>JAWDEX010000023.1:4332752-4353709 GCA_035221805.1 Trichilia hirta
AGAATTCAATTTTGTTTAATCTTACAATAGAGAGGGGGCAAGGCAAAGATGTATGAGAAATCAGGAGCATACAAATGCAGATAATTAAAATAACTGAAAGAAAGTTAGAAAATCGATATGGTCAAGACCAATTTCATAGGCAGTAAGTAAATAAAATAAAGAAAATTAGTAGCAAGGCCTATTGTGCACAAGCTCAAGCCCATTTACCACAGCAACACCAACAAAATTAACCAAAAACGTAGAAAATCAAATTAAATACCACTAAATCAAGAGAGATGAGATAACTAAATCCACAAAGTCATCCAACTCAAGGAAATCAATCAGCAAGTTTCAACATCTTTGGTAATATTTTAAAATTTCCAAAAACTAACTTAAGAGCAAAATGATACCCCACATAAACAAAGTCTCTGATTCCAAAATAGACTCACTACCTCAAAGTCTACAATAGTGGTTTCATGACTTCCCATTCCACTTGACCAAAACTGAGCTATAGCTAACTCCATTGTCTGACCACTGATCACAGGGAAGGCAAAGCTTTTAGCAGCTGGAGAAGAAAATGTCACAACGCTCTCCCACTTAGCTGGCCTTTGCAGCGGACAAACCTGCACATGGCAGTAGTAGGCAATTTAAACCAGGCCCAGACAACCCAATATAAGTTTTTACTGCAAGATGTACCTGTACGGTGTCAACAAAAAAGCGTCGAGTTGTGTCAAATCCTGATGTCCGCATGGTTGCTTCAACCCAAGTAGCACCAGGTGGCACCTCTATGAATTTCCGTTCTATGTGGCCTATTCAAGCAGTCCAAACAATGCAGAGAAGAAAGAATTCAGTTACAAAAATTAAAACTAGCAACCAACAGTAGAATTAAACAATTGCAAGTTCAGTTGGCCTCCCTCAGAGGCAGAATATTCAGCTCTTCTTTGATAACATCCACCCAGACAATTTTTAGTCACCCTCAGCAGTTTAGTCTCTTAAACATCCATACACTTTCTAATACTGTAATTTTCATGATATCCAGCCAGACCCTAGGAGATCTGAAGCAAATGAAGACTTTCTCCATACCTCACATGTCACTTAAAACTAGTCCATGAAGCTTTTAACAGCCTTTGAATCTATTTATCTATATATATAGGCTTAAACATGACAATTCATTGCCTTGAGTGCAAATATAATGGAGGTTCGCACGCATTGAAATCAAATAACAGCAATGCCAATAGACAGTATTAATTTAATTCAAATTGTTCTAAACAATATAAAAATAACCTGGCAGAAATGACATCCTCGAAAATGAGACAAGAGGAGGCCGATTCAATACAACAGTAGACTTTACTATAGTTACAGGAATTCTAAACAAAGGGCCCCGCCCTGGTGCTTTGCAATCAATTCCATAAACTTCAAAATAATGTAGACCATCCTTAAGATTGGTAGGATCCACCACTACACTGGAATAATGGAAGAACTTGTTAAAAGAATACACTATTTTTCGGATCAAAAACTAAAGATAACAAGATCAACAAGTATCGCCAGCAGAAATCTTTAAATTTTAATGATATATCATAATAATCAATGAAGAAACAAAAGAAAACAAAGGCCGTATAATTAGCTTGATAAATATAACATGCAAGTGCAAGTTTACATGTATCAATGCATGAATGTCTATGTGTGCAGATGTATGCACGTGGTTGACCATATTTTCCTCGGGATCAATAATTGACTCTTCCATTCAAGCTTATCAAGCACGTCATAATTTATCATATTTTTAGACTATATAATTCCTTCAGATCTACATTCTTTCAATAAGATTTTATTGCAGATCATCACAGGCTAAAGTTATCAAAGTACCAATAACAATAACTAAGAAGCAATTTTTTCCTAGCAGATACACAGATAAAATCCATAAGGCATCACAATTAAATGATCCCCAGGTAAATCAGTGGCCTGCACATTTGTTCTTATGTTATTCTTAGATGTATAAACAAAAATCCCACTAAAAGCACAACCTGAACATTACATAAATAATAATATTAAGGTATTGAGAAGTAATGCCAACTGACTTGAAGTTGCGACCATTGTGGGTGAGAAGTAGGTATTCAGGAGCCCTTACAGCTGCCTTTTCAGTGGAATGTAACTCAATACACTCCTCAAAGGGAACCAGTTCTTCCAGATTACTAGCATCTTCGTGAAATTTTGGTTCAACTTGCACTGCCCACTGTTAATAATATAACTTTCAGAGGTGATTTCAAAGAGATGCCTTTCAAACTATGAACATTTGCGACAAAAAATTCTCATAATTGATTCTCATAATGCAGTGGCTAGATACTTTATCATTAAATGAAACTGTTCAAGCTCTAATAGTTGTAAAATAAGGAAAAATAGAGAAAAAACACACTGAAACCCAAAATTAATTAAAATGATATTTATTTATACACTAATTCTTAAATATGTCCCACAGAATTTCTTCAGCAAGTAATAAAACCTCCAGTACAATGCTGAAGTTATAGTCCCAAGAAGAAAAACATGATAAATATTGCATGTGAGAGGCTATCATTGCTGTAAGGATCAACATGCAGGTGCTTGATCATAATCAATCATGTGCTATGCTTTAGATAAAATATACCAGACCACTCCACTGCTTTCTAGAAGTTACAACTTAAATTACGCAGAGAATAAAATATATCCAACACTCATTAAAATGTTGCACTTTGATATTTATGGCTCAATTATAAGGTTTAAGGTATAATATCTTGGAGAATGGTTTAAAAGCGGTGTTTCTTTCGTAAGAATTAAGATTAAACTTTGTGCACCTACAATCCAAGCTGAAGAGTTCCCAAATATGTAGATAGACAAAACATATAAGATTTTCACAATTATAAAAACTAAATGCCTTTGTAAGAAGTTACTATGGTCAAATAACTAAGAAGAAGACAAGAAGATTTAAGATAATTCAGTTGTTCACTACCAAAAGTTCAATGAATGGGCAAGAAAGAAGTTACAATAACTAAATTAAACTACTTCAATATTGGAAAGAAACCAAATATAGACATCAGAGAAACTACGATAGGGAACCAAATTTCAGTTTGGATGTTTGTGAACACTGAACTTTCACCCAATATGATAAGAAAGAAAATTCACCAAGTCCATCAATAATCCCACCTCAGTGCATTGTCGGCAAGCATCATAATCTCTTAGGTAGATGCCTCGGTAAGTAGGGGCTGCAATTATCAATGCATCTCATTGATCAGAAAACCCAAAGTCAACCATAACTCTTGATTACAGAATGGAGCAGTAAAAACTCTAGTCATTGATAACACAAACAATGAATCAGTAAATCTTGAGTTTGATTTCAAATATAACATCTTTGCACTCACAGCAAACAGATTCTAATGTTAGCATATGACAAACTTGTTGAATTTAATATGCAGATAACAGTAAACCTACAGAACTTGAGATTCTTTCCAGTTTGTCAGATGGCTTGTAGGTGGGAAGATAGTAAACTTACTTGTCTTTCCCGATTGATTGATCTTTATTTGATAAGAAACACATGGAACATTACTGTACTGCTGCACATATTCATATGCCCTGTGATACAAGGGATGGTCAAGATTAAGATCAGAAATTACAAAACTTGAATCTGTTTCCTACAGAAAAGAGCAAAGGCCTAGAGCAAAAAATTTAACTTGTCAACTTGCAAAAGGCCTTGCCCAGTTGATAATTTATCTTCTGCCAAAGCACCTATCGGAATTGATGTATTCTCAACAGCCTTCCTTACAATGAATGGGCTCACTGGAATGCCCTTGGTCTACCCAAAAAAAACATTACACAAAAGAAACCTGTCAGATTTGTGCACAGCTCAAATGATGTCAGAAGCATTCCCTTAAATAAAATTAATGTCAAAGGATGAAAAGGAAGCAGAATCAAATCATCAGAAGGAAAAATTAAAATAAGAAAAAACCTTCATTGCACTAATAAGCAATGCAATTCCCCCACATGCAGAAGGAGAAGCCATTGATGTGCCATTCAGGAGCATGCGTTTTTGAAGAGTCCATGTAGAGACAGGAGCAACAGCCCCACCAGGAGCACTTATGCAGACTCCCAGATCACCATCAGCAGTTGGTCCTCGGCTTGACCTTCACCCCATTTAAACCATTTATACATGATCCAAACAAAAATGAGAACAATATCCTAAAGACACAAGAGTCTGGACTCACTTCTCTAGGTCAAAATCAGACTAAACGAAGTTAACATACCAAGTGTACTCGAGGCCTTCATCAGGAGGTTCAACGACAGCATGAGCAGCAGCAGCCATTGCAGGAGAGACGTATGCACCCACTCCTATAATGCTTGAAGAGGTACCACCAGGCGCACCAACAGTAGTCAATGCTGGCCCACTGTTGCCAGCACTGCTCACAAAGACAAGACGATGTTTATTCACAACCTACATTTGGACAAATTAGCGAGATCCAAACCATAGTTGAGCATGAAACAAAAAATACAAGGATAAAAGATTGTTTTCCAAGATTAAGTAGGTTTTGAAAAGATACTTCATTAACAAGGTCAACAAAGCGCCCGTAATCTGGTAGCAATGTAGGCTCTCCATAACTCATATTGATGAGATCACATTTATGCTGCATAAAACATGTGTAAAGGCTATCACTTAGATGCTGTGTATCACACCTCAAAAGCCCCTATAAACTTCACCTTGCAACAATGAACACATAAGTGGACATGCTTATATGTATTCAGCATTCACCACAAAAAAAGGCTGCCTAGGAAACAAAATGCTAATGATACCATCATTGTGAACAGAGAAATCGTATTTAAATGCTTCTACTTTTTCAATAAACTATCACCAACCTCCACAGCAGCTATCAATGCCCTTGTCAAGCCAGTTCCTGTCTCCATTGATCCTAAGCGGGTGTCTCCAATTTTACAGGATATTAACTGCGCTCCAGGTGCAATTCCATTCAGCAAAGGCTCCTAAAAACAATGAAATATGTCAAAACTGATTCGCTGGAAATCAAATTGCCACAAGCAGAATAACTTAACTATAGGTACCTCAGGGTGAAAAGCAGTAGCTATACCAGCAACATGAGTGCCATGAGGGGAACTATCTGTTACAATACTTAAGATATTTCCCTCCTCATACACATTTACTACAAATGTACAGGCATCTAATTTGCTAAACACGCCATACTTCTGTTCAGTCCTGTAAGGGTAATTTTGAAATAGTTATACATCAATTGTTAAGATACATATGCAAAACGGAAACTAGAAATATTTTAAGATAAACAAAGACTTATTTAATTCAGAACATACCCACATATATATATAACCCAGAAATCCCTACACATTGCCCGAATTAAAAACTGGTGACTACTGTCAGATCCTATCTAATTGAGAACATTTCTACCGCATTATAATACAGCATACACAATGCATATGCATAGTATCATTAAGTACTAAGAATTTTCAACCACATCATATTGTCAACATCAACCATTCATACCTATAATTAGTAAGGGGATCAAAGTCAGCAAGTTTCCCATGATCTGGCTCATCCTCAAGACTCTGCGTGTCAATTGCAACCCTCCATACTTCCCCATCATGCCATACCACAGCATCAATGACTGGTCCTTTGTCATCAAAACACTAGAATATAGAAACATAATTACTTTCAGAGCAAGAGAGTAAATTCATGTGAACATGTAAATCAAAGTTGTTGAGGCACACCTCAGCCTGCTTCCTTAGAATATCCACTCTATTTTGGAGATCTTCGCGAATCCTTTTCAAGTTTGCATCCTCCACTTTCTTGTGTTTCTGGGAAACGAGATATTGCCATAAGTGAATTACAGGAAGAGAGAAATAACAGTACACGCCTTAAGCCACACAGATAGAGCAATGCCAACTAGTTAGTAGTTCTAAGTAACAAGAAAATGAATAAATCCTAGCACATCAAAACGCTATTCATTCCAGTGAAACATTGAAAAATTCGGTGCAAAACTGATTAAAGCAAATGATCAAGGCATGAAGCTTTGCATAAAGGCATAAAATATATCTGACTGTAAATGGAAGTGTCAATAGCAATTGCACATAGGCAACTCAACAATGATTTCCAATAATTGTAAACAATTCTGCATGTGAGAATTGTGCTCAATGATTTCAAAACAAATTGTTAAGGCCTTGATAAACCAAAAACTTCCATATTCTAACAGCTTCTAGCCAAATTTAATCAGAGCGCTTGAACCACCTGATCAAATTCATCAAGATGCTTCACAGCTTTCGCAATTGCTTCCTGGTTTTTCTCATCCCACTTTTTCTTTCTTTCTTTCTGCCAAATAAGAAATACATGGACAAGATAGAAAATTTGGTTATCAGGCGATCTTTGTAAACCTTGAGATCAATAATGCAGTTGACATATTTGAACCACTCAATATACTGAAAAACATCACTCACCTTCAAACGAGAAGTCAGGGTGTCCGTAAATAATTCGTATACCATTTTGTAACCCACATGCCATTCACCAGACGGATTTTTCCATGAAGAATTGACAGCCAAAGTAGCACCTGCATTAAAACTTCCCCATCAATCCATACCACATAATTTTCGCACTACATATATAACCATAAGTAAAAGAATAAAATAAAAAGGAATTCAATATGACTGACCAGAAGCTCCACGAATGCAATCATCCGAATCAACCTTGACCACAGTCGACGTATCAATGTCTCCACTTCCAGTACTGAAAACAACAATAACAATTCAAAAGGGAAAACTTTCTGTTAAAACACTTATATCAGAAAAAAAAATACCAGTCAACAACATCCAATATTTTGGGCTTCCCGTCTGATGTCACTTGCAAACCGGCAGCAGCGGGGTCTACCCCAGAATCTGCTAACACAAAACCAGTACTAAAAATTAACCAACATAATATAAAATTTTCATTTCATTTCAACTCTGGCAAAGCGATTCCAGTACCGAAAACCGCGATAACGACGCCACGTCCATCAAAGTGAGGATTAGCCTGAATGAAACGATCAGCACCGGTTTCTTTCTTCGGCATGAGAGAGGCCAAGAAAGTAGACTCGTTTAGCTTGAAATTACGAAGTGAACCGTTATCACCACCGCCGCCGCCACCTCTAGTTGAAGAAGGAGGCATTGCCCTAAATTTACAACGAAATCTCAACTCTCTCTCTCTTGCTGCTTTAGCTCTCCCCGTCCTGAGCTTTTCGGTCCAAATGAGTGGAGATGACAGTGTTCGCGTGGAAAATGATGAAGATGGACAAGACGGTGTCGTATGGGCCCAACACGCAGAGGGTCCTTTAAATATTGAGCATTGCATTCTTTTCAATATTTTATTTTTACTGGATTTTAAAAAAGGGCAGTTCGGGAATTTCCTCTGCAATACTGGCGACCGACGGAGGGGTGGAGGTTTCGGCCGGTTGAGGATACACATAAGCTGTTGTGTATGATAGAATATGGAGGATTATTCGAAGGTTGTTTTGCTTGATTGGATGGGGTTCTGGTAGCGTGAATTTACCATTTCGTCATTGGATGAAATAACTCTAAAAGAATATGATGCGCGTGTCAAAGTGGGACCATATTTTCAGGATATTTTTTCAGCCAATTTTTATTATAAATGAAAGGCAAATGATGAAAAGTCGAACGTCTATTCATAATCAGTTGATAGTATAATTTAGGGCACGGCCATAGCGCAGTCAGATACAGCGAATTAAATTGGACGCCACGCCCAATGAGCATAAAAAAAGGGCATGTTTATTATACCTTACAATTTTTAATTTTTTTTGTTATATTTTTCCTATAATTTTTAATAATTCTAATTTATAAATTATGTAAATTATTTTTAAAATACATAAAAAAGTCATTTCAATTATTTAAGCTTCATTTGATTTTCTAACATAGTGAATTTTAATCCGTCATTATTGTAAAATTAAAGTTTTTAATATAGAATATTAATATAAAAATATGTTAAATTTTATTAGAAAATGAGTATTACTAAACACTTGTTGGCTTACTTTCAAAATATAGTATAATCAGTCCAATACTAAATCGACTGTAAATAAATAGTAAAATTTTCATAATAAAAAAGCTGTTTAAAAAATTTATTCCTTAAAAGATATTTTATATATTTTAAATTAAAATTTATTTTTTAAAAGAGCATTTAGAATATGCTCTCAATTAAATTAGTTTATTGTGACTACTTATTTATAATGATATTATATATTTTAAATTTTGGATCTCAAATTTTATTCAGAACGATGTGGCAAGTTAGGCGGCATTTATTCATTAAATATTGCATTTTTATAATTCCTAAAATTATTTATTATATATTTTAATTATATAACTATGAATGTCCTGTCATTTATGATACAATTCGGAATTGAGATACCTAACATTACTCTATTAATAAAGTGGTAAGATCACCCCTTTTTTTTTATATATTTTTATATTTTTTATAAGTCGTTAAATATAGATACTCTCGCTAATTAAGATTTAATCTAACACATATTATTGATGCATAATTAATATATTATAATTAATATACATGTGAGATTAAATTTCAACTATTAAAAATGGTTAAACCTAATAATTAGGAATGTAAAATAAAATAAACAATGATTTATCCTTATTAATAAATTAGAGATAAATATAACATAATAAATAATAATAAATATTTACCAAATAATACTTTCAAAAATATATTTGCCAAATAATTATAATTATATTTTTAAAATTACAGCAATTATAAACATTTGCTTCATTTCATGCAAGGGAAAATATATAATTATTTTACTCATAGAATTCATATGAATTTTTCGTCTGATTATTATAATCACTTTCATAATAGTTTGACAGCTGTTGTGAAAGTATTATTTTTTGTAATACTACTAAAGTTAATGGCAGTGATAATTAGCCTATATTTTCTTTAAAAAGTATTTATTAAAATTAAATTAATATTTTTAGCAAATTTTTTATTTAACACCTAATGAATTAGCACTCCGAAAAATTATTTTTTTAAAAAATGTTAAAATAAAAAGTGTTAAAAATTATAAGTGCTATTGGCATTACTAAAAAATTAATAATACACATAGGCTTCTTGGTCCTACAGTGAGACTCCACCCAAGCACTTTTCTTTGCTTTAATTGATTTTTGATTCAGGTGACCAAACACACAGCATTTTCAATCAACTACTAAATTCCGGTGAAAAAAATAATCTTTCTTTCGTTACAGAGTTCTTGACACTGAATGCTGGCCAATGAATACTGATAAGACCATGTTAGCAAGAGAATCAGATCATAATTATTATTATTTTTTTTTTATTTTTACTGATAATGTATAAAGTTAATATCTTATGCTTCAGTAGGGTAACTTAACTTTCGTGATCGACATTTCTTTTTAAAGAATCTGAATCGGCTACACCTACGCATAAAAGAGGTTACAGAATTTATTTTACAGATAAATGCAAAAGCAAACACAATATTCATGCAAATCACAGAAAAGAGAAACCAGAGTACAATAGGAATAAAAAATAAAATAACATACTTACAAGAGTCCTGAACCATTATGAATGAATGTTGCAACAAGATTATAAATTCCAATTGGTTGCAATGAATAAAGTCAATATAAGCTTGGTGAGGAAAAAATGATTGAATTTAAATTGATAGATATATTAGATAAAATGTGAAAAAAATGAATTATGTTCTCTGTAGTCACTAAAAGTATCATCTCAATGTATGCCTATACTTCCCTTTAGTATACTCTTCGAGTTTTGGGTACCTTTTCTTCTTGTTTGAATGCTAAGAAACAGCTTCAATGTTGAGAAATAGAGAAGCTTTGGAAGAATTTGTTATCTTATAAATCGTCTGCTGAACCTGCAATGTTTTATCTTAGCATTATATTCAGTGTTAGTAATGTCATGAGCTTGCAAATTGCTATTACAATATTTGAGTTCACAGTAACAGCACCTGAAGCTAAGGAATAAGGTTGTGGCAGGAATTGTTACAAGGATATGGGCAGTCAATTTCCTTGGCTGGCATTCCCCTGAAGTACCAATCACCAACTGCTCCTGCAATAGTCTGTAAAAGGCAGTTCATAGTTTACTCAGTACTGCAAACTAGTAAAGATTTTACAAGCTGAAATATACATAAAAAAATTGTAGTCAGACTGTGAGAACGAATCACTTCACTGGTCATCATTTTAAGCAAATACAACAGGTGGTATTCTTACAATGATTTTGAATAGAAGGAGACTCCTTTATAAATTCGATATATCAAGATTAGTCACCTTATTTTGTATTACCGGAGAATCAACAGCAAACCATGTCTCTTGTGATTCACTTTGGCAATGAGCAAAGCATGAATTTATGAACATCCCACCACGTCTAGAATATTTGTAGAATAATCTCAGAGCTAAAAGCATGTCCCGCCTGAAACCTGTAAAAGGAAAATATACAAAGAAACATCACAACTGGTGTCAGTAGAGCTGGCTGACTATATTAAAATTCAAATTAAGATAGACTGAGAACCTTGCAGAATATCTATCTGATATGCGTTACATGCTGCTGGATTAAGCTTGCAACGATTCCAGTGTCCGTGTGGATCAGTAGAAGGTGGAACCAATGAATGATGGAACTGTTAAACATTTCAAATAGCCATTGTTTCGTATTCTAACAGTGACGAAATATACAAAATGGAGGGTCCATCTTTACTAATGGACAAAAGCAGAGGAGGAAGTTTACTTGGAATACATCGTATGCTGAGTTCAAAATGAAAAATGGTGTTGTAATATATTTCAATGCATACTGTGGGAAGAAGCACTGCAAAAATAGAAAGTGTTGACACCATCAGAGGTACAAAAGTAATCATGCCTTGATGAATCAACAAACCAGTAGCATGGAAAAATCGTACCAACTCTGGATAGTAAAAGGACTTGGCGCAGTTCTGATCCAAATTTTGTTCTATCCCCTAAAAATGTACATTTCCTCACATGTGATTATGACAATTATGATTCAAGAAACATGATGAGATCTGTATACTGAAAAACATGTTGACATACAAGCCAAGTTGGGAGATTCTTTCGTCTACAGACTATACATAACTATAGTAATTATAGTGATTGCTTATATATCTTTGTCTCTCTCCCTTTTAATACGGTGACTGTTGCAATATTTAGGCTGGAAGACGTATAAATTTAATTTGTTAACTTTGTTATTTCTAAATTACGCTTTGCTAAGCACATTTTCATTTGGAAGCAAGAGTAGGGATGTTGATCAAATGCAGTTCAATAATTTGTCAACTTCTTCATGTCTAATTGTTATCAACTATCCTCCCTCTCCGGCTTCTTGCATACATTCATTTCAAATCTGGATCAAAAGCCACTGTTCGCATGGTTCCATAGGTAGTACTTTAATTATCATAGCAATCTGCAACCTAGTAAATGATGGTTGTATTTGCTGAATACGAACAGAAAGATACACCTCATCTGTTTGATCAGAGAATCACTCTGCCCCTGAAGCAGCAAAATAGTAAGGCAGAAAATGTACTACTGTTTATCAACCTCAAGGTGCCTAGTTGTTTGATGCAAAATTTATCTTCAACGAATACAAGGTTACTCTACATCATAGTTAAACATACTGCAACAACTTTGGAAATGTTGTGGTCAGTGAGAAATTAGTAAACGATTAGTACAAATAACATCAAAAACTGCAAGTTATGGATGGAAAGGAGAACCTGTAGTTCGACAAGACCTTTGTAGAAGGTCCTCATAGTATGGTTCAAACTTATATCTCTTCTGTAAAATGAGAAGCAAAAGAATTAAATAGGAATTTCCAAGTAAAAGAAGTGATATTTCAGTCCGACTAAAATTTAAGAGAGGGACTTACTCATCCAGAAAAAATCCTGCATCACTCAAGCATTTCACAGTGGCATTCTTTGGTAAATAGCTGGTGAAGTTGTCACAGTGTAAAAAGGCCGCTAAACCCCCAGCAGAGCAACCTGAAAGCAAAGCCTACAAAAGAAACTGAATCAATGGTCATCTTCTTGAAAGTCATGCACGCATAGTGCATGAAACTCTTTCCGATAAAATCCACCCATGCAACGATCATAATTCATGAATTACCTTCCTAGCGTTTGCCAATCCTTTGGGTAGAAGATCAAGAATGATTGCTTCCCAAATTTTTTGCCCTCTGAAATAAAGTGGTGACGTCTGTCATTCATTTACACACATGCATTAGTTAAAATTGAGCTCACTGAAACTCCTGCTCCTGTAAGTAGTGTCCCAAAATCAGTCGGTCATTTCACTTTCTATAGTTCCGGGGCCGATATGGGCCTAAAGTTTTCATTTGGAGTTCGGGCTATTTGCAAAGTAAAATCCGGATGAATGTAACAAAAGTTTCTTCCAAAATTCTCACCCCCTTAGGAGAATATTGGGCCCAACTTCACCTTTGAATTATGCCTATCGGATCTCTCAAACTTGAATCGAGGTCAGTGTAACAAAATCATGTCCTACAATCCCCATTACAGCCCCTTTTACAGTTAAATCCTAAAATAAAAAAATGTTTTTCTTTATTACTGAAGACGCCCACCCACTGAAATACACTGAAATATCAAAAAACAGAATTTGGGTGGGAGATAGAATTACCCCATTGTCAAACTTGGCATTTCCGGCAAAGGAGGCTCCATCGCAATATCTTAGCTTGACTCGATTCCAGTTGTAGAAATCTGATTCATCATAGAAACATTTTATAATTATGAAAAATAAACAAGGGATTTTATCAGAAAAAGAAAAATACGAGATATCAATAAATTGACATGTGCATTGTGGTCCATATGAATTATCACGGATTAGTTAACCGATGAAGAGAAGTATTTGTCTTCTTAAGTAGGAAAAGGCCAAAAAAGGACAGCTTATTGAAGTTCAGAGTTCATGAACCTCTACCAATATTTGGCAGATCAGCAGACCATGCGTGTAATGTTTAAGAGGAGATCCATGCCGCGTGACTTTCTCTCGCTTAGTTTCTCCAACTCGAGCCATTTTTTTAAGAGACTTTCACAATTTCATTACCCCAATCCTTTCTATTTTCGCTTACGTAACCGAACCTATTAAAAAAGAACTGTAAGGAAACTGAACAAACAAGAATATGCATATGGCTCTGGAAAGGACACGGTTGCCATTTCCGAAGACCCAAAGGCTGACTAAAAAAGGATTGGCTGTCTGCTTAACCGACGAGTATTGTAATGATGATGATTCACGTGACAGGGACAATAAAGAATGTGAGGAATGCGGATTTGTCACGAGAATTGGCCAAATTCTCAAAATTACCCCTTTTTGTCAATGCTGGATTTTCATTTCATCTAGTATTTTCGATATCCCAATTTTCCCAAACAACAAATGCAAGATCTGTTTGTTACAGAAGAGTTAAAAGAGTATCTCTATATAAATAATTCACTGTACGTCAATCTGGGTAGTCAAAAGCGCTTGAAGTAATCTCTTTTCTTGCTACTTTTAACCTAGTGGGGAGACCACATCATCATTTTAGCATCAGAATTTTCGAAGCCTGAAACTTTTCCAGCAATGTGCTAGGTATCTTAATTAATATTGGCGCCACCTAGTCTTTAGTAGGGTAATTGACTACTTGGCATACATTGTCCTCGTTTTTTTCATGCCTGCATGTTCCCTTAAATAGGAAATACACTCCTCTCAAAAAAAAAAACAGGTGAAATAGAGTCTTCTCTGGAGGAAAAGTAATATTATGAACGTTAAAGATAGAAATATTGTATTATAATTATTTGTATGGATAATTTAATCTTTTATTTATTTTATACTACATGTAGCATATTTTTGTATTATTATCATGGATAATAAGGAACCTTAATATTTACATTTTTTCCTTATGTTTATTAACACTAAAAATAAAAAATATTGAATTTAAATATAAGATTTTAAATTATATTATCATACTATCAGCATATTGTAATGTTTAAAATATTAATATGGGCAATTATGTAAAGCTAGGTATGTACCTGGATTAAGAGTGGCATTGTTACTTAGTATTCCGGAGAAGACCTCCAATTTGGTCATGTAAAGTGTCGATCCACGGCGAGTTTTGGCTCTCTCCAAGCATGACGGCATATCATTACACCATCCACCACCCTGGTAATACAAGAACTTTAAATTTGAAAATAAAGAATGTATAAACTCATAATTTCAACAATCCACCAACCTAACCGAACTTATTATATTAACCCGTTGATGTTGTTGTCATTGCCCATAATTTTTCCTTTGGTTAAAAGTTAGGAATATACAACAATAATTTTCTTCACATAAACGTAGATCTCTTAGGTTCGTTAATTTTATGGGACCATATCTGTCCTTTGCGTAATCCTCCTTTATACGTCTTTTGTAGTTTCCAGAGAACGACCCGTGCAGTTAAGTATACTTTGAAAAATCCTTTGGATTGAAAAAATAAAAATAATTGCATAAACAAAACTAAACAACATAAAATATGAGATACAATATAATAGCAGCATATTACTTCTAAATAAATAAACAAATATATATATATACTCGTAATATGATTATATTAATGAAATTCATGCTTAAAACTATAAAAATAAAATAAAATGTAAGTCTTTCTTTGTATGTTTGTCTTACTGTGCGCCGTCGAGTCGGCTACATCCAGAATGAAGCTTCCCGCAAGTTCTGAAGTGCAACTTGCACGAAACATTTAGACAATAGAAGTGTTAACGAAGTCTTATTCATTTTAGAAAAACGTCCAATGATTCATCGTTGGACCAATAAGAAGACCGCAATCTTCTTTAACTTCTCCCAGCAAAATAGTCAGTACCGAGACGTGGTATCTAACCATTGGACAAATTGCAGCCATTTTTGTTCGCCATTGTCTTCTATTTTATTACACTTACTTTCGTGCTTAAAAAATTACCTCAAACTGTAGCAACCAGTTACGAGATCCAGCTCCGAATCCTCTGTGCAGATGATACGCTGGCAAGCTCCCATCCAAACAAACTGAGACGAAAAGTTTTCAAAATTTGTATTTTATTTTTATTTGTTAGACTAAGGTTTAGATGAAAAAAACAATAAGAACATATTTTTTTGATAAAATGGACGAAATTTAACTTACAGGCACCTAGAGCAGCAGCTTTATGAACCAGAGTCATGTTCACCAGAAGGCGGGTGTCCTTCGCGCAGACGCTCCAAGCCGTGCAGTTTAGTAGAACCAGTAGTATGATCTCCACTGCTACATTCATCTTCATTGTCGTTTCAATTCAACTAGTTGTGGTTTAGTTTTGTCTCTCCATACAATGAAATGAATCATAAGAAGCAATGCATCGGTAAAGTTCGAAGGTAATAGTAGGTGAACTACACAGTTTGGTAAATGTCTGACGGATTTGAAATCAACGAAAATGAAAGGGTCATGAACATATTAACGGAGCTTGCCACTCCGTTTCATTCATTTCAATCTGGATAAAATTTAGACAATACTGACCTCTTAATCCGTCAAAATTCTACCAAGCTAGGAAAATTACAATGAAGAAAATTGAGAAAACTAGGGGACGACTCTGAATTAGGAGAGACAGTTGGCGAAGAAATGAAGGAATGTGATTGGTGGTGCTTGTCTTATTGTGGAGGGAAAGTTAGATGGATTGGAAATGAGAAAATATAGAAAAGGAAAATGAAAGAAAAAGAGAGAGAGAAAATGATAGTTCTGTTTGGTGGGATCCACGGACGAACGACTTGGATATCCGATGATTTTAATCTTAGTCGATGTCAAGTTCTTGTTAGGCTTTTCCGTGGAATTTTAACTCTATGTATGTTTTGGCTAACTGAGCGTGATTGGCGGTTTCAAAACACTGTGGTCTGTGAAAAGCAATTTTGAAAGCGCTTATTCTGTGATCTGTAGTAAAGCTGGTCTACATAATGTCAATTAGATCCTCTCCCTGCGTCTGATATTTTCAAAAGGTGATCCAGATGATTATTATTTTATAGTAGTTTGTTGGAACATAATAACATTCCTGAACCTCAACATTGAACAACCACCCACATGAATTGCATGTGAGTTATTCATGTGATGTTGCAAATCAGCATATTACACGTATGAATTTCAATGAGTTTTGGTTTCTTCATAGATTATTAATTCGGAATAAGTTGGGATGGTGAGGGATCTCTTCCATTTCTTATTATTTACGGAACAATGATAGATATCTCAACCGCCATTATTAAGGTGATCATTTTTTTTAGGTTCCATTTGATATTTGCCAGATACTGACTTTTAAATCAAGTTAGTATAAGATGAAAAATATAGAAATATGATATTAATATAAAAATATACAAGTGTTCTTAAAATCCAATGTTATTATATGTTTTCTTAATTGATTGTTCATATAAACTCATATCAAAATATGATTTTTATTATTATTTTATCCTAAAATAAAACATCAATTATAAATAATTTGTCTGATTTAATTTAACAATTTTAGAAATGTATCTATTTTACTTTATATTTTAGTTATTATATGAAATGGGACGAATAGTTACGAGTACGGATATATTTTTAATAAAACAAAAAGAAATCAAACTACTCCAAACCAATTATACGTACGGTAAAAATGAAAATTATGTTTTCGGCTACTTGGGCTTCTTGCAATTCACCCTTTCTGTTCATCCACTTTAATTCTAAGATTTAATCAAGGATGGGATGTAATTAGGTTGTGTATCGTGTGTGATGAAACTGTGCTTCAAATTTAATAGCAAGCATTCAGTTTCAGTTATATGTCGAATGGAGAATGGCCCGTAGCCATTCTACTCATATTCTACATTTCGGGCTCTTCTCCCTCCTCCACATCTTGCAACATAACTCAAGTGAGGCCCATAGATAAAATACCGAATATAGATCCGATGACCCAATTAGAGCAGTATTAGTGACTGAATAAACAAAGATACTTTCAACGCGAAGTGTTCAGATACTTTTGTATGATACATGTCATTAAATCTTTCCAACCTTTTATTAAATTTTTAACTTACAAAAAATAAAAGAATTGGCTATTATAGCAACAAAATTGCAAACAAAAAAAATTAAAAATAACAACCATAAAAATTATTGAGGTAAACGGAAATCTCTTAGCAACTTTGGGCATTAAATAGTAGAACTTGGAAAATGATTGGCTGGTTAAGTACTTACAATCAATCAAAGAAAAATTTTGAAAAAAAAAAAATCGACTACCTAACAAAAAATTTTCAATATTTAAATCAAATTATTAGTTTTGTTTTGAGTAAAAGTTAAGAAAATAAAATAACATTAATTCAATAAATTGAGAAAAACTAAATTTTCTAAATTCTTTTGTTTTATAATTTTTGCTTTTTATAAATATTTTAATACTTGTAAATGCATCTCTCTCTCTCAACTGTCGTGTTGGGTTAAAAAAATAAATTAATGATTAATTAATTTGAAATTAACGCATAATTTTAAGAATTATCGTATTACTTAAGAATTAGACGTAAATTATCACTTATTATTAGAATTTATTACATACTCCTAAATTTTATTACATACCTTTGTGATTTATCATGTGCTAATTTCTTTCATCGTTCTTTATTATTGCTCTCGATTTTGAGGTTGGCCCTCGAAGTGTGATGTTTAATAGCCAACTTAATTTCAGAGTCAAATTAAAATAATTATTGATTAGGCTCTTACCTTGGTTCAAGTTCTTTTTTGATATTTATTTCAACAAAAATAAATATCATAATAAAATATTTGGCTAAACTGAAAGATTGACAAACGCTTTCTTTTAAACAATACATGCAAGATCTAAATTTAAGGAATATTAAAAAAGAAGGAATAATGCAATAACTCAAAATTGAGGCGGCAGTGTTAGATAATTAACTAATCAAGGCACGTATTATATTTATACGAGAGTCGAAAGAAAAAATTATATAAAATTTACGACAATAATACAATATTATTTCTTATATAAATATTTAAAAAAATGTGATCAATATTAATTTAAAAAATAAATAAAATAATTATTTTTAAAAATTATAATTAATTATAAAAACATATATTGTAATTATAGTCTGTAACCTAATAATAACTATAAGTTTTAATTTGTAAATTATGAATTCGAATTATATTTGTATATAAAAGAAACAAAAAATAACCCAAAATTATTTTTAGTTTTTAATTAAATTGTAGAAAACAATATTTTATTTTTTTTAAAATTAATGTTAAAATTAATAACAGTGCAAATGCCGGGGCTTTATTGTAATTTAGCTTCTTTTGCAATTTTGCAATAGCCTTGGTATTACACGGGCTACGGCTAACGAGAAAGTAGACCTCGTTAATCAGCAGACGGCAAGACGTAGTTGCAAGTTACAAACTCTTCCCGTCCAAGGTTAGTCCTTTTCCTTTTGACCCTTCTCAATTACAATCTCTTAAAAATATAATTTCATTGCTTTAAATTTCTTGCTTGTTTCAGATATATGATAATCTGCATACGTATTTCGATTTCATTCGTAAACACAACACTTGGTCAGATACGTTAAATTTTATTTTATTTTTTTCTTTTTACAATTTCTAACCCTAGAATTGGGGTTAAATTTCTGGGAAAGTGAAACAAATATTAGAAAATTGAAAACCTCTGTTTATCTTGATTATAAAGAAAATTGAAATAGTCAACTGAACTGCTCTCAGCTCGGCCACCGACTTGTTGTGTTGGTCTCCGTTTAAGGGAAGCTTTTGATTCATAGGGTGCAAGCCTATCTTTGTGTTCTTCTATTATTTCTTTATAACCAAATGTAGGATAATGGTGTTGGCATGTGCTTGATTTTTAGTTTCCACTTTGGTTTTATGTTGGAATATTTTCGGAGTACAAGCAAAATTTTTTGGGAAGCATCCGTTTATTATTATTGTTAATATTTTGGTTGTTTTCAATGCTTCCGATGCGTAATTTGCCAAAAACAAGGCACTTTAGTCAATTTAGATGCTGAGGCTGTTATAGCATTTGCATGGTTCTTATGTTAAATTATTTGACATGATTGTTCTGCAGGTTGCATCATTTATCTGTGAAAAGTGTTTATCAGAGAAGGAGTGCAACTTTGGTTGCAGAGCTTTGTAATTGTTATGCTTTTTCTGTTAATTTATAGGCCACAAAAAGAAGCGTAAGATATATAGTTTTGGAGAATTTTTTCTTATTTTATTATGGAGTCTTTCTGGAAACTTTTATATCTGCTGGAGCCTGCCCCTGTCACGCTCATTGTGACAGCAGTGGCTGTGACATTTGGATCTGCCTTTCGTGCTCTAAATTATAGTAAAGAAATGGAGCGAAACCGTGACTTATCCGAAGCATCCATTATGTTAGACAGGTCCCAAGCACTAATGATCCCAGTAATGAGCTCCTGTAGCTTGCTTTTGATGTTTTACATGTTTTCTTCGGTGTCGCAACTTCTCACTGTCTTAACAGCAGTTGCCTCTGTTTCATCCCTTTTCTTCTGCCTATCTCCTTACGTTGCCTATGTCAGGTCGCAATTTGGCTTGGCTGACCCATTTGTGTCACGATGTTGTTCAAAGTCATTCACACGAATCCAGTGGTTATTATTGTTGGCTTGCACTTCTTTAGTTGCAGCTTGGCTTGTTTCTGGTCATTGGATATTGAACAATTTGTTGGGTATCGCTATCTGTATTGCATTTGTGAGCCATGTGCGCCTTCCAAACATCAAAATATGCTCAATGCTCCTTGTATGTTTGTTTGTATATGACATATTCTGGGTTTTCTTCTCTGAGAGATTTTTTGGGGCTAATGTCATGGTATCAGTAGCAACACAACAGGCATCAAATCCTGTTCACACTGTGGCCAATAGTTTGAGTCTTCCTGGGTTGCAACTAATAACAAAGAAGCTGGAGTTGCCAGTGAAAATTGTATTTCCTAGGAATTTGTTTGGTGGAGTGATACCTGGAGGACATGCTACAGACTTCATGATGCTTGGTCTTGGTGACATGGTATGAATAACTTTTACTTCAGTGGTTCTACATTAGTTTCTGTCAAATTCAGATTTGTTGTTACTATTGTAGTACTAGTATCACCATGCAGAGGTGTGTAACATTTAATTTTCTGTTTCTAGTCTTGCATGAAGGTCACTGAAATTATACAAGGTGGTTTCTGCTATTCTGTTTGGTCAAAAAGCATTAAGTCAGTTTGTAAGTTCAATATTTTTGTTTGACTGAGTGCATTCTTTTATCTAGTGTAGAATTCCTTTTTGATGTTTGCAACATGGAGTTCGTCATGCTGGTTTGGACTTAAATTCTGGGTGGGGTGCATCTATGTTCAGTTTTGTGCATTGCATTCATGTGTTAGTATATTGTATGATGCTTTTTGTGTATGCCCTGTGTTGGTATTATAGTCCTAGAGCTTCTAAGTGCTATGCATTGAATTTTCAAAAAAGTCATCAGTTGAGCCTCATGTTTGAAAAATCCATTCGATTCTATGTTAAGGTTGTTATCCAGCCATGTCCTTCCTTACATCTATACTTGAAGCATGGTATGACCGACATTTTGGACTAACTGCTTTATAATTTTGCAATAAGCCATTATATGCTATCTGCTTTTATAATTTTGCAATAAGTCATTATATGCTATCTGCATCATTTATCATGATCTCTCTCTGCAACGTGGATCCTTCTAACTGCAAACTGGTTCATAGAGCGCTCTTGCTTCTCAATTAGGTCCATGGATGGATGTCCATGCGCACCCACATGTATGAATATCTTTTGTCTGTAAATGGTCTTTGATGCTCTATGCTGGTGTGATGGAACCAGTATATTGTTTCTCTATGAGCAGGTTGAACTTAAAATGAATATGTTGTTTCATTACTGCATGACTTATGTGCTTGGCATGCAAACATGCATGCACAGTCTCACACACGTCCCCC
>JAWDEX010000023.1:4353809-4387093 GCA_035221805.1 Trichilia hirta
AGGCATCAAATCCTGTTCACACTGTGGCCAATAGTTTGAGTCTTCCTGGGTTGCAACTAATAACAAAGAAGCTGGAGCTGCCAGTAAAAATTGTATTTCCCAGGAATTTGTTTGTGGGAGTGATACCTGGAGGACATGCAACAGACTTTATTATGCTTGGTCTTGGTGACATGGTATGAATAACTTTTACTTCAGTGGTTCTGTATTTTGTCAAATTCAAAACTTGTGTTCTAACTACTGTAGTACTAGTATAATGGTGCAGACCTGTGTAACATTTAACTTTCTGTCCCTAGTTTTGCATGAATGGACCACTAAAAATATTCGAGGTGGTTTCTGCTATTTTGTTTGGTCAAAAACCATTATGTCAATTACTGCAATAGTTGTTCTTGACTGAGGGCATTCTTTTATCTAGTGGAGAATTCCTTGTTGAAGGTGCAAGATGGAGTTCATCATGCTGTTTTGGACTTACATTCTGGGCAGGGTGCTTCTGGTTTGGTTTTGTGCATTGCATTTATGTGTTTGCATATTGTATGATGCTTTGGGCTTATGCCCTGTGTCTTTATTACAGTCATAGAGCTTCTAATTGATATAATATTGATTCTCACAAAATCATCAGTTTAATCTCGTGTTTGAAAAATCCACTGGATTCTATGTTAATATCTGGCCACTTCCTTTCATACATCTAT
Organism: Trichilia hirta; assembly: GCA_035221805.1. Taxonomy (NCBI): domain Eukaryota; kingdom Viridiplantae; phylum Streptophyta; class Magnoliopsida; order Sapindales; family Meliaceae; genus Trichilia; species Trichilia hirta. Next base: position 4,354,496 of record JAWDEX010000023.1, read on the forward strand.
GCTTGTAGCACAGTAAGACCAACGTTTTGGACTAACTGCTTTATAATTTTTCAGTAAGTCATTATTTTGTATTTGCATCTTTTATCATAATGCCTCTCTGTTATGTTGATCCTTCTAATTGTGAAATGGTTTACCAAGCGTTGTTGCTTCTCAGTTAGATCCATGCATGGATGTCCGTGTGCATCCACAACGCATGAACTCTTTTGAGGTCCAAACGATATATTTTGTCTTTGTATATTGTCTTCGATGATTTATGCTGCTGCTGGTGGAACCGGTATATTGTTTCTTTGTCAGAATGCTGAACTTAACATGAATATGTTGTTTCACTACTGCATGATTTACGTGCTTCACATGTAAACATGCATGTATGCTCAAACACGGTTCATATACTCACATTTGGCTTTGGCTGAATGAGCAATAATTTTAGGTACCAATTGATATTATATCTCGTTTTTGCATAGATCTCTTGATAGAATAGCTTCAATATCTATCCTCCTTGCCACTGTAACTTGCTCAAATGGCACAATTTATTTTTCTATCCTTTCATTGATGTCTTCTTGAGCCATGCGTTGTTACTTTTATTTATACCATATTGCTTGGCTTGATTTTCATGTTTCATGCTGAATTTTAGTTTATTCCTTCTTTGGAAATTGGTGTGGTGTTAAAATTTCATTATTTAACTCAGTGGTTATTTCCTATGATAGTACTAGTATTGTGACCTTCTGTGGAGGCTTTAGTCTGCTGGACTATCTGAAATAAGGATTGGTTTATCTGTTCTAAAGATCATCTGCTTTTTAATCTGTGTGACTATTGATTGACTGAGGTTGCAATTTCTTGTATATATCTTTCAATGGCTGTCAATGAATAATGATAATATTGTTTGGCTTGTGTATTTCTATCCTGCTGGCAGCTGTGTGAATTGATCATACTGTGAGATTTATAAGGTGAAAGTAGTGTTTTCAATCCAAAAGTTTGGCTTCATTTGAATCTTTGCTCATTATTGTGTATGATAAATGCACGCACTATGTCAGTAATTACTGACATATACACTCATTGACATATGTGCTGTTCTCTTGTTCCACAATGTGAACAATGCAACTGTGCTGTTGTAGCCTATTATCTTTTCTTTGATCATGTATCTTCTTTTTCTTTTCTTCATTTTATTGTAGGCAATGCCTGCCATGCTTCTGGCATTGGTCCTCTGCTTCGATCATCGAAATAGCAGAGATACAGTTTGTTTGTCCGAATTACATTCGTCAGAGGGTCACAAATACATATGGTTTGCCCTTCTTGGATATGCTATCGGACTTGTAACTGCTCTGTCTGCTGGAGTGTTGACTCACTCACCTCAACCTGCTCTTCTCTATCTGGTAATCTTTTTTACTGTCATTTTATTGGAACTCCATCGCATTACTTTCTTGCTAGTGCTTAGTTTTTCTTCCAATTTCTTGTTGGCTACAGGTGCCTTCTACTTTGGGACCTGTAATTGTTCTGTCGTGGATGAGGAATGAGTTAGCTGAGTTATGGGAGGGAACGGTGCCTAATGTCAATGATAAAGCACGCCAAATTGAAGTCTAAACCATTTTATGATTGTAGTCCATTGCCACGGTTGAGCTCGTAGAGCCAGTCGAAAGTTGTAAAATTGCATGGAAAATCTATCCTTGAAAACCCAAGCAGGAAATTAACACTTGAATGTTTACTTTTGTGGAACCTTCCTTAGCATTGGCTGGCTGGCAATGAAAAGAAATGAAAATTTATGTGAATTTTTTAAAAATCTTGTATTGTTCTTTGTAAAGAAAGAGAGAAAAATTTAATTTTCTGGGCCAAAGTATTATGTTCCTCTATTGAATTACAAATGTCAAGTAGTTGCACATTTTTATTTTTTAAGCAGTTATGAAGGCACCACAGAGCTGGCAAGCAGTTACAGTTAAAGAAGGGTTTTTAATTAATTATTCATATTTTTAAAATAATTTTATCGGGGATTGGCTAAGATGCATCACTGTAAAGTTACAATCTGTAGTACGGGACTTAAAAATTCTAACGCTAAAATTAGAATCTTGAAGGTTGAAATTAGTGAGTTTCCACTACATTCGTCTTTCGTTTTCAACAATTTAACCGTTGGATTTCCAAAATCAATCAACGGTTTGGAGTAGATTTGTAGTACTGGTTCTATGTGACGAAAAAATGGGATCTGGACCGTCGGAGGTTTATATGTAGGGTTATATTTGTATCCTCATTATACATTTAGGGTGGAATCAACGACTTTTAATACTAGTAATAATTCTGCAAATTACTGCTTTTGGGTTATAGTCGATTCCGTAGTGCCTCAGACTCTCTCCGCTAAAACCCGAGACCCCAACGCCAACACAGTGAACTAGAGGTTTGGCGAGTTTCAGGGAGGTGGTTCCAGAGGATGGGAACATCAGTGCGATTAACTTCCTTATGTGGAGTGTTCAACGAGAATCCATAATCGTATTTCTCATCAATCTATGGCTTCAACTTCTTAATTGATTATTCAATTTCTCTTCTTCAACCACTCTCCAAGTACGTCGAATGAATTTGTAATAATCTTTTTCCTTTTCTTCTTGTAGCTCAATAAATAGCTGAGCCATTGTTGTTCAGGGTAGCTTCGACCATAGATGCGGTACTTCTATCTCATTCTGACACGCTGCACCTCGGGGCTCTTCCTTATGCTATGAAGCAGCTCGGCCTTTCGGCTCCGGTTTTTTCAACTGAACCGGTTTATAGATTAGGTCTCCTCACTATGTACGATCAGTATCTTTCGCGCCGGGTAATTTAAATATCCTTTTTCGTTTTGTTTACTTAATTAAAAATGTTATTTTTACTTCAAATTAGTGGTTGTTGGCTTGCTTATGTTGTGTTTCCAGTGCAGAGAGTTAGTAAGCTGAAAATTAATTTGAAATAGTTAAGACTCAAAAGTCTTTCTAGACTCCAACTATGTCTCACAAGCGATGGGGCATCTCCTCTCCAATCTTTGGCAGTGTTTTGGCATTTCCCAAAGCATTTTTAGATACTTAAACTTGATTTTGTTTCTATTTTATAGTTTTTGGCTTAAACCTTTGAATGCACTGTGCTTTCATAAAGGAGCACTGAGTTCGTGCTTCTCTAGGAATTGCTTTTTGAAGAAAAATTGTAGGTCCTTCTGTAAAACATTTTCTGGCGCTTTTATACAAAGCGTTAAGTTCTTTTCATTTTAGATTAATAGGAGCTTTTACAGGAAGCCTTTCTGAGAACTTTTTGGTTAGTGCATTTACTTGAACACACTCTTTACAGAAGCAGTCCCAATGCACCCAAAAGGATTAACAGATTGGGCCTCCTCACTTCTTCGTATATGTATTTTCACTTGAGTGATTAGAATTTGATTCATATGAATTTCCTTCTTCTTGAAAATATATGTTTCGTTCAATTATCTTTGTCATTTGTTACTCAATGTGATACATACATGAGATGTCAAGTTAACAAGAGATTTTGTATCTTCCATTGCAGCAAATGTCAGAGTTTGATTTGTTTACATTGGATGATATTGATTCTGCTTTTCAGAATGTGACCAGGCTAACCTACTCTCAGAATTATCATCTATCTGGTAAAATTTCAGTAATAATGTGCGGCTACTAGGTGACCAATTCATCAATCCACGTTCAATATATTGGTTTAATTAGTCTTATGACCATAATTAGGGAGGGGAGAGGGGATTGTTATTGCACCACACGTGGCTGGGCATCTCTTGGGAGGTACCGTATGGAAGATAACAAAGGATGGAGAAGATGTTATATATGCTGTTGACTACAACCGTCGCAAGGAAAAGTATGTGCCTACAGCAGTATGTGTGTTCGTACAGTAACTTTTACATCAAATAACAAGGGAAAACATACTTGGTGTGGTTTTTTATCAGGCATTTAAATGGAACTGTTCTAGAATCTTTTGTTCGGTCTGCTGTTCTAATTACAGATGCCTATAATGCTTTGAATAATCAACCTCCTAGACAGCAAAGAGAGATTTTTCAAGGTAAATTATTTTGTGGTGTTTGATACTTTTGCTCACAGCATAATTCCTTTTATCGGCCATGGAAGCATGTGCATGCAAGACACTTGCTTTGGCACGTTGCCCTAACAGTATTGTTGATAATGATTCTTCAGATAAATGTGATGCAAATATTCTTGCACTAATTTCTTTTTTCATTGTAGATACTATCTTAAAGACTTTAAAAGCGGGTGGGAATGTATTACTTCCAGTGGATACTGCTGGTCGAGTATTGGAACTCCTCTTGATACTGGAAGATGTGAGTAGGGGAAATAGGAATGACATTTTTCTAAATCTAGTTAACAATAGCACAATGAAAAATACTGAGCCCTCATGAAATTTGCAGTATTGGGCAGAGAATTCCTTGAACTATCCCATCTTCTTTCTCACATATGTTGCGTCAAGCACAATTGATTATGTCAAGAGCTTCTTGGAGTGGATGGGTGATGCCATTACAAAGTCCTTTGAAACTTCACGTGATAATGCTTTTCTTCTAAAGTATGTGGCTCTTTTGATATACTATTTTGAATTGAGACGCCCATAGTTTCCACTTTTAATGGTTTCCTTGCTGCCTTTGCCTTTCATTCCTTTTGATTGCAATAAAGTGTGCACTGCATGCTCTTTATAGTTGAACTACTTTAAATCTGTATTATCATAAGTGAAGTGTTTACTTATATGAGGCAGCGGTCCCTAAATAGGGTTTTATATCTTCATTTGCAGGCACATCACCCTTTTAATTAACAAGAGTGAACTTGATAATGCTCCTGATGGTCCAAAGGTTGACCTTTACACTTCAAAAAGCAAATTGTGTTTCCCTTGCAACATGTTGTTTTTGTGATAGGGTTAATTTTTGTCTTATTTAGGTAGTCCTAGCCTCCATGGCTAGTTTGGAAGGTGGTTTTTCTCATGATATATTTGTTGAATGGGCAAGTGATGTGAAGAATCTCGTTCTTTTTACTGAAAGAGGCCAGGTATGCCACCAGATCCAGAGATGTCAAATTGGCTATATAAAGTTTTGTTTCTTCTTATTTCTATTATTGATAAATATTTTGATGGCTGATCCTGTGTCAGTTATGTTGTATGTTTGAAGCTGTAGAGTTGTCATCTGATTATTTCTATTCATTGAAGCTGTGCAAAATTTATTTGTTTTCAAACAATAAAGTGTGAATTTTAGTCAGCTTCCCATCTTCATCTTTTTCATATTTCTTAAACTAATCAGTAACCTTGTGATATTTAATTCACTGAATCTGCTGTCTAGTAATTTGGAATTCTTTGTTTTTAGTCTATCCATGGATGAAGTATCTACATTGATACCACTTTTGATTTTAAAATGTAATATGAATGCTGTTTAAATTGTGCTTTCCATTGAACCAGCAACTAAAGAAGTCATATTCGCTCCTTTTTTTCTTTGTCTATTGCACCTATTTTTTCCTTTACCAGCTTTATCTAGGGTTATCTCTGTCTGGTGCACTCAGCATACCATTGTTTACATATATTTGTCTTCCAGAAGAGGAAAGTATCGACAATGTTTTAGGAATATTGGGTCACTTTCTTTTGACGCTTCTGTAAAATGACAATTAGTACAAAAGTGGCATACTTTTACCATGTTGGCATGTAGATAATACCGTAACCATGAGTGCCCTTGCTTATATATGTTAGAGTTTTATATTACTTGTTGATGCACGAAAATCCTTCTCAGAATTTGAGCACCAGAAAAGCTTCTTCTTCCCACTCTTTAGATCTACTGTGGCCTGAAATCACAGGAAAAGATTAGGGGTAAAGTCGGGTATTCGGTGAAAACCCTCTGATGCTTAAGTTAGGGTTTTTCTTTGATAATAATTTTTGGAGAGAATTTGATAGCAATTTAGTAACTTAATTAAAAAAATCGTACCTTATTTTGTTTTTCCTATATTTTTATTTTGGTTTCTTGTTTAACCACTATCACGTTCCTTGTAATCGTGGGATTCTCGAAGATCATGGGATCGTGAGATGTTATTGTGGGACGTAATCATTGGGCTGTAAAATCTTTCTTATTTGCTGAAAAATCTGTAAGTATTGAATTTTTCATACGGTCAAATAATTGTTGCAAAGAGTTCTTAGGGTTCAACTTCATAGCTGAGACCTTTATTAATCGTTTCCCGAGACTAAACTACCTGACATTTGGTGTAGAAGGGTCTCAAGGTTGTTGTGTTTCTTGATTTGAAGTGGCCATTTTTGGACACTGGGCTTTTTATTGTAGTCTCAACTTAGTCTCAGGGTTTAATTAATGTTTAAAAACTGAGACCAATCAACTCCTAAAACTTTTGATCATATATCCGAATTATTGAGTCTAAGGGTTTACTTTATGTTGTAATCACTTGACCTCTGAATTCTTCTATGACATCTCTTTTAGTGTCAATAGGCCCTTTACTGGTTGTTGACCTCATATGGTTAGTTCTTGAGATCTCAGGTATTATTGTTTAGTAGTTTACCTACATGGCTAAGCTTTTGAGTCAAGCGGTTTCACTCACATGGTGGCTTTTGTATTTGAATTGCCCTATGTGTTCATTAGGCCCTTTACTGGATGTTTGCCCTGTATGGTTAGTTCTCAGGATCTTAGGTATTATTGTTTAGGAGTTTACCTACAAGGCTAAGCTTTTGAGTCAAGTGGTTTCACTCACATGGTGGCTCTTGTATTTGAATCCACTTATGTGGCTGCATTCACATTTGTTTGTCTTTAGTCTCTGTTTGGGCTTGGTCCACGTGGCATCCTTGTTTGGTATTGGTCTTGCATGTGAAGGGAGCTGTTAGAGATCAATATTTTTTGAGCTTTTACCTACAAGGTTAAGCTTTTGAGTCAAGTGGTTTCTCCAAGTATTAATGATTTTTAACTTTCAATATATTAGGAGCCTATTTTCTAACATGTTGCTCTATGTTTATAGTTTGGTACATTGGCCCGCATGCTTCAGGCTGATCCTCCACCAAAAGCTGTTAAAGTCACCATTTCTAAGAGGGTTCCTTTGGTTGGAGAGGAGTTAATTGCTTATGAAGAAGAGCAAAACCGATTAAAAAAGGAAGAAGCTCTGAAAGCTAGTCTCATCAAAGAGGAAGAATCTAAAGCATCTCTTGGGACTGATGATAATATGAGTGACTCAATGGTTGTCGATACTAACAATGCTAATGCTCCTATAGATGGTACTTTTATCCATTTCCTGACAACTAGCTTTGTGTCTTTTCTTTATTTTTATGTACTTTTCTCCTTAAAAGTTGATGAATCTTCATGTTTCAAGTTTGTGTTTTGGCATTCGACTAATTCCTTTTGGAAGCAGCTTGCTCTGTTTAAGCATGTACCACAAAATCTATTTGCCTTTGTAATCGTGGAAAATTCATCCTCTTTCTGTACATAATATCTTTTGACGTGCTTTTAAATGGTTAACAATTTAACATGCAATTGGTTGATTTTGACCACTGTCAGTTTATAACCAGGGATATCTTGCATGTTACTAATGTAGTGAAAACTTTATTTTGACTGCCTTTGGCAGACACCTGCTTGCCGTTTCACTAGATCTCAGGATTGGAAGATCTCAGTAGTTAAAAAAGATATGTTTTACTCTGGTGTCTTCATACTAGCATCAGCATTCATTAAAATCCATGTCAAACTCATTGTTGTTCCTATTCTTTTACACAATTGGAAACTCAAATTATCATGCCTGTCTCTCCATTTATAAAGATCTTGTCTGTTTGTCCATTCTGAGTTTGTCATGTCCCTTGTATTGTCTGCTCACGAGTGTCATCTACGGTTTCAGTTACTCTAATTCAACTACAGAAAGAAAAATTCTTATCTTATCTTATAAGTTGATTAGTTGTACCTGTCTAGTGGTTTTTTGTGCATGAAGAAGGGAATCCCTTGTTTCAGTATCATTCAAGAATATATTGTAATCTCAATTGATATAAATTGTAGTGTATATAAGGTCTTGTCATTGTAACTTGCAGTGGTTGAGCCTCAGATGGGCGGATACCGGGACATATTTATTGATGGATTTGTTCCTCCATCTACCAGTGTTGCCCCAATGTTTCCTTTCTATGACAACACTTCTGAGTGGGATGATTTTGGTGAAGTCATAAATCCTGATGATTATGTAATCAAGGATGAAGACATGGACCAAGTGTCTATGCTTGTAAGTGTTCGTTTTAATATATTTGCCTCTTTGATTGTCTTTATTGATTGTTTGCTTCAAATATTCAGTTGTCTTTATTTTGTAGTGGAAAAATTTGTCAAAGATCTGATGGTTAGCTTTTGTTTACACTTATTATTTAGCATTGTGGATGGTTGCTGTTTCATCTTGTAGTTCAACTTTGTCCTCAGGTTGGCGGGGATGATGGAAAACTTGATGAAGGTTCTGCTAGTTTGATTCTTGATACAAAGCCTTCAAAAGTTCTATCTAATGAATTAACAGTATGTTAAATCTCTTTCGAGCTATTCTGTAAAGTGCTACCTCTTCCCTACCATTTTAAGAACGCATAATTGTAGATCATGCTGATGAATTTTGTTGGTTTTGTTTGATGGGGTGCATAGAAGTACCTATTTAGCTTGTGAATCATTTCCATTCTGTTCCGTCAGAAAATGTTTTTTCCTGGAGCAAATGGATATATTGGGATCATTTATCACATCAAACACATTCTTCCAAGTGATACTTTTTCCTTCTCATAATGTCTTTATATTGTCTTTCCTGTTTGCTCTTTTTTTCTCTCGTTGAGGATAGGACTTGTTGTGAATTCTTGCCATTAATGATTTTTTTAGTCTTATCTTTCTCTTTTGAAACTAATCCAGTGGCAATGTGTCATTGATTTTGCTTTTTGCTTAAGGTCTTATGTCAATATGATTAGGTGCAAGTGAAGTGTTCGCTGATATATATGGACTACGAGGGGCGTGCTGATGGCCGCTCAATCAAAACAATTCTTGCTCATGTGGCCCCTTTGAAGCTTGTATGAATACTTCTTTGTCCTAGCAACTCGTCTTTTACTATTGCTATTTATATTCAGCTTACATCTATTACAGGCTTTGGATTCTTTGTGTTACTATGTGTTGTGTTAAATGAGCGTGCAATCATTTAACTTGCTTCTGCCATTTTGTGTATAGTTTTTCTGAATGTTTCTTATATATGGCACAATGTACAATGCTACATTGGTGGAAGGATGTCAATTTTCTATTATTGGTGAGTGTTTTGCCTGTGAGGTTGGGTATATGCCAAAATTAGATTGGATCTTGAGATTTTAAGTTGCTGGACTTTAGCACGATTGTTCATATTGAAGTATTTAGATCAGTCATTGGGCTTTCCAGTTGCTTATTGGGCTAGGGCCAGTTATAGCACCATTTCTTTTGCATTGTTATTTCTGATGATCAGTAGTGAATTACTTATTCTTGCAAACTATAGAACATTTTGAGAAGTTACATGTGGGGTATTGAGTTATTTCACTTAAATTTGTGATACATGCTGCTTGAAGGTTTTGGTCCATGGATCAGCTGAGGCCACTGAACATCTGAAACAACACTGCCTAAAGCATGTTTGTCCTCATGTTTATACTCCACAAATTGAAGAAACAATCGATGTCACCTCAGACTTGTGTGCCTATAAGGTATAATTAAGAAAGAAATCAGATTCTCATTGTGTCATCTGGATCTGTGATTCTAGGAGCAAGATTCATTTTTCTACCTTACGTATCATGTAGGTACAATTATCTGAGAAGTTGATGAGTAATGTGATTTTTAAGAAGGTAAGCACTTATGTAAATCATAAACGCTTGATAATTTTTTGTACCTTCTGTCATATCTTCCTCTCCGTGCTGATACCACTGCAATTTCAGTTAGGAGATTATGAAATAGCATGGATTGATGCTGAAGTAGGAAAAACAGAGAGTGGCATGCTATCTTTATTACCAATCTCAACCCCATCTCCACTACATAAGTCGGTCCTTGTTGGTGATCTAAAAATGGCTGATTTGAAGCTGTTTCTCAGCAGTAAGGGTATCCAGGTACTTTCCTTTTAGACTTGCTGAATGAAATACCTTCCTGTTGAAAGTTGATGAAGGTTCCAGTGTTTTTCTGACTAAAAATATGGTTTACGTTCTGGGTTGCCCGTACTTAGTTCTTGATTCATCTTGGTCGCTTAGCCATTATCCACAAATAGCCAATATTTTAGGTGAATTTTAATAGCGCTTGAGTGATGACTCTGTTCAGGTAGAATTTGCTGGTGGTGGAGCTTTGCGTTGTGGAGAGTACGTTACAATACGCAAGGTTGGGCATGCTGGGCAGAAAGTAAGTGATTTCGCTTAAACATTCTCCTTTCCAACTTTCAGATTCAAAAGAAAGATGATCCCTTTCAAATTTGCAAGCAGCCATGCATAATTTTTCTTGCTTGTGAACATTGCTTGATATCAATTAGTTAAGTACAGTGCTTTTTAACATTTTATACCATTCTTGTAGGGAGGGGGTTCTGGTACTCATCAGATAGTCATCGAAGGCCCCTTATGCGAGGACTACTATAAGATTCGAGAGCATCTATATTCACAATTTTATTTGCTGTAAACCCCTCTAAAAGTGGGTTCACATGTAGTTGGATGTTTCAATTATTTCCTTTTACTCTTAAAAAAAAATGACTCTCTTATCGGAATGGTGAAAATCTGTTGGTGTAAACTTTTGTTCTGAAAATAGAAACCCTAGAGGGATTAGATTGTTATTTTAATTATAATTCAGTGTTTAATATTACGTTTTTGTCTATTGTTTATTACAGATTGGATCATTTCAGTCAGTAGGATTGTATAATGCAGTTTTTACAAACGTGATATTCATGTCTTGTTATCTTCAGTTAAATTTGTCAATCTAACACGTGCTTGAAACTTTTTTTTTCTTTAATCATTGCTTATTTGTTTTTAAATTTATATTAATCAACATTTACTAGATTCAGAATTAATTGTTTAATGTTCATATCATATAGAATATGTATAATTAATGAACAGTAACATCTCGTGTCCTACTATTTATGTAAAACTTGTTTTATTTCAAAGATAAGTAAATTCCTCTTTACCTCCTTTTAGAGATGAAGATATTCAATAAATTTAATGGAAATTAAAAAAATTATTCGATAAATACCTATTTAAAGTTTAAAACCAAATAAATATTTGTTCTACAAAAGGAGAAGTATCAAAGAACTGTTCTTATTGGGGGGTTGATTTAGTGTTAGATTTCCATAATGTTGTAACCTGTGATTAATTAACTAAAATATAAATCACGAGAGCTGGGTAACGTGTCCGAAGTTGATATTCCGGTTAATATATACCAGTTGCCGGTTGTTAACAGATTTCTTATCCTTTGTTTTTTCGGACATCCCAATAAACTGTTCAGAGCAAGAAAAAAATAAAATCAGACATCATTTTCTAATTTCTGCTTGTACGATTGTTGCAGAAATCACCAAACAAAACCCTAGGTATCTCCTTCACAAAACCACTTAATTTTCAGTTCAGTCAAATGGAAACTTTTCCAATGGCTTCAACCACAGCCACATGGTCTCCGAGCTCTCTTCAGCTCCGATTAGCTCTCAGTTGTAGGAATCGCCGGAATTCCCATGCTGTTGTTAGACGGTCTAATTTCAAGAAGCTGAATCGTTCGGTTCGTCGTCGTGGTATTGCTCCGAGAGGTGAATGGCCTCGTAATGGGAGTTTATCGAGCCGGTCAGACTCCACGGCTGATACTTTTTCCGGGTGGAACGGTTCGAATAATAATGGTGAACAATCCTTTGGATCGCAGAAGAAAGAATGGTTTGGAGGTATAGAAGATAAGTCTTGTTTGTTCTCTTTACTTTTTAAAGCGATATTTTAGTTTCGGCAATAAGAGAAAAAGAAAAATCGTTTCTATATGGATTCTGTAGAACATTTTAGACATTTTTGTTTCACAGTAAATGTAGAATACAGCTTAAATGGGTGCAATTGAGAGCTCTGGAATTTTATGTGAAGCTTGTGTTCATTGAATTATGACTGAGAAAATGTTTAATATTGGTTGTAAATACGCTGTTTGTGAGGGAAAAATCGAAAGCTCTTATTTACTATTCATGTTGGGATTGACATAATTGAGGACGTTACTTGAATTTTGAATTGCTTCTCGTGTTGAATTATAGTGCGTTCGGTACCCTGAGTAATCTAACATTTATTTATATGGAAATCTTGTGGTGTGGTGGTTGAAATTGGTTTCTGCTTTTTGACATCCTTTTGTGCTAATGAGTTTCCATTTGTATGGCCTAATAACACTTCTGAATTAGTTTGCTTTCAGGGATTGTGGGAGCTGGAGTTGCTGGAGTGGTTCTGTTCACGGGACTTACCTTTGCTGCATTGTCTATAAGCAAGCGGAGCACTTTCAGTGAGTGGTTGACCCATTTTGCTTTCCTTTGAATTTCACTAAGTGGCTGGTTATATCTATGTTATTGTTTAGTGATGCTCGTGATTTTGATATATTCTTGAACACAGGACCAAAACAACAAATGGAACCCTTGACAACCGAACAGGGAGTTTTATTGGAGTCTGATTGCAAAGGGGATAAAGTTGAAGAGGATGGGGATGCTGGAAACAGTGTGAATCAAGACGATAGCAGTTTGGAAAGCAAGACAGGTATGGATATTGTTATTTCTTCTTCTTCAGCAGATATTGAAGTTCCCAGTGAAGATAAAATTACTAGTGACAATGAAACCCCATCCATGGTTGATATCAGTTATGCATCCAGTGTCATTGATTCCATTGATAATGTTTCCAATCAAGATGATTTGCAACACAAGTCAGTGTCTGATAACATTTCAGTTGCTTCTGACACAACTCTAAATTCTCCAAATTTACCTGAACCTGAGGTGGTGGTTAGTTTTAATATTGCACCTACCCTGAAAGATTCATATGGCAGCCTTGATGCAAGTTTACCTGAATCAACTTCTGAAATCACCAAAGAGAATCTTTTTGATATTGAAACAAGCAACTTGTCTAATCCAGTGGACTTTAGCAGTGGTTCTGTGGCTCACCTTCAACCAATTTTAGAACCTCAAGTAGTGCCTGATGATATGGAGACTGTTGCCTCACATTCAACCATAGAAAATAACAAAAGCAGTGAAAAGCCACTGGCCTCAGGTGAAGAAAGTAGTTCATCCCTGGAAGTGCATGACTTCAATCAGGATGGCTCTTCTGAAACTTCTATACCGGCATCGACTATTCCTTTGTCAAATGAAAAAGACACATACGACCATAAGGAGACTACTAGTAGCTCACTTTCTGAATCGCCAATTACTGGGAGTTCATTCTCCCTGTCTGGAATACCTGCTCCATCCATAGTTTCTGCAGCTCTACAGGTACTTCCAGGAAAGGTTCTGGTTCCTGCTATTGTTGATCAAGTTCAGGGGAAGGCACTTGCAGCACTGCAAGTATTGAAGGTGTTTCTTTGATCAGATTGTGCTATTGTTTCTTCTTAAATAACTAGCTAGATGCATTGATATTATTTATGTTTACCTAATAATATGGTTGAAAATTGCTTGTTCATATTCTTGATTTTGAGTCTTGCTATCTGTTAATCGAAAAATATATATACTTTTTTTTTTTTTCAGGTTATTGAGGCTGATTTACAACCTAGTGATCTGTGCACACGCCGTGAATATGCTCGTTGGTTGGTGTCTGCAAGCAGTGCTCTCACAGGGTATGTATGTATCTCAATGTTGAATGTGAAACAGGGAACTTAACTTCTGGCATGCAAATATTATGTACTTATCAGAAGTCGGCATCTGAGCATCTACACAAAATGCAAGTCAGAAATTTAGTAACTCTGTGATCTGAAGGGCTTTTGATTGCTTGCAGGAACACAGCATCGAAAGTGTATCCTGCAATGTATATAGAAAATGTTACAGAACTTGCATTTGACGATATCACTCCTGAAGACCCTGATTTTTCATCCATTCAAGGTAATTATTGAAATTTTTAGACATTGGTGTATGACTAAGTGGAGAACGTTTCCTGTTCATGGTTTTGTTGTTGCTTCATAATGAACTTAGTTTATTTTTCAGGCTTGGCAGAAGCAGGACTTATCTCAAGCAAGCTTTCACATCGTGCTTTACTTGGTGAAGACGCAGAGCAATTTTTCTTCTTTCCTGAATGGTGATTTCACACATTAACCTGCAATATAGTCTTATGTTTTTGGTAGATTATCAGATTTCTTAAAACTGATTTTCCTCCACTGCTATTGACCAAAGGTAGAAAATATATGGCTGGTTTTTACTTCCCTAGCTGACTGGCTGTTTCATTAATTTCTCTTACTTCTCTTTGCCAGTTATTATTGAAATATTAATAAATATCTTTAATTTTTTTTTTCTTCCAACTGCCAAGACCTATTGACATTTTCGTTTCATTTCTGACCCATCATAATTTTTTCATTTCTTTAACTGGTACTGAGACATGATAGCTGCAGATTTTAGCTTTACAAATTGTGAAATACTTCCCAGGCATGCTGTGGAAGCTAGGGTTTCAATACCCATTAATACTAAATTCCTGACTTCACATTATGATCTACCCAAAAGAATAATAATACTATTCACGATTGGCTAAAAAAATATACAAGATTTGTCTTTCTAGCAATGTGATATAGATACTGAGTTTGCATCTGCTTCATAAATGAGATCAATTCATTTAATTTGTGGTACCATTATTTTTCCCTCTTTTTCTTGTTATCAACTTTCTGTGCTGCAGCCCTCTATCACGCCAGGATCTTGTAAGTTGGAATATGGCTCTAGAGAAAAAACAACTTCCAGAAGCTGACAGAAAGGTTATCTCTACCAAAGTTTTTTTTGTCCAATTAATTTTTAGATTTTTTTTGCACTTAGTTTTGATGTACTGATAAAATTTTCCCTTATTTCACCTTTATTGTAACATACAGATCTTATACCAGCTTTCTGGTTTTATTGACATTGGTAAGATAAACCCAAATGCATGGCCTGCGCTTGTGGCTGATTTATCTTCAGGAGAGCGGGGAATAATAGTACTTGCTTTTGGTGAGTACCTTTCACCAATAATCTCTGTTTAAATTTAATCTAAGATTTGAAATTTAATAAACTCATCTCTTGTGATTAAAACAAAGGTTGCACAAGACTGTTCCAGCCAGATAAACCAGTCACAAAAGCCCAAGCTGCTGTTGCACTTGCGGCCGGTGAGGCTTCTGACATTGTTAGAGAGGAACTTGCACGTGTTGAAGCAGAATCTGCTGCAGATAATGCTGTTTCTACTCACAATGCCTTGGTAGCTGAGGTTGAGAAGGATATCAATGCAAGTTATGAGAAGGAGCTTTTTATAGAAAGGGAAAAGATTGATGCAGTGGAGAAAATGGCTGAAGAGGCAAGGCAGGAACTGGAAAGGTTGAGAGCTGAGAGAGAAGGAGATAAAATTGCCCTGATGAAGGAGCGTGCTGCAGTGGAATCAGAAATGGAAATTCTATTGAAGTTAAGACGTGAGGTGGAGCAGCAGCTGGAAAGCCTTATGAGTAACAAGTTTGAGATATCATATGAAAAGGAAAGGATAAGCAAACTGAGAAAAGAAGCAGAGGATGAAAACCAAGAGATTGCTAGGTTGCAATATGAACTGGAGGTTGAGCGCAAATCCTTGTCCATGGCAAGGTAAGGAAGTAAATGATTTTTTTTTTTAAATTTGCAAGCAAATTAATAACAATTAGCCTTAAGTACTGAGGATTGGTGAAAAAAGGAAGGATATAGAACCTTTAACTTAAATACTTGTACTGTACGTAAATATGTTTCGTGTATACATACAATTACTAACATATGTACATGCATGCATATACTTTCTTAACCAAGGAGAGAGAAGGTAGATATGTGTTTGATGATACACGTTCTTGGCCTATAAGTAAGCAGGTAGATTTGTGTTTAATGATACATGTACTTGGCCTAATTTAATTGCTTAAACTCTCTCTCTCTCTAATGTAGGTCTTGGGCTGAGGATGAGGCTAAAAGAGCAAGAGAACAAGCCAAAGCCCTGGAGGAGGCAAGAGATCGATGGGAGAAGCGTGGAATTAAAGTAGTCGTTGGCAATGACCTTCGAGAAGAGACTGAAGGTGCAGTTACATGGGTTAATGCTGGTAAGAAGTTCTCTGTGGAAGGGACAGTTAGCCGGGCTCGTATTCTGGTGGAGAAGCTCAAAGTAATGGCGAATAATGTCAGAGGAAAATCTAGAGAAATAATTGATACGATCATCAACAAGATCGTCCACTTCATTTCGAACCTTAAAGAGTGGGCTTCCAAGGCCGGTAGGAGGGCTGAAGAACTTAGAGCCACCACGGTCACAAAAGCCAGGGGATCTGTACAAGAGTTGCAGCAAATCACTGCAGAACTTAGATCTGCCCTATCAGAAGGTGCAAAGCGGGTAGCCGGAGACTGTAGAGAAGGGGTTGAGAAAATCACTCATAGGTTCAAAACATGATTCGGGAAGATAGTTTTCCTAATGTTTCTTCTCTAATGAACCAATAAAATTATTTTGGCTGCCAATTGCAGCGGAGGATCGGCCGGCGTACCGCCCATCTTGTTATCTTTTAACAAATTTTGTCCACAGTTGTAGTTTGTAATGTTGAGCATGGGCTTTCTTGATGAATTATCAATTATATACATTGAGGAAATTTTGTTTTAAATCACAAGGAATCACTGCGGTTAGCGTGAACATTTTCTTTTAGTTGTATTTGCATAACATGAGATCCTTCGGCTGTGCACGCGATGTCATTGCCTAAGAAATGAAACGTTCAAGACAAAGACCATTCACGCACATTGATAGCAAAATGTATTATCGTCAGAGTTTTATTGATGACAAATACAATACCGCGGCAACAGGAGAGATGAGGCCTTTAAGTGAGATAACTGGATCACTGCAAGGCAAGTCGAATAAAATCTTACAACACATAAGTCCCATAATTAACCAATCCTATTACTAATCCAGATAAATGATAATAAATAATCTCATTAAAATTGCCCTATTCATGACCTGCTCTTGCCCCTAAATTTATCCTCCCACACCCAGCTCAATGTTAACAATCGTACTCGCCAAGTTTCAGTCACCAGTTTTTAGGTAATTATTTTAAGTGCAAGTGGAAAACTGCTAGAAAACATGAAGCACCAATCAATGAAAAAAAGATAAACTTTTCTCACAAAAAAAAAAAAGGTCATAGTAAAACACAAGTTATAAAACATCAGTGCTTCCAATAAGTCATTTTACTTCAAAACAGACCAAGTTTTTGAGCATAAAAAAGGCATAAAACATAGACTAAAGAAATCTAATAACTATGATAGTTAACCAAACTTCAGTTCACCAATGACTCTGCAGCCAAGTTATGCATCACTTCTTCTTCTCACCACCTCCAGTGGCCCTGCAAGCAAAAGATTAACAAGGAATAAATTATTTATTCTCTTTAAAGGAAGAAAGCTTAAATTCTCCTGAGAGCAAGATTACTTAACACGTAACAACAACTAAATGCCATAGATAGGAGGAGCAAGGAGAGAACTTAAAGATTTACCTCATCTTGCGGAGTACGCTAGACATCTCCTCACGCTTCTTCTTTGCTCTTTTGTGAGTGCCCAGCTTTCTTTTTGCAACTTTCAATGCTCTCTTATCCTTACCGACTTTCAGAAGCTCAGTGATCCTTTTCTCATAGGGGGCAAAGCCAGCAACTTCTCTGATCACACTCCGCACAAAGTGAACCCTTTTGCTTGTTTTCTGTGGAGAGAGAGAGAGAGAGAGAGAGAGAGAGAGAGAGAGAGAGAACAAAACATCTAAGCATTTTTCTGCACCAATAATAAATTGAAATTGCAAATCAATTGAGAGATTCACAACACCCTTTCTAACAAAAATAAACACAAAAGGCAAGAAATGGGAGCTGCAATGCAAGCAGCTGATTGCTGTTGAGAGTTGAAAGCAAGCGCAAATGCAACTTCTCTTTTTTCAATAAAAATTAAATGGATTTACCAATCATGAATAGGCACAACCTTAGCTTATTTGACGTAAATAAAAGAAGCTCAAAATAGGTAAACTTATCCTACAGGCGCACAAGTCGCATTAAATGCAAAATTTGATCCAGAAATGCCAACTCTTGACAGTGTTAATTTCTTGTTACAGAATCAACTTACTCCTTTGCGATCTGAGGGCCGTGGAGCCAATTCCTTCTTGGTCAAAACATGACCCTTGTTTAATCCGACAAAGAGACCAGTATTTGGCTGTTTTGGAGCCATCACCTGATTCAATAATGCCAATACGGCATACATCAATTATTATAAGCCATAGTAAATTAGAAATCAAAACATCCAAAAAGCATAACTCATATCAACGTCAAAATCGTTTAAACTATGTATCACAAAAAAAAAGGACATACTCCCTTGCAGACAACCTTTAGCCAAGAAAAACAAAGTATTCCCACCATACTCATACAATAGTATGGTAAATTGATAACAGAACCAACATGAATTTTATTATTAGCGCCATGAAAAAACCGTATCAATTCTGACAGCTTAAGAAAGCCAAAGAAAAACGTACATAAAAGAGGTATTTTAATATATCAACTTTCCAAATCAACAAAAAAACAGAAGTTCAGTCATGTTAAGTAGAAACCACAAAAACCTAAAATCATAACATGAAAAAAGAAATATACGCCCGATCATATTTGTGAAACAAAAGAGAAACCTAAATCCTAGGGCACAATGAAGGAAGAGAAAATCCTGAATCATCTGGTGTATGGTATATTATTCCCTTCGTTTCCATTTTCCAAAAACCAAAGCACAGATAATATCTTTCATATTTCCTTTCTTTACTTCAGTATCTCTCGGAAACCAAACATTGGAAGTACGCATAACAGACAATAATGGTAACAACAACGACAGAGATAAAAGTATATGAAATACCTATCCTACGTGACTGAGCTGCGGAGATCTGAGGAGAGAGAGAGGAAAATTAGGTTTCTGGGTTTGCTGCACCTTTTATAAAGACCCTCGGTCGGCAAATTGGAGGAAAACAGGGGTATTTTTGTAATATAGGAAATGCAATGTCTGCTGTACAGTGAATTGGATCGCGATGGTGAGGCCCATCAGTCTTAGTAGGTCATGATCTGTAACCAATAATTTATGTAACACTCTAAGGCCACCATTCCTGTTCTGACAACACCCCATAAGAGAATGGAACAGCCTTTAATAGCCCAATGACAATGCGAGGAGCTTTTGTTAATTTATTTTTAAAATTAAATTATTTAAAATTTTATTTTATTCTAAAAATTTTATTTTATTTTTCATAACATAATTTAAAAAATATTTTATTGAAATATTTATTGAATTTTTGTTTAAAATTATGCTGGATAATTAAAAATTTAGCATTATTTTTTTAAAAAAATAAATAAATCTTTAAAAAATTTTATACTATCTTACAAATTATAAAATTTATGAGATTCTATCACAACTTTGGCTCTCAAGATTTTTTTTCGTCAACTTGGATCTAACTTGAAATATGTAAGTACTAGCCTTAAAATGAAGTTACATCCAATTATTAGTATTTAGTCTGACTCTGCCATTCTTCCGATGTCACATCATGGTCATATTCCATTGAGAGAATTTTAGTTTTTTTTTTTTTTTTTTTAAATTAATTTGGATTTCTAAATATATCAATAAATTAAATATATTTTGTAAAACATACAAATTTAAAATTTTTATTAAAAATTATGTTTTTAATACAATAAATCAAAAATAATATAAGCATTAATTTTTTATTTTTAATCACTTTATTAATTACATTTTAAGCATCAACTTTTAAAAACATTTAAAATATATGAACAAAAACTTAATTTAACTGATATCCAGTGTCAATTAATGCCGTAATATTTTTCTCCATTTTAGGCAAAATATTAAACTAATTTCATGAATTATGAATCTAATTAGGAAAATTAGTGAACTTTTATGCAAAGTTTGTAGCTTTTTTTAGGGATAGAAGTTCCCCAATTTTCCTAATTTAGTTCAATAATTCAACGGTTCAACTGCAGAGCACGTGCGTCACGTGATCAGGAACTCGAGAACAAACCAAAGCGGTCAGTTTCCCTGCCTCACAATAAAAGATACTACCATATTTAAAACAATTTTACATTAATGCCACTGGCCTTAAGAACCGATGATGACCCTCCACGCTTCCCACAAACATCTCAGAACCGGGGTGACTAGCAGTGGTGGCGTTTATAAATTTATAATTATTATATTTACTCAAATTATTTTTATGATTATTTCCACCTACTAGTTAATAGTAACATACAACTCAGCGTGGACAATGAAAATTTGTGTCGATTTCGATCGCTCGTTATTATGAAAGTTCCGGGCAATAAATTTGCGAACTTGTTTATTTTCCGTTGTTGAATCTTTTGTTTGAGCTTTGAATAATCTGATTTCAATTTGTTTGTTTATTGATGGGGACTGAAATCTGGGAGTTGAATGCTAGAGGTTTAAATATTTATCCGTGTATAGAACCCTTTATAGTGAAGACCCGATTCATTGTTCATGTTACAAGTGGTCGCTTCTGGGTTTCCATGAATTTCAATTTTGAATTCTGTTGAGTAGTGCCATTTATAGTAGCGTATAATCTTGAAGTTATACTCCTCGAT
This sequence comes from Trichilia hirta, assembly GCA_035221805.1. Classification (NCBI taxonomy): domain Eukaryota; kingdom Viridiplantae; phylum Streptophyta; class Magnoliopsida; order Sapindales; family Meliaceae; genus Trichilia; species Trichilia hirta. Next base: position 4,375,209 of record JAWDEX010000023.1, read on the forward strand.
AGTTGTTATTTTGTATTGTTCGGACAGTTGGATTCATAATTTATTCACTTTCTGTTCTCCTAGAGTTGTTTATTCGATTATTTGACCTCCTCCTTCTACCACTCATCATTATATGGTGCCCGTAATCTGCTGATTATTTGTGGCACGGATCAACTTATGCTCTTTTCTTGACTCTCAGTTATCAAAGCCTAAAGCATTGACTGAATTTTTGCATGTACAAGTGAGTCAGCCATCTGGTTGAATTCTTGAAGTTGAATCTTGTTCTATAATGAGATTTCCCGATTTTCAAATCCTATTTGAATTATTTCTGATGGCTACCTTGCCATATATTTGCCAAATTCATCTTTGATGTCTGTTAGTTTACTTAAAACTATAGGCGTCAATGTCAATTTTATGTTGCCTCCCTCTACTCGAGTGTGTGTATTGCCTGGCATGTGCACGCTGGGCTTGGAAGCGATGTCTCCACACGGCAGGCCTTGACAGTGAGACTTGGGGACTTTCAACTGCTGAAGAATTTGAGCCTGTTCCTCGCCTGTGCCGCTATATCCTTGCTGTTTATGAAGATGATCTCAGGCATCCACTTTGGGCACCACCTGGGGGATACGGAATTAACCCGGATTGGTTGTTGCTAAGAAAGACTTATGAAGATACTCAGAGATGGGCTCCTCCTTATATACTTTATCTCGATCATGACCACGCCGATATAGTCCTTGCCATAAGGGGTCTTAATTTGGCGAGGGAGAGTGACCACGAGCTGCTTTTGGATAACAAACTAGGAAAAAGGAAGTTTGATGGAGGGTGTGTCCACAATGGGCTACTGAAAGCTGCTGGGTGGGTTTTGGATGCAGAATGTGAGGTTTTGAAGGAAATGGTGGAGAGCTATCCAAATTATACTTTGACTTTTGCAGGGCATTCCCTAGGGTCAGGTGTGGGGGCAATGTTGGCATTAGTTGTGGTGAAAAGTAGGGATCAATTGGCTAGCATTGACAGAAAGAGGATCAGATGCTATGCTATTGCTCCTGCTAGGTGTATGTCACTGAATTTGGCAGTCAGATATGCAGTTGTCATCAATTCTGTTGTGCTTCAGGCATGTTCTCTACCTGTTACAGGGTGGTGTTTTGGTTTTAGTATAGATAACTTTATTATCAATGACAGCATTTTTGATTCTTACCAGCATATAAATTTTTTTTTGTGTGATCTTATATCAATATTACTATTACTATTGTATGATATATTTTTAGATTTTTCAGGAACTTGTTGAAGGCTATATGGTATTATTTCTATTTGTTGGTGCTTCCAGTAGTACTAGTTTTACTAATCTTGTTCGCCATCACGGTACTTAATTCTTGATTCAAGCTTTGGAATGTATTTGTAATTAGAAAACTGGAACTTTTGGAAGGCTCTATGGTATTATTTCTTTTTGTTGGTCTTTCCAGTACTATTACTTTTACTTGAGGGGTGAAAACTTAATTAATCTTGTTTGCCATCACATTATTTAATTTTTGATCCAAGCTTTGGAATGTATCTCTCCTGAAAGGACTCTGCAACAAAGATATATTATATTTGTTCAGGATAAAATAATAGATGATTAAGGTTTTTAATGATTACTATACCTATTTGCTATCTTTGCACTCCAATGCTTTGCATAATTACTTGTAATTACAGCGGGATCAAAACAGCACTATGGTTTTACACTTTACAAATAGTGTTGCACTTTATTTTGCGCCAGGAGAGGATTATTCTCATAAAAGAAGTTAGCATGTGATACTGCAGAGTTTTATCAAGGGAACCTTTGACAGGGATGAAAATTCATTAATTCATTGGAAGAAGCAAAGTTTGTCAAAGGACTCATATAACGAATGCATTTCTTACACAATGCTGATCTAGCTAATGCAGTGAGTTGATGAGCTTAACTAGATTGCTAACAGAAATTAGTTTCTGCATCATGCAGAAATGTAAATTCTCTTCATAAAGGTGCAATGGATAAAGTTTCATGTCGCATTATTAGGCAATACTTTCTGTAAGGGGATTCAAAATTTTGGGAACTTATGGAAATGATATATGACTGTAAATATTTAGTCTGGTCTATACCCCAAGGGAGGACACCAAGAAGCATGCCTAAGGATGACATTGTAAATATTAAGAAACCAATTTTGTTGCAGGTTAGGGAGAGAAACAAATTTGACATGCATATTTGGTATACCCTGAGCTTAGGCTACATTTCTTGTGAAATCACAGTGTTTCACTTTGATTAGTCTTCTGATTTATTCTTTATATTTATTTGTGATAATTCCACTGAACCAGGATGACTTCTTGCCCCGGACGTCCACACCCTTGGAAGACATTTTCAAGTCGCTTTGCTGGCACAGTAGCACTGCATACTTTATATCTTCTATCATTTGACAACTTGTGGGCTCTTGAAAATCTGTACTGTGTGCCTGGAAAAACCAGACAATGGTACTATGTGACAAGATAGCTCTTTTTTTCTTTTTTTTTTTTTTTATAATATTTAGTAAAGGGAAAATATCTGTGATTTTTAAAGTCGCTGTATTTTGGTGGACCACTGGACTATAAGAGGCTTAATCTTAGCAAAGGACTCTTTTGATTTCATAAGACATTTTTGTAGCCAATCATTTGTGGAATTTTTCTGATAATATGAAATTTTACATTTAATAGTGCAAGTTCAACAAGTGATTAAGTTGTTCATCTTGGACAGCTTACCTTGTCTACTATGCCTACTGTGTATGAAGGATACATGTATACCAGAGCAGAGGATGCTCAGAGATTCAAGAAGACTGTATGCACCTGGTCAGTTGTATCACATCGTCGAGAGAAAGCCTTTCAGGTACAATTACGCAGAAGAAATGTAGTTCGAATCTTCTTAAGTCTTAACCAACTGCCAATAGTGTTTATCAAGTTCATGAACACCCATCAAGGTTGCAAGCTGCATTGTTAGTCATGTATCATGACTGTTGTCACTATTAAGTGCAGTAGATAGTATGGTGCCTGCATTCATGGAATTTGCCGCACTGCATAAACATAGGTTTACAAAATAGACACGCATTTCAATTTTGGGGATGGAGTTTTTGACCAGTGGACGAACATTCGATTTATATAATGTGGTTGCAGACTGGGAAGATTTCCCCCGGTTGTGAGGACAGCTGTGCCAGTGGATGGGAGGTTTGAACACATAGTTCTATCTTGTAATGCCACTTCTGACCATGCCATTATTTGTATAGAGAGAGAAGCTCAGAGAGGACTCGACGTAAGTTTTCCAATCTCTTATCTTTATTTTTAAGTTAAGGTTATGCCTTTGGCTTAAAAATTTTTTAAGGTTCCCGAAGACAATTTGAAACTTATTGAGGAATATGCACTTCTGGTCTGAAATGCATGCATTTATAACAATACTGCTTTGTATTTCCTTTCTTAATGGCAGTTAATGCGAGAGAATGATCATGTCATGGAAATACTAGAGAAACAAAAGATGCAGACAGGAGACACAAGAGTACAAGGCAGCATTGCATAAGACTGTTAAACTGTCAGTTCAACGTGCTTTTGCTCCTTCTCAGTATGGAACTTTCAATGAGGAGGAAGGTGATAGCTCAAACGGATTTGGCGGAGAATCATCCTCTCTTTTATCATCTAAGAAACACAAAACAAGAGAAAGTTGGGATGTATTAATCGAACGTCTGTTTGAAAAGGATGAATCCGGAAACGTTCTATTTAAGAAATCACCTAGCACATAGGGAATGATGGATGACATGATCTGAGGTTATATCGATAATACTGTTCATTCCTTCATCTGTAGTTCAATTCAATCCCATTTATTAAAATTGTGTTCTGTAATATGCCCTGTAAATGGAAAGTTTGAAACTGAATGCAAGGCTTGAAATTTTAGCTGAGCACTAGGAAAGAAAATACTGAAAGCAGGGCCTCAAAAGTGAAACCTTTCAAACATACAAAAATTATTTTCTTTAATGCATTCAAGGACAATCCATAAATGAGGAGGCTATGAATAGGGATATAACCTTGGGCTCCTGGATGTGCAGTAGGAATTAAGCAAAGATGTCAAAGATTTTAATTTTAATTTTTTTGTTATTATAATAATAATTACTATAATGGATTAATTTTTAAAATATACATGTATATTAAAATTTATTAAAAAAAGATAAACATATTTTTTTAATATATTATTTTAAATAATATTTGAAAATATAATTTTAATACAATAATTAAGAGCGTGTTTAAAAAATATTTTTAAATACAGTTTTTATTTCAATTTTTATAAAATTATTATTTTTTAAAAATATTTTTTTAATACTATTATTTTAATAAATATATTTAAAAATGCGATCGTTTTTCATAAAATAATGTACAGATAATATGATAGGTCCACCGGGAAAGTTTTAAATAGAATATTTTCAGTAAAATTATATAATAAAAAGAACGCGGTGAACGAGACAAGTGCACTTATTCCTTTAAGACAATTCAACTTAATTATACAGCTTATGAATAAGTTTAATTAATATACATTAACGAATGATATAAAAATAATTGCATTTAATTAAAAATTGTTCAATTTTTTTTTTGAAGTGAAAATTCAAAAAGAAATCAAATCGTTGTGGCGTAAAAGAAGAACGGTCAATTATTAGTTTCGTTGGCTGTTGTACCCTTGGTCAGATTTCATTTCATCACCTGAGAGAGATACCATAAAACAAGCTACGAGAACTTATCACTGACGCAAGAATCTCTTTTATTATTTGTTTCTCTGTTGGCTTCGATCTCCAGTAGTGTTCTCAGCAATTATAAATGGCTTTTATTCGATTGATATTTCTTCTTTTGGCGTTCACATCTTCCTTCTTTTGTTCTTCATTAGACAGGTAATACAAACGTCTACCGATAGCATTCTTCGTTTTGAGCTATCTTGCACTCATTTCACGAAATGGGTTGTCGAAATTTAATGTACATCTGCAGAGACAACATTCAGTGCTTACACATTATTTTTACGTTTTGTATATTTTCAGTTCATTGGTATGAATTTGAGAAGGTTTCTATCTCGATTCCGTATATAGATGGATTTGTTGAAGTTCTTGATCTGGGTTCTTGTTAAAATCCTTCCTCCATACATGCACTTTGTGGAAGCTTGTCCGAGATAGCTGGGTTTTATAATGTCTAGGGTGTGAGTAAAATGGCGTTTGATGGAAGAACCTTTTATTTCTTCGAATGTCTTCCTATTACTATTTGTGTTAAAAGGTGTTTCAGCTGATTCCCAAAGATCGGTTTCCATTACAATCTTTTTTATTTTTCTCTGAGGTTTAGATTCAGAATGCCGAGTGATCATCTGCTTGTTATACCCTTATCTTCGTTTTGGTGATCTTCTGCTTTTGTTTATAATACTTTCTCTTTGCCATTATTTTGCTTCAGTAGCCGGAAGGAATTAAGGGGTAAAGAGTTCAACTGGCAAAATGTCGTACAATTACCTCGCTCAATCCAATCTAAAAGAATTGATCCATCACGAGTTATCCAGATCTCGTGGCGACCAAGGTCAGGTACTTGGATGATCTTATTTTGCTCTCTTAATGTTTTGCAGTGTGATCATGCTGTAATTAAAATCGGCAACAATTATATTTGCAGAAAAATAAAATTATTCCTCCTATTAAAATACTATCTTTGATAGCATTGTATCAAAGTTGGCATAAACTGCATAAAGTTTTAATCTAGTCTTCTCGGCTGAACAATCCACTTTTAATAAGCATGCCATAATATTATGTGTATTCACAAGCTTGTTTACATTAAAATCTGACATTATGTTTGTTGCTGTAGGGTCTTTCTATATCAAGGTTTTTTATCAGATGAGGAGTGTGACCACCTTATTTCATTGGTATATTCTCATCCCTTTGTTTCATCATATTAATTTAAAGTGCACCAGAGTTGGTTTAAAATGCTTCTTTTGGGCCTAGGCACGTGGTGTAGAAGTAGAGGAAACCAGTGGTCATCAGGGGAATGTCATGAACAAGCAGATTTCTGATATCAAAACTCAATTAAACAAAGAAGTGAGTTTTAATGGTTTAATAATATCTTGATATAATTATGTTTTGCGCGTTTCTGTGCATTGGGTATTGAGAAAACGTATTGAAGTAACTGGTATCATTGATGCCTCTTGAGCACATGTTTCCCCCTTTCCCCTCCACCCATCCCCCTTATCTTTGGTATCATTTAATAGGTCACTCTTGTCTCTGACCTGTTCACTCACAGCGATTTCAGTTATTTCTTTTATCTCTATTTATGGCTTCACTCTACATATCATACTCCATTTAAGACGAACTTTTTTTTATATGTTTACTCATGCATCATGTGTATGTACATATATGGTATGTATGTCTGCTGTGTGATTGTATGTGTGTCTGTCACAAAGTTGCCAAGCATGACAGATAACATTTCGTGACCTTGTGGAAGATTTAATCTTGTTTGTTACCTTCACATGAACTCTATCTTTTAATGAATTTGAGTAACTAAATGGCATATTTCCTGAAAACTCAACTACTTCCAATCTTTGTGTATTCTAGGATGATATTCTTGGAAGTATAGATGAAAGAATGTCAGCTTGGACTTTCCTTCCAAAAGGTTTCTTTCTGAATCCTTGCCTTAGGCTCTAAAACGCCAGATCTTTTTAGATGTATCATTCTACTTCATATCATGTATCATTATTTGATATTTGTTTCCAGAGAACAGTAGACCTCTACATGTAATGCGTTATGGGCTTGAAGAGGCCAAACAGAATGTAGATTATTTTGGTAATAAATCCACACTCGATTTAAATAGTCCTCTGATGGCAACGGTGATTTTATATCTGTCAAACGTTACTCGAGGTGGAGAGCTGCTCTTCCCTAACTCAGAGGTTAGCGACTTTCTTCCATTCCATCGCTACCATAATGAGGTTAGGTTTAATATATTTTTTTCCCAACTAATTCAGTTCTAACTGGCTCAGGTAAATAGCAAGATAGGGTCTGATTGTTCAAAAACGAGCAATGTTCTAAGACCTGTCAAAGGCAATGCAATTTTGTTTTTTACTCTACACCTGGATGCATCTCCTGATGCGCATAGCTCCCATACCAGATGCCCAGTGCTCGAGGGGGAAATGTGGTCTGCTGCCAAATTCTTCCAAGTACGAGCTGCTAATGGTGTAGAAATTTCAATTGGTTCAGATGACAGTGAATGCACTGATGAAGATGAAAATTGCCCTCACTGGGCATCGATTGGGGAATGCCATAGGAATCCTGTGTACATGATTGGTTCTCCTGATTACTATGGGACCTGTCGGAAGAGTTGTCACGTCTGCTGATATAGTTACCTTTGGCATATCCCATTTCCTCTTATCATCATTATGAATAACTGGGATAAATTAGTAATTGATCCACTTCAGCCTCTGAGATTTTTAAGTATCTCTAGATGTTGGTGATGAGATAAGCTTAGCTGATATATTGAATGTCAGAAAAGAGGGAAAGTAGGTGGAATTGCTTATTTTTATTGTATACTTACAGCTGTGTACATTGTGAATAAAGAGAAGCAAAGGAATCAAACAATAAGGATTCCTACGGTGTACTAAGCCTTTTGTTAAGCAAATTCTTTTGGCCTTTGTCTAAATTTCAGTTTCTTGTACTTTATTTCATGTGTAAACTTACTCGTTCAACAAAGGCAGAGCAAACAGAATGCAATATTATTATTCTACTTTCAATTTTCTTATGCTAATAGTCAATTTCCTGTGTCAGCCTTCACAATTACTGCTAGTTAAGGTAGCAAGCATGCGCAAATCATGAAAATTGATACCGAACTTTCAATTCACCCCTCCCTTCTCTCCTCCTATTCTAAACTTCATTATCCACATTGTTTTATGAAGTTACCGAGAGTGACATACCTCCATTGTCTTGAGATATTTGCAATTGCAGAGCCTGAGAAGCATATATATATATATATATATATATATATATATATATATATATAGAGAGAGAGAGAGAGAGAGAGAGAGAGAGAGAGATATGTGGAGATGCGTCTGTTCCTAAAGTTGACGGCATGACATGCATGATGGAATATTTGCAAACATCTGTACGCGAATGTTTTAACTTGTAGATCGAAACTGAGAATATTCCATTCATGTATTCGTATTTTAATAACAGGAAACTGAATAATCAGGAAGTTTAATAAATCCTTGAAAATGGGGATAACAGAGTGCTGTGCCTTAGATTTGAACAGATTATGTCATTTCCATCACCAAGCCGCAGTGCCTTGAACTCCTTCCAATGGTTTATGCCGAGCACCATCCTCCATATTTACTGAGGCTTTTTGTCTCACCAAATTATGCTTGGGAGACAAATATCTCTAATTATTGCGGTTGCGTGGCCCCTTTCTTGGAGTGATCTCTAATTATAGCCTCAATTCAGCAGCCTGGTTTCCTAAGCTCGAGGCTTGGAAGAACCGGGTGAGTTTTCCGTAAAAAATGCTGTCACGCTCATGCTCGCATACATTCTGTATATAAAGTTGCTCACAACTAAAGTGGCTTCCCCAATTGATGAAATATGCTTCTCTTCATGAGGTTGAGATTATCACTATGCCAAATGGGTTTGTCAAACAATTGGAGACAAGCTTTTACACTACTAAGTACATAGATTCAACCACATTTAACCGAACACTGTATGTGTAACTATAGAACTCGGTTTCCATCTATACATCGTGTACTCTGCATAATCATATAAATATTTTCTTTACTCCAATTGTTCCATCTTTGTACTTCTTCTGCAAAATCTAGCCTTCTATTCTTACATGCCACAAGATTATAATTCAATACAGAACATCAAACTCATAATAAACAAAACACATGATCAGTTTAATATAAGTTTTCCATCATTTTTTATTTCATCCTGGAAATAAACCAAAAGTGTATCCAAAATTTTACTCCATCAATCAAAATGTGCTATTACAATCTGAATAAACCGTACCCCTTATAACCTTGATGTAACACAAGCACAAGATTATCACATATCTGTGAAATATAAAGCTCTTTTGCAAATGTGTATCATCCAAACAATAAAAATTTCCCACTTAAAGAAGAAAATCACACACCAGAATTGAGCTGTGGTTTAGATTCAAAAGAAGAGTTAGGTTTTTTCAGGGAACAAGAAGATTTGAAAGCTTCAATTTGTGATTGGCATTTCCCGTGATCCCCTTTGTTTACTTCTAAGCATTTCTTCAAAGCCTCCACATCACATGCAGACAGAATCTTCTTCACACCGTCACTCTTTGCCTTCCCCTCCATCGTTTCCAATAGCAAAGCCCCGGTTGGAATTTGGATTGCTGAGAAACCGATGAACCCGCAATTTCACGAGTCAAACCAACCTTTAGTCCATTTTGACGATAATGCCCTTCACCCCATTGATTTTGAAAAATAACCATATAAAGCGCGCGGTATTTTACATGAATGCCCCTACATTGATGGAGGAGCGCTGGAGCATACGCATTTGAAATCCAAAAAGGACTTGAAAGATTCTTAACGGCCAGCGTCACTGACTTGAGAGCCCTGTCTGCAATCATCAAATTCTTTTGTTTTGCCAGAGACTAAATTATCAGTGTTTCGCTCTGTCTCAAAACTATTCATGGACATACCCGGACCGGTTCATCCTGACCGGACAAAGACCGACACGGGGCTTAACCGCTATAAAAAGATCAGGGTGATAGCAACAATAAGGGGATTTGGAGATCTAGAGGCCGAATCGACGAATTAGGTGTGCGTTCAAAAGCCTAAGGGAAATTAATTTGATTCTGTAACCGTCTCTTTTGGAGACAAGTTAAGCTGGTAAAAGTTAGGTTCATTATTGATTTCTAGAATGAGTAATGGGAATAAAAGACAATGGAATTTTTTTTTTTTAATTTTATGGGAAATTTTGACATTGTCTGTTTCTATTTTGTGTGTTATTTATTTTTGAGTGATTGAATTAGGTTTGGTGGATTGTTCCAGGGAGAATCAAAAAAATGGAAAATTATGGGCTTTTTGTTTCAGTCAATTTCATTAGGAGTCTGATCCTTAATTTTTTGGTTCTGAGAACCAATCGGTCTGTGGTTAAGTGCAGAAGTGGAAAGGAAACTATTGGAGGATCTTTTGTACATACTATATATATATTTTTATATACGTAATTATAGGGATGTTGACTCTTTCTCTAGCATATTTGTAGGAATAGCTATGCTAATTTGTTTGATTCTTTGCTGATTGTAATTGCCTAAAGTTAGGCCTTAGTTTGTGCTTTTTAAAGTATATATCACAATGTTCATCAATGAGAATAATAACCAGTTCTAGAGATTTCACTTTTTCATGGTATGAGAGCAGGTTAGATAGCTCTGAGTTTTTTTTTTCCTTTCTCTTTCTCTTCTTTGACATGGCAGGGGGAGGATACGAACAACAACAGTGACAAACATAGGGACCTGGTCACAAGTGTCGTTTCTACCACATCTCCATGCTTCTTGCACCCATCTGATCATCCTGACCTGATTTTCGTTACTACTCCTCTCAATGAAAGTGGAGATAATTATTTCACCTGGAGACGTAGCTTTATGAATGCACTCTATTCCAAAAACAAAGCGTGTTTTGTGGATGGGACGTTACAGAGATCAGATGACGATTCCCTGGATTTACGACCATGGATACAGTGCAATGCGGTGGTTATTTCATGGCTTATGAATGTGCTTGCAAAAGAACTTCAAGGCAGCGCCGCCCATGTCGATACCGCAGTAGAACTGTGGGCAGATTTGGACGAAGGTTCACCCAAGGAGTGGCACCTAGAGTCTATGAGTTGAAACGAGTCATTGCTCTCTTACAACAAGAGAAATCCTCAATTTCATCTTATTACGATAAGCCAAAAGCTGTTTGGGGTGAGTTGCAGGGTCTCAATCCAGTACCAGTGTGCAAATGCAGATGTAAATGCGGTGAGGCGAAGAAGATGCAATCCATGCATGAAGAGGAGAAGGTTTTTGATTTTTTGATGGGACTTGACAATACACAACTGTGAGATCTCAAATCTGGAGTGTTGATCCACTGTCGATTCTCAAAAGGGCCAAGGTCATTACTGCACAGGAGGAAAACAATGTTCAGTTGCTGAAACTCGTGCCCCCACTATAGAAGCTGCTGCCTTGGTAACTAAAAGTTAACTAGTCAAGATCGAAGAAAAACAATGATGGAGATGTGGTGACTTTCCTCCGTCTGTGCATTGTGGGAAGACAAACCACACCAAATCATACTGTTACAAGGTGATCGAATATACATCGGACTAGCGCAAACCTGGAAAGCGGAGTGATAAGCAGGCTAGATTGCAAGGAGACTGCAGGGCCGACAGTGCAGCTCCGATCAACGCCTCTTCCGGAGCGACTTTTGTTACAACCATGGGGGAGTCACGTCACAGATCCCTGGCCTGACTTCTGCCCAACATCAACAACTGATGGCTCTTCTAGGTGGTACTCTATCTGCAACATGGCAGCCTCTAATTGTTCGGGTAAGCCGGACAATGAATGGGTGATTGATATAGGAGCGACAAATCACATAACCCATAATCTAGACTCATTATTAGAAGCAGTATCAGGACCCGATATTCCACTAATGCAGATTCCTTATGGCGATACAGTAGCAATCCATACTCTGGGGCTGTTTGCACTTGGGAAGAGATTGACTCTTGAACGAGTCCTTAGGGTTCCAGATTTCTGTTTCAATTTATTTTCTGTTAGTAAATTAAGACGTGATTTAAATTGTACACTGACTTTTGGTCGGAATTTTGCGTGAATCTGTTTTTACCTTCGAGGACGCTGATTGGAGTGGGTAGAGAGCGGAATGATCTCTACTACTTGGA
>JAWDEX010000023.1:4387193-4400344 GCA_035221805.1 Trichilia hirta
GACTTTCGAGTGGAATGCAAACTCGGAAGTGTGCTTTACATGTCCAGTAAATATTTCAATGCAAAAATTTTTTCCTTCGTAATTTTTAATTTACATCCATCCCTAATCTTTCATGACCAAACATATTCCATTAATTTGTCAATAATAAACTCCAAACAAGTTCTCATTCTTCATTTTTACGTATTAATGCTAATTCACATTCATCAACACTTACTAGCAATCATCAACAACAATAATTTATCTTTAAACCCAATATATCAATAATAATCACTATATTCTCCAAAATTAGAAAATAAACCTTAAATTGTTCTTCAAATTTTTGATTTACGGCGGTAGATTAGGAGAATTCAGGGAAGGTTGCTGTTAAACAATAGTTATACAAAAGTTAAATTCATTCTATATATTCTTTATTTGAGGGTATTTTCATTTATAAATAGTGATATAGGTTATTATTGATTGAAACTTTAACAGTAGATATTTTTGAATTCAAACTTTAGACAGTGGTCAATTTTAATTAAATTCTGTTTTATATTGCATTCAAATAGATTTACATCAATTAATAACTTTAAAGATGCCTATATAATCAAAATGCTAGAAATAGGAAATCTTAAGAAATAATGCAAGGCCTATATCATCTATAGGAGCCAAACTGGCTTCTGCAACTTGGGATTTTATTAGAAATGTATCTACAAGCATATAGTGTTGACTTTTACAACAATGTTTTTTTCAGTTGGTGTTGATAGTGTTATAATAGTTCATATGTACATTCCTCCAGATGTTAAATCACTTTCATGAGTGTTATTGACACACGTTCTATTGTATCCAAGGAATTGAACACCTTATGGCCTTTATGAATAAGGCATTATTTTTTTAACTATTTAAGAAGTAAACTCTAATGCAATTGATAATTCAAAAATGAGTTTTACAAATAAGCGAATTTCGTATATGATATGAGTCATTAATCTTATGATTAAGTTAGGAATTTGATAATTTTATGGCACGTACTCAAAAGAAAGTTAACAGTAGAAGGACCTTACTATATGGACGTACGATTATATAAACTAATTTAGAATCTTTATTCATCGTATCTGGGGTTTATAGTATCTTGTTAGAGATCATTCATGATTATTGAGAACTTCAAGCACAATGTGTTGTATTGAAATAATGTAAAATATTCATATATAATCATGTCTAGCTCACGATCATCTCAGGAAATTACACACAATAGTCAATAGTTATCATCAATAGTTATAAATTTTCGTATTAACAAAAATAAAATATTGTCATGCCCTCGCCCGTAGGATCCACACGTGATAACTACTATAGATTTTTAAGACACACTCTAAACTCCGAATATATCTCTTAGACTTATAAGGCTAATCTAGTATTTGTTCTCTGTGTAATCACAAATGTATACTTTAAAATAATATCTTAATCATTTTATATATATAAATCATACATGTCTTTCTGAGACTTCTATAAATTATACCTCAAAAGTAAATAAATATAAAATAATTTTAAATCATACTAATTATACAATTTATTAAAGATGATTTTTAAATGATACCATATAAAATAGTTTACAAATATACAACTCATATAACAAATTTATTGATTTTATATCATAAAATCTTTTATAAAAATATTTTTGATGGACAAACTTTCACTAAAATAACTAGTTATAAACTAGATAGATACCAATAGCTTTAAAATAACTTTTGATCACCACTGCTAAAGTACTCTTTATCCTATACTCAATCTCTTTAAATTAAAAAGTGAGAGGATGAGTATACGGGAGTATACTCCATAAGAGGACCATAAATATATAATACTTATAACGAATATTTATCACAACATATATAGGAAGAAAATCAAGTAAGATAAAACATTCAAAACATTTAAGTTTTTAAAATAAATATTTATGAAACAAATATAATAAGATTAAAATCATGTTATTAAATAAAACTTTTAAAATAGTCAATAAAATTATTAGGTAAATCACATTTTCAATATTTACTCTGACCAAGAGCAAATTCAAGCTGTTAGTAGATTTTTTATGCACTTAAAATAATGAGTTTTCGATAAAAATATAGTTTATATAATGAAATACATGATGGATGATTTGTTTTAAAATTTGGCCCACCACCAATGTTGGCTTAGAGTAATCTATGAATTATCACATGATTAACCTCTATATTCTCGTCTAATGAGCCACTCTACCACAAATCAGGTCATCACCTCCTTTATACCAACTTTACTGACACATCCACTCACCTAGGCAACCTCTTTATAGGTCCGTCTCTAGGCTACTTAATTCTATAACTATAATTTAGGCCCTCGTGACTAAGGCCTTCTCAACTCATATCATGTATTAAATTAAATAAATAATAACTTGGCTCTCTAACTATAAAATAATTGCAAACTCATTCATGAGTCAAACAATGACATCTAATATCACAATTATGCATAATATCCAGTTTACAAGAAAACATAAAGATCGAAATATCACCATTAATCTCCAGTCATGCACATATACAAATCATAAATCATATATTATAAAAATTATCAAGATATCATGAAAAACAATGGTATCGTAAAATATAACTTCAAATTAATAATCAAAAACAAACCACAAATAAGGAGACTCTCCTAACCTCTACTACAATAATAAATTTAACACCTCCTATGTAATGTCAAATCATATATTTATAAAACAATTCTAATATCTTATAGTATTTAAAATAAAGTTTAGTTTAAAAATGAATACTCACTCACATAATAGGAAAGATATACACCCTCTCTACTCTCGTGCATCGTAATCTTATCGCTCTCGATGCCTAAAATACACATATACAATAATATCTTCATAAATTCTATAAATCAAACTAAATTCGATGGAAATTAATCTTGAATGAAAAGTAACTCTAAATTGTATTCACAAATAGAAAATTCGTTAAATTTTTTATTTAAGCCTTAATTTAAATTATTCTACCTTTTAAGTTCATAATTTCTAAGTAAATTCTTCGAATACATATTTTGTTTGACTTAATTTAAGCTTAAATTCTAAAATTTTCTAAATATAATAAACTCTAAATGGTGAAGAAGAAGAAAAATGGGAGAGAAATGAGAGAAGCAAAACATATTTGGGTTTATATAATAAATAGTAAAATTACCCTTTTGCTCTTAAGTGTATAACTGAAAAAATTCTAGAAAAAGGGTATTTTTAGTCATTTTACAAGTGATTTGATCAAACGAATCTCCCAATTCATTTGAATGAATTATTCAACCCTTTTTGAAAAACTTGCTGTCTTTAGTTCGATCGAACGAGTTTTTCAATTCATTCAAATGAAAATTTTCAAGCTCTCTGGAATTCTACACCCACCTATTTGATTGAATGAAAGTTCCTATTCGGTAAAATGAATTCTTTGATTCGATCAAATGACTTCTCCTTTATACGCACTTCAGTCAAACAACCATTCTCATTTGATTGAACAAATCCTTCGATTCGTTCAAATGAATCTCATTTATATATTTGGTTTAACAGATTCCACATTTCGATCGACTGAAGAGTCTTAAATCAATAAGTTTTATTTGAGTCCATCAAAAAATAAAATATACTTTTAATTTTGTTAAAGTTCCTATATTTTTTGTTTTTAAAACACTACTTTGTTCAACTATATTCTAAAATGGACGATTCATCCTCATTGCTGCGTTAACAATCTTCTATTTAAGCACGAGCATAATCTTGATTACTATGTGAATTGACTAAAGTAACCTTGAGTTATACGGACGGGATCCATAAATGCCTTTTTTTTCACACTAAACCATCATAAAATAAATCTTTTTAAAAATTTTTATACTCTATTTTTTAATATCAAATGCTTAAGTACATTTATTATCAGGTCACCACTATGATAAAATAATAAAATATCCTTAGATTTCAAAATAACCAAAATACCCCTAGTTTTAAAAAATAGATCTTACATGTGTTCTTAAGATGATTATGTGCCAAGATTTTGTCTGCAAAGAGTTGTAATTATAAGTACATAATTTTTAATTTAAATATATTTAACTGAGTTTTTAGTTGAGTTGATATTATCAAGGATAATAATATTATATAACTAGCATGTTTTATTACTGTCATTGATTTGTATTTAATACTAATAATTAAGTGATGAATCTCATGTCACAAGAGTATAAATATGTGTCATATGTTAAAGAATATATAACTGAATGTGACCAAATGTGACAAATCACATTAGCGATTATCTACAGTCAATGATACGTTATACAGCTAAATCAATGTATAACTAGTCCTTTGACTTGAGATATTACAACTATCATTTGCATTAAGGTACATTATTCACTTGTATATATTGTACTGAGCTAACCACATCTAGTAAAAAAAGTTTGATGGCAATATGTTATTATTATAGAAAAATAGGTGATGATCAAAATAGAATTTACTGGCTCAGATATTTAAGTTTAAGATCTTAGATAGAAATGTCATACACATGAATTAAAATTTCTGACCAGAGTATAAGATTTTTGAAAATAAGTTTTCAGGTACACGAATTTTGTATATAATTAATTTTTTAATCCTATAATCAAGTTAGAGATTTAACAACTTTATATCCCGTACTCGATCAGAAATTGATAGTAGAGAGACTTTACTACACGTGAGTGTAACTATATGAGTTTATTTAAAAATATATTCTCTGTGTTTTGGGGGTTATGATTATTGAAAATTTTAGTTACAATGAGTTGTACCAAAATAATAAGAGAGAGTTTATATTGCCAATGGCTAATTCATGGTAAACTTAAGGGGCCACAGATAAATAACTGACAAGTTGATGGTAGATTTAAAAATATCATTAATACATTAATGATATTGTATATTAACAAAAAATTAAAATTGCTTTAATAAATTGATCGGAAGGCAATTTTATTCTTTATTAGTAAAGAATAAATTTTTTGACAATAAAACACTAGTATCCGTTAGTTCGAAAAATATTTTAAAAATTTATGAAATATCGTAAATATAATTTACTTATAATTTGAGGGGCTAAAATGACAATAGAGTTGTAATTTTGTAATATTTTATAATTATTATCAAACTAATAAAATAATGACACATAACATAATGAAATTTTGTCAAATGTCAAGATTTTGTAAAGTTTGACTTTAACATGGCATTATTAGATTTTGCTAAATGTCAAAATCTTATAAGATTTTACTTTAACTTAAATGATCTAGATTTTGCCAAGTGGTATTATATGATTTATTCTTATCTTATTTATTTTGAATTAATAAGATTTTGACGAGTATCAAAATATTGCTAATCCTTATCTAAATGGTTTAGAAATGGATGATGGAGATTTAATTCATTTAATTTTTGTTTTAAATAATTATTTTATTAATTATTATCCATTAATTATTAAATTTGATTTAATGAATTAGAAATCCACCAATCATAAAAGTCCATTTATTTTCAATGTTTTAATGGTTTTAAAATGAAAACAAAAACAAGAGAAATTGATCGATGAACATACGGCAAAATAGATAGAAAGAAGGAAATGGTTTTGTTTTGTTTTCAAAACTTCATTTCTTTATGAAAGAAAAACAAAAGAAAGATGAAGGAATGAAAGGACATCAATTTCTTTATGTTTCTTCATCTTTGATAAATAATTTTCTAAGTGTAAAAAATTATTTTTAAACTTAGAGAAGTTTGATACAAGAGATTACAACCTTGTGTTAGCCTCCAAATCATTAAACCAAAACTATCATCGACAAGCCATTATATGGATACACTTGGAGGCATCCAAAAATGGTTGCTATTCGAATTTTAACCAAAGAATGTATACTTGTTATACTTTTGGCTTAATTTGATCACATATATGTATATACATGTTTGTTTAATGTCGTTAAAAATTTTAAAAATTCAATATATGCATGATTGATCTTTGGGCAATGGTTTTCACTTGGTAAAAAACTCTTTCAATATCAATACCCAGTTGATTGCGTATGTAGAAAACAGTTTAGCTAATTCAATTATTTTGAATAATTTATATATATATTCTATCATTAATATAATTAGATAGAAGAAGAAGTATATACATATGACTTGAAATAATTTTTTTATTAATGAATATGTACAATACATTAGACAACAGTAATTTAATACAATATACTCAAAATCGACAATACGAATAGTTTTAGAGAATATTATACTAATACTAATGACTTACTATCTTGAACATGGCATGAAATGATAACGCAGTTGTACGGACACACTATAATAGCATCATCGAGCAAAAGCATAGGCATCTTCTTAAAGTTGCATGTGTACTATGATTTTAAGCTAAACTCCCTATTTCCTTTTAGAGAGAGTGTGTTTTTACTATCACATACTTGGTCAATCATATGCAAGTTTGCTCAATGCGCCAAACCAGGAATTTTTGTTGGTTATCCTAAAGACAAAAAGGTTACAAAATTTATGATCTTGAGAGTAAAATGATCTGTGTATCTTATTATGTTCAATTTTTTGGAGATATATTTTTATTTGCAAATTATTTAGTTAAAGATTTAGGTTAAACCACAACATTGGACCACAAGTGGGCTCCTCGGCTTGTGGCCAACAAATCCTAATTCTCTATCATTGTGGATGAGTTTGCTATGCCTAATCCTGTGCCTTTTGAATCTTCAACTGAATCACTTCTATCGACAACCATTGATCGTGAGCCAATTATACCAAATCTATCAATTGCAGCACCACTTTCTGATTTCATTGAGCCTACCCTAGTTGGTTAACCAAAACACATTATGCCAGCAGCTCTAATGGTCATCGGGAAAAGACAGCGGCATGTTTCTCATTCATTATTTGGTTATGATTATATTTTACCCCCCTCTCTCGGCTCTCAAACACCATACCGCACTTAACCACTCATTCGGCTAACTTAACGGTACATCCTCACTCCTACTCTATTTCTTACTGTAAGTTTTCTAGTGCTCACGCTGCCTTCCTAACAGCCATTTCGTCCGTCGATGAGCTAAGATCATTCTTTTAGGCAATGAAATATTCATATAAGAGGGCTGCTATGGCAAAAGAGATTTTTGCTTTAGAAAACGACTATACTTGGACTTTACAATCATTACCCTTGGCAAACAGACCATTGACTCTAAATGGGTTTACAAAGTCAAATATCATCTGGATGGATGCATTGAATGCTACAAGGCATGGCTTATTACCAAGGGCTACACTAAGATTGAGGGAGTTGACTTTCATGAAACATTTGCCCCCATCACCAAATTAGTTACTGTACATTGTTTATTAACAATCACTTCGATTAGGCACTAGGAATTACACCAATTGAATGTAAATAATGCTTTTTTGGATGGGGATCTAGAAGAATAAGTCTATATGAAAATTCTACAAAAATTGGAAGAAGCAACGGGTGTGTCAACTATAGAAATCTCTTTATGGACTTTGTCAAGCATCCAAAAATCGGTATCACAAGTTCATAGCTTCTCTTCTTGAAATTGATTTTCAACAGTCAGATGCAGATCACTCTATGTTTATTTTTTCTCTTAGAGGATTTTTGTTGCAATTCTCATCTATGTTGATGATGCCATCATCGCGGGAACAGACTCTGCTCGTATCTCTAAGATGAAACACTACCTGGATACTAAATTTTACATCAAGATCTTGGGAAACTCAAGTATTTTCTTGGAATTAAAGTAGCACACTCCTCCGTAGGAATTGATTTAAGTCAACGCAAGTATATTTTTGATATCTTAACCGAGAGTGGTCTCACAAATTGCAAACCAGCTTCTTTTCCTATGGACCAACAGCATAAACTTTCGCTCGATTTTGGTGTGGCTTACGGTGATCCCGGGCAATACCGTCGATTGGTAGGTCGTTTACTTTGCCTTACCATCACTGGTCTGGACATCAACTATGCAGTGCATGACTTAGCCAGTTCATGCACGCACCACGACAACCATACATTGATGCAACATATCTTGTGTTGCGATACCTTAAAGGCAATCTAGGACAAGATATCTTGCTTCCCTCGAATGGTTCATCATTTTTGCACACAGACTGCGATGCAGATTGGGCAAGGTGTCCAATGACACGTAGATCTACAACTGGTTACATTATCTTTCTTGGCGATCTAAGAAACAAATGGTAGTTTATCGTTCTTTCCCTGAGGCTGAATACCGAGCCATAGCCACTACCACTAGTGAAATCATTTGCCTCCTAAGGCTCTTACGTGATCTTTAAGTAAGATGCACTTCTCCTATTCCCCTTTTTTGTGGCAATTAGCCATTCACATTGCGGCCAATCTGGTCTTTCATGAGTATACAAAATATATTGAAATAGAATGTCATTTCATTTGACGACACATTCAATCAAAGACAATTATCACTCACTCCATTTTTTTAGGAAACCAATTGGCTTACATATTTACTAAAGCACTCGGGGTTGATTAGTTACATGAATTGTTAGTCAAGTTGGAGCGCATTTCTACACTGTATGCTCCAACTTGAGGGGGAGTATTGGAGGATCTTTTTTACGTACCATATATATATTTTTACATATGTAATTGTAGGGATGCTGACTTATTCTTTCTACCATATTTGTAGGAATAGCTATCCTAATTTGTTTGATTCTTTGCTGATTGTAATTACCTAAAGTTAGGCCTTAGTTTGTGCTTGTAAAGGTACATATCACAATGTTCGTCAACAAGAATAATAACCAATTCTAGAGATTTCACTTTTTCAGGAACCAAATCTTGAATCTAGGATTTATTTGTGATTCTTGTTTCGTCTTCTTTCAGCTAATAATAACACTGCTAGCAGCCTTAAATTCTTGGGTGTTAGGCATTTTTGTTGCTTAGGAAGTCTAATGCAGTTGGATTAGTTAATTGAATTTTGAATGGATTAAAAATTTTTAACCTCTTTTCCCTCTTTTTTAGTGAACCGTGAAAAGGATTACGGAGGATAAATTTTAGTCAATTCTTCTTCTTGCAGTCGTAAAGAGTCTTACGAATTGGATTATTGCTACAAACAAAACGAAGGCAACAGTACAATTTTTTCAAGAAAAGTAAAGCCTTTAATATTAATGTCTGGAGTTTTTGAAGGTATCAACGCCACCATCATTGCTTATGGAGCAATAGGAAGAGGAAAGACTTATGTAGTTCATGTTGATTTTCGATGTGTCTCTCTGGTTTTGTTTCTCTTTATTTTACTTTTCAGCTTTACTTTTTATATTGGTAGCACGTACTTATGGGACCATTTTACTGTGAAGGGTTCTGAGAAGCACCCGGGTTTGGTAGCACTAGCCATGGCTGAAATTCTTTCTGTGTCCAAGGAGACTGGAAGATCAATTACAATATCAATTTATGAGATTTTTCAAGATATGTGTGTGATCTCTTAGATCCAAAACGACCAGAGGTCCATGTTCTGGAAAATGGTCAAGGAAAACTTCGACTCAAAGGACTTTCTGAGGTAAGATGTATACTATTTTGGGTATATTGGACTCAAGGAAGTTGAAAGGGTTGGTCTCACTGTTGCATTACTTTTGACCTATTTTATTTGATTTTCCAGGTTCATGCGAATTCCATTTCTGAATTTGAGAAACTATATATTAGTAATTCACACAAACCAGTTGAAAAAATAACAATGGAGCTTCCCCGATGGAGCAGCACGGGCTTGA
This sequence comes from Trichilia hirta, assembly GCA_035221805.1. Classification (NCBI taxonomy): domain Eukaryota; kingdom Viridiplantae; phylum Streptophyta; class Magnoliopsida; order Sapindales; family Meliaceae; genus Trichilia; species Trichilia hirta. Next base: position 4,396,912 of record JAWDEX010000023.1, read on the forward strand.
TTGTTTAACATCAGAGTTAGATGCTCTTTCTGTGGGCAAGATGAGTTTTGTGGACTTGGCAGGTTCAAATTTGTTTACTTAGCATGAATAGATGGCCAAATTTTCTCAGCATTTCCTGAAGCAGGCATTATGTATTACTTTTTATTTATTCCTTATTGATACTGCTTTATCAGGTTACGAGGATACTCGAAGGAAGAGTGGTGAAAATGTCAACCTTGTTGAGAGTACAAAAATCAATAAGTCCATATATGCATTAAATAATGTTGTTTATGCTTTGAATGCGAATGAAATTCATGTGCCATATCGGGAAAGCAAACTTACACGAATGTTGCAAGATTCCCTAGGAGGAGCAAAAAGCAGAATTCTTATGGTTACTTGCTTGGTAAGATTATCGGGCTTCTGGCTTTTCATTTATGAAGTTTTTAGGTATATAGTCTGGTGGACTGAGCTTCATTGTCTTTTCTGGGTGTAGAACCAATCTTACTGAGCTTCATTGTCTTTTCTGGGTGTAGAACCAATCTTTCTGTCAAGATTCCTTGTACATGGTGAGTTTAGCATCTAGGTCTTGCCAAGGGATTAATCAGACTCTCTCAGACAGCACAAAGAAAACCAAATGTTCAGCAAGGCCAATGCTGCTTTCTTGTCCTAATAATCAGTTAACTGGGAGTGCTTCTATTCTCAGTAAGCAAATTGGGAGCCAAATGCACTCTTCTACAAAGAGTACCGATGGTGTTGCTTCTGTGATCAAAGGAAGGTACTGAAGTTTTCTACTTAACCAGAATACATCTTTCCTTCTTCTTAAATTCATAATCAAATTTACAATTAATAGTTATTTTTCTTTTTCCACTTGAAGGAAATTGTTTGATGAAGCAAACTGTTCAACTAAATCTGATAAGATGCCTGATAAGGTACTCGCTTTCTTTGCTTGAAATAATGTTATATGGGAAATCAAATAAACTAAAAAGAAAAATCTTGGTACTAGCAATAATGATAGACAAAATATTGAAATTTCTTAAGCTAACATCTTCTAATGTTTCACTATCAGTATATTTAAAAAAAGGGAGGAAACATCACAGAGGTTTCGAAAACTGTGTGTTAAACATGTGAATATTATGGTTCTACAACGTATCACAATGCCCCTAAAACTTTTAATGTGGACAAGTTCTTCATCAGATATTGAATCAACATTAAGATCTTTTGTACAGGAACAAGTAAGGGTTTCTGCATACTTAAATGATTTAGAGTTACCAAAGGTTGCATGTTTATTTTGGATAATTGCTGCTTAGTCTTATTTGCCACCTGCCACTCTGTGAATGGATTAATTTTCTTGAGGCGTTCAGCTTGATAGTGATTTAGATTGGGTCGATCAACCATGGAATGTGACCAATATCTGTTGATTTTTGTAGTTGTTTGATTGATGTTAATTGATATTTTATGTAGCAAAATTCTATACCTGATATTGTGATGGATAAAGATTCAACTTCTGCAGTGGAAAAGGTAACAATCTATTTACTAGTAATTGAATGAGCTCGCGAATTTACAGTAAGCATTTGGATTGACATTTTCATTAAATTTTCAGGATGTTTCCCCAGTAACAACTATTAATCCTCAAGAAATGATGTCCACTGAGGAAGAAAGTATGTCCATGGAAACCCTAATTGCTCGCTAGCTACACTTGTATGTGAACATAAAAGTTTAGCATGCTTTTCGCATGTATATCCCTTGGACAGGTCAAAACAGAGACAAGGAAAACAATCATCCACTCATCAATAGAGAGGAGTCACCACCAATCAGTGAACGACTGCAAGAAATAACTAACAATCTGAAGCAGCTTATTTCTTCGACTCCACGATGCATAGAAGTGCCACCAAGGAATGATACTTCATCAAACATTCAAGCTTGTGCTGATATTGTGGAACAAAAAACTCCTGATCATTGTTTGGCCGTCGATGACAAATGGGAGGCTGCTAACGTGAAAAGTCCTTGGGAAACATTTAATATCCAGAGTTCTGGAGTGAAGGTTTGTATCAAACTCTTTTTCCTATTTTGTTTCCTCTGAATTAATGACTTAGCTTTCACTTCACTAATTTCGAGTTCTGCTTTGTTGCTGTAGAATTCCCTTGTTCAAGAGTACATAAGGCTTTTAAATACTGGTAGCAAGTAAGTAAATTTTCCTCTGCAGGTTAAGTAAATTATTTTTTGAAACCTTGTCTTCAGCTGTGTGGTACTACGGATTTCATGTCTTAATACAGAAATCCTTTTGGGTTGTTTGGTAACTACCCAAAATTTATCATTTCTTTTGGAAAATGAGTTGTCGATATAGGGCATCTCAAGCAACTAAGGGAAAAACTAGCAAAATTATGTCTGTGAACAGTGAAAATTTTATAAGTAGGTCAATCCAATGAAGTATTAATAGAGTTGTGAGTTTACATTAATAAATTTCAAACGGCCATCTCCGCAACTCATCTTAATGAACTAACTTTTTGCACCGTCTTTATATCTATGCCTTTTTTAACAGGGACGACTTGAAAAGACTAAAGGTGAGGAACCCTAATGTTCAAGATTAAGATGGTTGTTACTAATCACCGTATTAAATGTGTGGAATCAATGAATCATACAGGGGATCGGAGAGAAGAGAGCCACCTACATTCTTGAACGTCGCGAACAATCCCCAGAACCTTTTGAGAATGTGAGCACAAGTATAACTTTTCTATAGGCATATATTAATTTAAATTAAAATATGTAATTGATAACAACTTGATACTTGTTTTACAGCTTGATGATTTGAAAGCTATTGGACTTTCAGCTAAACAGGTTACTTGTGTTAATTTTGTTATTGAATGGTTTAGCAAATCTAAGACATGTGAAACTATATTTATCTCATGCTCACCACAAGTAGTTATGCAAGAATCATATTGTCTAAAGTGAAATCGTGCTAGTTTTTAACTAATGTCAACATTAACTGCTGTATTTTGTTGCTGTGTGCAGATAAAAGGTATGATGAAGAAGGAAGTGGGAGACCTTTTCAATTAAAGGAAATTTGTGTAAAATGAAGGGATATTTGTTAGTGGCAATATGTGGAGTTGCTACCCATCTTTTGTTTTTCTTTTTTACATTTCCCTGTTATATGATACTTGTGATTGATATTGTATTTTGATACCAAAGTTCCTTTAATTTTCTTACTAGTTTATGTGTTTTTGTTTGACATTTTTAATGTCGATAGATACTATGAAAAATAATAAACTCTAACTATTTTATTGACTTGCTCTTAAAATTAAATACAAAACATACTTTTATACGGACTTATAAAATAATTATAATTTTAGTTCAACAAAAAATAATAGTAATTTAAACTAAATAAGAAATAATAAATAAAAAAAGAGCTTAATTCTAGTTTAACCCTCAAGTTGGTGCTTGTATATCATAAATACCT
>JAWDEX010000023.1:4420486-4430889 GCA_035221805.1 Trichilia hirta
TGACTTAACAGAAATTGAGGTCTTCATTATTATCGTTTGCTACGTTTGAAAATTAGTTGGTATGTTATTTAAATTCAAAATAATGATAAATGGGATAAATGGAGAAATGATAAATGGGATAAATGGAGCAGCTTTGGTTGAAATGAGTAATGGTAAAAGAAAAGGAGACGAAGTAAGCGTTTTTAAGTGTGTCAAATTTTAGGGGTGATTTTATCCGATTAAAATATTAATAATTAAGATGGTCAATAAATTTTAAAGTTGGTTATTTCGATAAAGTGGTTAAGTAAAAAATAAGGTCATTTTCGTACTTTTACCTTCTGTTTTCGCCTTCATATATGTTTTCACTCACATTTTGGCTCCCTAGAAACTCTTTTTATTTTCCTCTTCCTCAAGTTCCGGGCCGATCACTTTCTAGCAGTTTGTCGGATATTTTCTCTACCGACAAGCACTTCCCAATCACCTTCTCGGTGACTACAAATCCCTCCGATCGCCGAAGATTATCTCTGGCCTCCAACCGGTCTCGCTCACACTCTCTTACTGGTATGTTAACGGATCGCTTTAATTATTTTATTTTATTTATTTCTAAGTGTTTGTATTTATACAATTCAATAGCAGGGGTTGATCGTAATTGCATGGTGGAAGATCCTAACAATTTCCTCTTTTTTGATTATTTTTAATGATTCTATGTTGAAATTTAATTGTTGCTCTGTTGATAGCTGAGTTCAAATTGGAATTTTTGTTCTTCAAATAAATGAAATCTCAAACAGCTGAATTAAACGTTAAAGAAAAATTAGAATTTTAGTGAGGTGATGGTCAATGTAAAATTGAAGAGACTCAAAATTTCATTAAGTTTTGTTTTCTTTTATTGATACGAGTAGAGTGTATGTAACATCGAATTTGGCGATCCGGCGTCATACTAGTCATGTTTATTATATGCAGTGTAACATTATCATGTTCTAGCTGTGGGCATTCAGTGTTTGGTTGTTGCTACGATAATTCTAATTCATTGCGGATTTTTTTTTTATGTAACACTTTTAATTTATTTCTTTAGGTTCTTGAGATTTATTTATTTATAACAGAATTATCAACTATTGACAGTTGGCGTTGGCGTTAAGCTGATATGCGCATTTAAGACAATGTTTTTCAGTCACAGGCATTGTGGGCCTGTTCTCACTAACAAACACGGTGCTGTTAGAGCAGTAATTCTTTGTTGTTTTAATTATACGTGTGTGTTTGGAGTTTTTTTGTTCTTTCTTTACATGTATGGTTTCTTTATAGAACATCTGACCCAGGAACTCCTTGTAAAAATAATCAAATACCAGCAGTTTTAATACAAACTCTCAGGTGAAATGCATTGAAGTCCTTTGATATTGCTTATATGTTCATTTATTGTATATTTACTATTGCCATGCTGTCCAGTGTGCTTGCATTATTGATATTCCTTTGTCATGCCTGCAAGGTTGTAATGTCAATTTTTACTAGCAGTGCAGTGGCATTTTGTCATTAGTGAACCTAAATTTCCCGTGAGCATAAATGCGGGTTGCAAAACTCAAAGCCTCTAACGACACAGATGTGGTCAAAGCAGAGGAGGGTAATGATTCATTGGACACTTTCATCAAACAAGCAATTGGAAGAGAGCCTCTTCTCTCTTTCTCAAGAAATGGGGACAGCTCATTTCAGTGGATCCAGTTACTTCAAGCTTTAGACCAGCAAGGTACTAGCAAATTTTGTAAGAGTTCAAATTAACAACTTTATGGAAGTAAGGAACATTTACTAGATCCTTGCAACAGTGTCACTTGCTTTTGATGTTAATGAGAAAAAGGAATTATTTTCCATTATAGACTCGCATACTTGTAAAGGGCACAAGGAATGCTTTGACACGTGAAATCTCTCAAAATCTCTGAGGCTGTCCTTGCCACAGCTCAGGCCACAGCTAAGTTCAAATGTGGGCCTGAAAATGTATGTTACATGTCATTATACGTGGCTGGGTTCTGGATAGAAATAGTTCTTGCTTCGTGTTGAAGCCATGTGTCTTGATTCTAATTTTTTCTCTTTGCTTCGGGCAGAACTCCCTGGTTGGCCTTTGCTTACTCCTTTGAAGGTGCAGATGCAGAAATGTGACAAATGTTCCCGGGAATTTTGTTCGACTATTAATTATAGAAGACATATACGTGTGGACCATCGACTGAAAAAGCTTGATAAGGTTTCATTAATGTTATTCAAGTGTAATTATATGTTTATTAGTATGTGTTCGCTATTTTTTGGTCATCCTGATGTTGGCTTTCTTGCCGTTTTATGTAAAAATATATCTTTCTTCTGATAGTTGCCTTCTTTAATATTTTTTTCTCGTGTTTAGTATTCCTTGAAAATATTTTGTTTTACTTCTTGTAGGATTCTACCAAAAACAGGGATCTATTGGGAGCATTTTGGGATAAGGTGATAAATTTTCTAAGTTGTTTCAGGTTAAGTTCTTGGGTTTTTTTTTTCTACTCAGTTGTGTATGTTTGTAAGTAGCTTTCTGTGGACCAAGCAAAGGAAGTTGTATCATTCAAGAATGCTGCCTTGGAGGTGATCTCATTTTCCTAGTTCATTTGATTTCAAATATCACAAAGTTAAATAAATGCTGAAGTCACTGCCATGCTTGCGTAAATATATCAAACATGATTTCAGTAAGATACTTGTATTCATGGAAAGTATGCTAGGCACTCATCAAGAAAATGATGGTGAATGTCCTATGTGTTTGTGACTTTTTTGTAGTTCTTTTTAAAGGTGTAATCAGTTTTCTTCTGTTGCAAGTTAAATTTTCTTTGTGCCTACATTGATGTAGTGACACCCTACTTTCTTTCCAGAAGGTCCAAAGGGAAAATTCTTTTGTCAGGGTATTGATTTTCTTCCTGTTTTGGTTGTTCAGTTGTATCCAAGTGCAGCTATCAGAAAGTGATTGTAACATTATTATTATTATTGTTTCAATTGAACTTAATCATTTAATTACTGAATATTCTTGCTTTTTCATGTATTCAATCAGTTGACTTGACATTTGGGTGAAAATCGATGTTAATACTTAATACATCTTTATTGGCATTTTCTCCTGAAAATGACTGTCTGCATGTTTAGACTTTCACCATTGGGCTTTTCTCTTCATTAATTTTATTTTTATAAAACATCGTTTAGTACTTTCTTTGAAAATGCTATAAATACTCTCTAGGAAGTTCCAGGGTCTTCAGTTATAAAGTCATTGATAGCAGTTATTCGGAAACCTGGATTTTCATCTCTCCCGCAAGTTTGTTTAAGGGCTGGTTCTGCCCTTTTGGTATGAGAATGCTCCTTTCCTGATTCATTTTCTCCTCTACAGTTTGCTGCCATTCCTTTCCTTTTATTAGTTGTGTCGTATATCTTATTTCTTGTGTAGGATATTGTCCAAGGTAGGCCTCCTAGGTTCCCTATATCTTCTCAAGAACTATTCAGTATCCTTGATGATGCTAGTGAAAAGACATTTCTATGTGGGATGGCCGTATCAATGCAAAAATATATATTTGATGGAGAAGCTGGGAAGATTGGTCTTGAAACAAGGAACTTAGTTGCTTGCACAAGCTTCCTCGTGGAGCAGATATTGGTACTTTCTATAATTTTTGTTCTTATTCTTTTTAGGTTGAGTTACATAGAAATCTGTATGCATCTTTGAGTGTTGCGCTGAAAGAAGTATTAATGCAATCATAAACAAGTGGGCACTATAGTACTGAAATTTTTGAAAAATGCACAATTTATCATTTAATTATTCTCACTGGAATAGAGAGAGGATAAAGAGGAGGAAAGAGGTGTTCTTCTCATTATGTTGCAAGTAAGTAAGAGTTTTCCCTGCTCAGATTAAAAAATGGCTTGCTGATAGGGACGCAGAAGCTTTAAGGTGTCAGAAGTTGCTAGTGGAGGAGGAAGAAGCTGCTCAGAGAAGGTACATTGTGCAAATGTCTTTTCGAACCCCTTTTTCCTCTAATATCTCTTCAACTGTCCCAAATTGCAGCAAGCCTAATTTTATTTGTCTTTTTAATTAAAAAATTCTCATTTCTGGGTTTATCATTCTCTACCCTAACATGTGACCCTGGCTGACAAATTATAGTTGCCAGTGTTGCTCAAATACACACATAACAAAATATTCTGCAAACTACAAATCATCCCTTTAAAGAAATTATTCCACTTCAGTGACTTATTGAGCAAGAGTATGTTTTTGGCAATGTTTATCTGGAAATCTAGAAATCTAGTTCAGTATGTTTCTCTTTTAACTTATTTCAATTTCAATTTAAAATTCTAAAAGGCAAGCAGCACTCCTGGAAAGGAAAAGACAGAAAAAACTCCGTCAGAAAGAACAGAGAGCAAGGGAGCAGGGACATGAGGAAAAGATAGATGATGAGGAGAGCATTGATGATACATTGGAGTCTTTGCCTCGACCAGAAACATCTAGCCCTTTAGGCACATCAGATTCTGAAGGACACAATGCTGATGTATCTCCGAATCATGTACCCTCATCTTTTGAACCCTTCCTATTTGCAAACTCTGAAGAAGACATGGATTATGAAGTGCATACCATCTCTGGCAACGTATATTCGGATTTCTGCACTGGACAGAATATTGATCGACGGACGGTCCAAGGAAGTGGTCATCGGCATATGCTTCTTGCTCGACGACAAGTACCTCAAAAATCGCGGGGTTTGCCTAATGATTTTCATGTAAGTCAAAATTCTCGGGCATCAAAGCTTGGAGGAATGCAAAAGCATGGAATCAACAGGGATATAAGGTCTGCTCCAACAGTCAATGACAATAAGGTGTGGAGCCGGAAACCAAAGCCAGAAAATAATTGTGGAATTGTGAAAACTAGAGTTAGTGTACCCAAAGAAGCCGTTGACCAACTGGAACAAAGTAAGAACCATGAGGTTCTTATTGGCTCCATATCTGTCACGCTTGGAAATTGTAATCAGCACGAGGTTAAAAGTCCAGTCGAAGCCCAAGATGATTGCATGGTAGAGCATCGGATGTCAAAGAAGAACAATTTCCTGGAGAAGCCCAAACCTGATTCTATTCAGTGTGCTGCAAACAGGCCAACAGTTAAGTTTTGGAGGCCAATGAGCCGGCATGGGATCGAATGTCTTGTGCCAGTTCAAAATCGCATTAGAGAATCTGAAGCGGATGTGAATGCTGGACAGGCTGGTGATCAGACCCTATCTAATGAAAGCTGTTTAAGATCCATGGATGATAATAATTGTGGCCTTGAGAACTCTTCTTCACTCACGGAGGACAGTATCCATGCAGGAAGTATGCAATTTAGCAGCCACTCTGCAAAAGCTTTTCTATCAGAGAGTAAGTTCTATTTGTTTTTGTATTTGTCTTCTGCTCTCAAAAGGGTTCATTAGTATAATTGGTTTGGCTTTTAAAAACAGTCTGATTGTTAAAATTTAACGCAGGATGGAAGGAGGCAATTGCAGCTGAACATGTGAAATTGGTCCTGACCCCAGAATCTTTTGGGTTACCAAGAGATTCAGAGTGAGTGTCAAGTAACAGTATTTCAGTCATCAGATTTTCACAAGGGGTTCAGTTTTAGCAACGCAGAGAAATGGTTGGGCAGCACTGCAGCTTGCGAGACTTCAACCATGGGAGATGGTAAAGCCCCCAAGTTCAGATTAAAGCCAGAAAAAGGTGCAAAGATAAAGTATATTCCTAAGCAGAGAATTACCAACTAATGAGGAAGACATGAGACTTATTTTTAGTTATAGGAATGTGCACAGTTTAGTGGCCGCCATATTTTAGCAGAGGTTCCAGTTTTACCCGTGGTCATCTGTCAGAAAAGTGGAGACCAAAAAAAATGCAAGAATTTTTTTTTGAGCGGGGGTTGGGTGTTCAAGGCGTTATAGAAGATTGTTTAATTCTTTTTCTCGTAGTTATCGTGATATTTCTGTAATAAATTTGGTTTATAATCTATTGCAAGGGTCATCTAATTTTGTGATCATTCATTCATGGAGATTTATTAAACAACAGCAGAGTCTCTTAGATCTCCTTTTATATCTTATTGCATTTTGTTAGTCTAATAGCAGTTCAGGTTTGCTATTGGGTTCAGCGAATTAGCATCTGGTCACTAGAAAGGAAGATGATCCATGGGAATCTGTCAAACTTTGCACAATTTTTTCTTTTGAATTGTAAGCCAAGAACTCTGTGTGTAAAATTATTATTTAACTATAAAAGGTTTACGCATTCGTTTATGAAAAATTAAGCAATTCTGCGTGTTTAGAGCCGATTATCCTCATAGTCATCTTTCAAAAATCGGCATCCATCGTCTGAAAGTTAGATATTAGGCCTCGCTGAGTTTTTTCAGGAAATTGATAAATTTGGGCTTCATTTGTGGCCGAAATTCTTTTGAAGTAAGCCTAGGACACACTGCCAACTCTTTCACGTGGGAGTGCAACGTCATTCTCACCGTCACCTGCCACATCACCGCTTCTTGTCGCCCCATGACACAACCCTACTCATGCAAACACCAAACCAAAGCTTCGAATATGATTCCATCCACCCAATCATTTAGTGGCAGAGCCATCGGACATTTCCGGTGTTTTGATTTTTTTATCATAATTTTTAATTCTTTTTTATTTAAAAATTATTTATCGTATTTTTAAAAACTAAAAATTATAAAAAAATCAAAAATATAACAAAAAGAATGGTCACTTACAACTAAATGATAAAGTATACTAATGTACTATACAGATGCTGCCCCGTAGTATGGCCCACATTTTACACGCCAGTATCTTCACACTCCCTCGGAACACAAAGAATGCTAAATTACAACCAAATAGTCGATAAAGTATATTAATGTACCATACAGATGTTGCACCGTAGTAAGGCCCACAATTTACAAGCTAATTTCTTCACACCTCCTCAGAACACTCAATGTATTGGCTACCAAGTGGCTGGCACATTTTGAAAACTATCTAGCCACGTTTCTTTTTCTTACCTTAAGCCCGTCTCCAAACTGCCACGTTCCAATCTTTCTCGCCTCAAATCTTCTTCCTCTGATGCACTTCTCTCCCTAAACCCAAATCCTATATCTGTCAAATCTTTAGACTGACTTCTCCTTTGATCATCTTCCTCAGTGAACAACTACAAACCTCTGAAGCAGCAAAATGTCAGGTTGGGTTGCTACAACATGCAACGATATAAGCCTCCAAAGAGAAGAAGTTTATATAAACAACAAGATGATACGACGTCGTCTAAGCCCACCGAAAAGACTGGAACTCAAACTTCTCGTAAAGCTGCAGGTGTTCTCAGCTGTAGCCAACTCAATACCCTTGCTGTCATCACGATTCTCTCAGCAAGCGGAATGGTAAGTGCTGGAGAAATCGCTTTTGTGATCTTCTCAGCAATCGACATGAATTTTCCTACAGAAAGTTGCCTTCCCGTCTAAGCACACAAAAGAGCCATTTGTTTTCGATCCCAACAACAAGATTCTTCCACTCTTACGTAATGTCGGGCTATTTCATCCCATATGTTATAAATTTGTAGGTATACTTGATGGGTGATAAAGAGGGGATAAAATCCGCAGCACCCCATGTTTTTCTTCTAGCCAGTCAAGTTTTCGCGGAAGAAGTGGCATTCTCAGACAGGTTTCAACGCCGGATTCGCGTTTTTGTTCCGGTTTTCTACAATGCGAGGAGTATTTCCACCCTCATGGATTGGTTAAACAATGAAATTTACAAGGTAGAATCAGAGTATAGAGGATCTGCAAGATGGCTTTATCTAGGGAGAGCAATTGCCGCTGTAAATATGGCACTTTGGTGCTTCAATCTATTTGGATTTTTGTTGCCTCTTCATCTTCCCAAAGCCTCAAAAAGTATTACTCTGCTTCAGGGTATAAGTAGAAGACCTGGTACATGTTTCCAGCTTTCACTTTACTAGGCACCTGAAGCTGAAAGGAAAGGGAAGAATTTTCCTCTTCCTTTGTTTATTTCTTTAGGGCAAAATAGTGTATCATGTATGATTTGGGCTTATTATTACATAGTTTCAGTTCTCTCTTCATTTGTCTTCAAATTTAGCTCCCTATCCGTTCTGTATTAGTATACAATATCCAACTGTATCTGCACTAGTCCCAGTGAGTAGCCTCTTTTCTGTAAATGTTTTCTCTTCGATGATTACCGTGAACAAAAGTTTTAATTACAAAGGCAAGCCAATAATAATGGCTGAAAAATCACAAACAAACTTGCAACAACGATTTAAGGGGAAAAAAATCGGGGCAAGGAAGCAGATTTTGCTCAATTGTCATTGTGAAAGTTACTCTTCCCTTTTTTTTCTTCTCTCTTCTTTTTCTCGACCGTTTTTCATTGTACAAGATGCCCAGAAAGAAAATTGCATTTGGTGGTGTTGAGAACAAACAAATATACTCACATGCAGAGCTAGCTTTGTCGTTCAGCAGTTGCAAAGTTGTGCTAGCATGTGCGTCAAGCATCCAAAGCTTCAGAGATTTCATGTATAAATTGTTGATCTTTGAAGTGTTACCTATTGTCCAAACCTGTTCGAAAACCAGAAATTACTTGGTTATTATTAGAAACTCCTCTCAATGCATTGCGCGAAGGAATCAAAATACGACGGGATGAATTATACTTGTACATCTGTGTGAAGAACCATTGCCATTCATAGACGCTTGTACGAGTATCTCCTGCATCCTTTGCGGCCAATCTGAATTCAGTCTCCGAGCAAAGTCCTCTACTTCCCTACATTAGATTATCATGACCATGCAACAATGCAAATGTTATGCTTCCTATAGCAACCAGCCTCTTATTTGCTACCATCCGGAGGACATGAGATTAAATGAAAAACAAAAACCATAGTGGAAGACATTATATAGATAGTTTTCTAAAAATATACAATTTTTTTAAGTCTCATTTTTCTTAAACACGAACATACAACATACAAGCCACCCAATCTAGACATCAAGAGAGACTCTTATGAATTGAATGAGATGCCCCCTTTTAGTTAAAAATTGATAGCATCATCTCAATAGATACTCAGCATGTGCAGCTAACCTGTCAAGCTCCTCCTTCGTTGCTGGATCTAAGTCATCATCAATATCACCAACATCAGACTCCGTCTTAGACGAAAAGGTAACAGCTGTAGCACAATGCAATTTTGAACTCTTATTTGAAGTGGACCCCACAATATAATTAAGCTCACCATTATGGCAAGAAGCTAGAGAATTAAAGTCCTGAAAGAATGAAAAGAATAACAGCATATCAACATTGGGAATATGGCCTTGTGACAATACCAGCACAAACACAATGGAGAAAATTTGATAATAAGAACATGATAATTATCAGATCCAAAAAATTAAGCAATTCACATAAGCGGGCATGCAGCACAAAAGACAAGGGACAAGCTAGAGAGGGAGGAGAAAAGAGAGGAGAGATAAAAACCTTGTGATTTCCATTTGAATTGTTTGAAGACGGGTCCTTTGGTTGATCTTTTCGTCTTCGATTTTTCTTTCGATTCTTATTTGTTTTCACCCCCTTTGAGTCTAAGAGTAAGATAGCACTTAATAAGTTAATACATTTAAAGGAATGAAAATTCTCACCAAAAAGAAATAATCATTATACACACTGACGCATCCATCAACAAGAATTTAAGACCACAAACCCTAAAGCATACAGTCCATCCAGAAGAGTAGATGTTTATATCTATGGCATTGTATTGCAGCTATATGTACCCAATCCATTACTACCACACAGCTTCACAGTAACCAAATAGAAAATCAAACCAGAAATAGCATTAATTCATAGAAAGTTTACAACATCCATCTAGATTCATGGCACTTCAATGCACAATGAAACATTTACACTGCTCATTTACAACATCCATCTAGATTCACGGCACTTCAATGCACAATGAAACATTTACACTGCTCTTTTTCTTGATCGTTCTTCAAAAACATGACAGCTTATAACAACACAATGTCTGTCAGTAGATTGATTCTAATAAGAAACTAAGCTCAAGGAATTTGTACCCAACCATACATTTCATTGAAGACAACGGGGTATAATATATTAAGAGAGAAAGAAACGGCAATGCAATTATCCATAACCTCCATTCCATGACAGAGATCAGTAAGCTTGTCTGTAAAATTTATGTGACGGACCAATGATATCTCACTTGAAAACATTCTAAAAATGGGCTACGAGTTCAAAAGCTCCAGAAGAGGCATTAACCAAATTAGCTCAAAGATTTTCCAAAATTCTGTTGCCTTTGTGGACAAATAAATTTGGAAAAAGAATCTGAATTCAAATAATATAAATGCTGATAATTATGCCACCAAACATAGCTCAGAGATTAACCGGCCAAGTATCCCAACTCAGAATCACCAAAAAAATTTTCCAGAG
>JAWDEX010000023.1:4470925-4486131 GCA_035221805.1 Trichilia hirta
GGCTCAAGAATTAAAATTGAGAAAAAAATATATAAATAAAAGGCGCCCCTGCAATAATTTTCTTGGCTCTTATTTGCAATCAAAGCATTTATACAGATGTTACGATAGCATGCATAGAACATCAAACTTTGTTTTAGAACTCTAGAAGCGTATTTGCATAGCCACTGCAGTCCTCACAGCTGTCTAAGTCTTATCACAAGAACTTAAAGAGTCAGCTGGAATGAGCATTTTCTAATTCAGTCCAAATGTTCACTAATACGAGTCATTTGTCGCTATAAACCTAAAATTTTTTCACCAAAAAGCACCATGTTAGTGATACTTTATATTTGTCCAAATTGCTTCATGGAACTAGAATAGTTGCTGTGCATTCACAAATCCTAGTTTTAAGGGATAGTTGATTGTATAAAACTACCGAACTACATTAGCCAGGTAAAGATAATCTGTTTCCACGTTTATCCTATTCTGATACTCAACCAATAATAAGCTAGCAAACTGTCTTAAACATCTCCACAATGTCAATCACTATAATTTGTTCATCTCCATGTACAAATTCATCAATGCTTTGCTGCACATGCTAAGTCAATATGACTATCACAGAACCTGATTCTAGGAAGGTTGTCAATGTTGTTTTATTTGAGAGAGTAATTAAATAAGCATCCAGTATCATACTAGCTAGAATAAGAACAAGTTATATAACAATCAACATTGCTAAGGTATCAGATCTTATAGTGTCACAAAAGATCCTACATTTTTGCATATCTTCTTTCCAAGTGAATCTTCAATCAGGAACTCCACCTAAACAAGCAGTTACCAATATCTCTAACGTGGAAAGTACAAAACTTATCGTGATAACTCAATGTTTCACACAGCTCGTTAGAAACGTCCTACACATTACTAGATCCAAAGAAATGAGGCAGCTAAAGTACTGCAATGCCTTATGCAAATTAAAGAAGTAGAATGTTAATTAGAAAATGAATTTATATTCATGGTATAATTGCATATCAATGCCAAAATAAACAGAACACTGAGGAACACCAACAATTATTGTGCATGCCATAACGTCAAGCCCAATAGAGATTGAATGGAACAAGAGAAATGAAACTACCAGAGCTTTTACTCCATTTGTAAGCCCAGGGGGCAGATCTGCAGGATCAGGGTCAAGAATAGGTCTTTCCAAAGGCGTAGCATATTGCACAAAAGGGTGGTCCAAAAGCTCAGCAGCTGTTGGACGATTAGCGGGGTTACGTTGCAAACATTTCCTAATAAAATCCTTTCCATCTTCAGATAAGTGATCAGGAATTGTCGGAAGTTCCTTGCTATTCCCAATCTTAAACATAGCAGCCACCTGCAGACCATAACAGGCAACTATCAAACAGGAAGGAGGCTAATATACAATACATGCCTAAAATATAAAATTTGAGTGTCAGAATTCATGAGAAGAAGCTGACTACATAAACTTTAATCATGCGACACATAAAAAAGAATGAAACATTTAAGAGCTTTTCTGTTTCTTCAGTACAGACCCCTTCAAACTGGCTCCAAGGTGGTTTTGTTGTGGCCATTTCCAAAACAGTGCAACCAAGACTCCATATATCAACAGCCAGATTGTAACCATTCGAGTTCTTTATAACCTGAGGAAAAATTAGAAGTGACAATCCCGGTTGAGAACCATGTCATGACTAGTGAGACTAGGCAAACATAAGAAATAAAACAAAAAAGAAAAAAGTATGTAGATCAAAATAGATTCTAACCTCAGGTGCCATCCAGTAAGGGCTTCCCTTGAATGATAATGGCAATGACTGCCCAGCAATCTGCAAAGAGCATACAAGATAAGTTAGGAAAGTGACTTTCAATTAAAACTTGACAATTTATTTGCTTGTACAACATCTAAATGTCTTTATCTTGTACTTACAACCACGTTCAACAAAAAAAATTAAAATCTCAACTGAGACTTAATTATACTGCAGCATCGTGTTATACCATATTCTCAATTTCACATATAATGTTTGGTTTAATTCCAATTCAATCAGATTTCATTTCATTTCATTTCAGAAATGATTATGCGTATGTTATCAGAAAGAAATATGCCTACACTTACATGCTTTGCCATACCAAAATCAGCCAACTTGACCCGACCATTTGGGTCCACAAGTATGTTTGCTCCTTTAATGTCTCTGTAGAAGAAATGAAGTTTCTTTAAGAACATAAACAATGGTTAAATTGACCAGGGTAATGAAATCTGTATATAGTGTTTTAAATTTATTGAAGAATGGATGGATTAATTCACCTATGGACAGTTTGTTTTGAGTGTAAGTAGGCAAGCCCTGACAAGATTTGTTTAGTGTAACTACGAATTGCTAGTTCACCGAATTGTCCATAATCCTGAAGAAGTTTATAAATGGACCCACCAGATACATATTCCAGGTATATATATAGTTTTTCATCAACCTGTTCAGGAAAATAATCTAAGAAGTCAGTAAGTAAGACTGGATAATGACCTACCTTGTCATTATAATGATACTGCACATAGTAGCATTTATTACCAAGTTAGGTACTTAGCGGCTGGGAAACCAAGTAATCATTAATTTAGTTACTTAGGATTCAACCATCCACTATGAATTTAACATCTTCTTACAAGCAGTCTCCTTGTACATATGGATAATTTCCAAATGCCATATTTGTACCATATAAAATGACATAAATACCAAAAGCCTCCAATAATAATTGCCATGTACAAAAGATGAATAATAGGGAACAGAACACCAAACACTTACAGTTTTGGATCCATAGTATTGCACAATATTTGGATGTCGTAAGCGGCTTAATAATGCAATTTCCTGCCAGAAACTCAAGAAAGAATGTTTTCTTAAAGCTATGCATACGTCAAAAGAATTCTTCTAACAAAGGATGCTATGTAACAGTAAAACACCAAAAAGCTATATGCAGATATATATTATCTGAAAAACTGAAAGCTCCCTTTCTACTGGGAGATAAACTTACCTGCATCAACTGCTTAGCACTTTCCTTTGACTTGGCATCATCAAATAATGTAACCTCTTTCATGGCACACATTTCGCCGCTATCGCTGGAGTAGTTAAAAGGTTAAAAGGAAAAATCAGATATTAAAACATAATTAATGGCTGATACCTACAATAGCAAACATGCTAAAAACATCATCTGCAGAAACTCCATCAACAATTTAGGAACCTAAGGACACAGCATAATTGATAATCAAGAAAATCAAC
This sequence comes from Trichilia hirta, assembly GCA_035221805.1. Classification (NCBI taxonomy): domain Eukaryota; kingdom Viridiplantae; phylum Streptophyta; class Magnoliopsida; order Sapindales; family Meliaceae; genus Trichilia; species Trichilia hirta. The sequence continues at coordinate 4,474,171 of JAWDEX010000023.1, forward strand.
TAACATCGATCTCAACTACTCAGCTCACTATGGACAAAATTTTATGGGAGGGTAGTACATTATATCCTATAAACCATTGAGTAGCAATATCAACATGCAAGGGCATAAAATAATGAGAATATTCTTTGAGGTAAACCTGTTAAAACCGACATAGACGTGTCCAAATGTGCCTCTACCCAGCAGCTTTCCTTTTTTCCAGTGTGACTCAGGGCTAACTGGATTCTCTGCTCTTCCTGGACTTCGGGGCACAGGGGGTGATGTTGCTGCTGAATTAGAATGAGAAAATGGAGAAGCATTGGAAATTGTTATTGGAGGAAGGGGCAAGCGGTGGCTTTGTTGTTTTCCATCATCAACCCAGCTTGTCTGTGACTCAATGGCTGCCCCTCCTGCCCTAGGATGAATAGGGGTGACAGCACCACTTTGGATTCTGGAGCTGGGGCCAGGACTAGTCATTCTGGGGCTAGGTGTCGACGAGCGTTCTGGGCTGCCCTGGCTTTGTTGCCAAAATAATTGTCCTGACATATCCCCTCCCATCGAATTATACCCAGAATTTTGACCAGAACCTGGACTCGAGCATTGGCCAGATCCAAGTAATGTAACATCTGCGTAGGGCTTCCCACAACAGAATGCAGAATTCACAACTTGCTCAATGCCAAATGCTCTCATTGGACTTCTGGAGGGACTTGACATGGAGCTGTCAGGAGCACCGCTGAAAGCACCATGATATGGAACCTGTAGATTTGGCACATGATTGCCTAAAGGTGTTTGGTCAGGTGACTTAGGGGAGAGACGATTACTCAGCGAAAGGTTTGCAGGTTTTTTTGCCTCTCTAGAGTTTGTTTGAGTGGCATTGGACAGATGATCATTTGGCATCACACTTCAAGGAAAAAAAAAATTGAGTCAAGTGATCAGGGATGAGTAAACACAGTAAACTTCCTGAGTCAAAGCATAAACTACAAGAAGCCTAACCTGGAAGGGCTGATTGCAGCAGTTCTAGTCACATTTTCATGGTCATTTGCCAAGGGAGTAAGATGATGAGAGTAGGCTGGATCATCACTATCAGGGGAGCTCGCACCGGAAACAGAAGCAGCAACCATATCTCCATCAAAATCAGTAGGATTTGCCACACTACGTATGCATGATGTTCTAGGCAGAGGTAAAAATAATGAAGACTTTGAGCCTTTCCCCAATTTCGGCTTAGTTGATACGCTAAATTCAGAATCTGTACGGCCTACAGTTGCAGGGTGCAAAGGAAGAGGAAGTGGTTGAGCATTTGACCTTTCAACAAAACTTTGACACCTTGCTACTTGCTTGGAAGGTGAACTTGATCTAGATTCCGCTCGAGATTGAGACCCTAACTCTGAAACTGTATCATTGCAGTGTCTTCGAGACACTCCTGTTCTGCTGCTTACTTTACCATCAGAAGTAATCTTTAATTTTTGATGTATCATGCAAAAAATACTTTGATTACTACCTTTCTTCTTCGATGATGACTTCCCCCACCAAAAACGCATTTTGTTTATTGTCAAAGTTTACAGAAATATTGGGCAAGTTACGTCAATTTCATTTCTGAAAATTCAAAGGCAATTCACAATTCTGAATACCAAATATCTAAGGTAACACCTTTACACAAAGTAATTTACAGCTTCTAAAACTCGAATGCAATGGGAAAGTTACAACTACCGACTTTGGAATGTCAGTAAAAACTTGAGTGAGCTTCCCAATAATTATAAAATACTAAAATCTGCAGAAAAAAACAAAAAAAGACCAGTAAAAATGACAAATTATTAATTTTAAATAAAGGACATCTAATTCGTCTAACAATTTCCAAAATGATCTGAAGTCCATAAATTAGTTTCATAAGCATGCTCACAATTGTATGCACGAGCACAAATGATTCAGAAAGAGTGAAATGCCCATCTCTAACAGATGATGAATTAATCAAAAACCGATCTTGACGATGTTACTAAAGTCAAAATCAGTCAGTCAATCGTCAGCTAACCTCATAGTTTTGACTGATTCATCATTTCACGTCAAATTCGTCCAACAACCCTAACAAAGAACCGCATTTTTGACTCAAACAATGCAGCGTCACATTTTTCATTGAACATGTCTTAACCATGCTTATATAATCATAAGTCTCCGGTTCAATTTTCAATTATAGCAACAGAAAATAAACAAGTGCGTTTCAGAATCCCATACTACAGCAGAAATTCATTCGCTAAAACAACTTGAATTTCAAATCTCCAATTTATAATCTCAGATGAACGGATTTTCTGAGGAACCAAAAACAGTGTCACGATCTTATCTACCTCAAAACGACAAACTTAACAGATAGATCTACACACAGCATAATAAAGACAAAAAAAATATATCAAAACACTAAATTTAACTAACTAAAATTCGAAGAGCAAAAAGGAAAAGGAAAACAAGAGCACTCACTTCACATGCTTAACGGCAGGGAACCTGAACTGAAGAAGTGATTAGTGCACAAAAATCTTAGTAATGAAAATCGGTAGAGTCCTTTAGTAAATTGATGCCAGAAGTAAAGCCTCTTAAGCGCAGCGTATGAGAGACAGTGTAAGAATTTCTGGAGTTGAAAGCTTCAGAAGAGATCGCGTAAAGAAGACAGAGATTGATGGAGAGGGAGAGTGTGTGTGTGCGTGTTTGCGCTGATACATGGGAGTTGTCTATGCGTTGATTTTAGAATATTAAATTAAGATATTAAAGTAAGACGGGTAAATCGGTAAATTTACAGGTTACTATAAATTTGTTTTCCATCCTTTTTCTATTTTTAGAGAAATAATAATATAGACGTTAACATCACCCAATAGAAAATTTTAAATTTATTATTATGATTAGTTTATTTGACTTATTTTATATATATAATAAAATTTATTGAATGACATAAAAATAACGCACAAGTTTATTTCTTTTATGTGACAATTTAATATTTACAGAATATATATGATAATAAGTATTATTTTTATATAAGGGCATAATTTATATAAACTATCTATTTTTAAATTATTTAAACTTACAGTTAAAATAATTATTTTTATTCCTTTGATTTTAATTTAAAACTTGAAATAAATAAAGATATTTTTTTAAATTAAAATTTATTGATATACCTGGAACATAATTAATATTATTTTTAAGAAACATTTTTAAAAATTTTCATGAATATTTTCTTAAGTATATTATAAATATCTATTATATTAATTTGTATTTGAAAAAAAAAAAAATGATTGTTCACTATGACTATAAAATTAGGTCAAATTTTAGCCAAAAGACTTGGTACACTTAGAAATTTGACTCTGATTTATAGGTTCCGTTCCTCGTCTCGCCTACGCACTTGTCAACCATGCATGATTAATTGATTATTGTTATATATTAAAAAAAATTTCTATATGTTAAACATCAAATTTATGATTTAAAAAATTATAAAATTAAAATTTTAATCGTATTTATATTCACATCATATATTATAAATTTAAGTTAGGATTAAAAGCTCTGACTTTTACACAATCACTTACACTATTTATAAATCATTTAATTTATTTACATTGAAGTTTTAAAATTATATTTCACACTTATAATCATTGCATTTGTTAAATTTAATCACAATAATTAAAAATGTGTTGATTCATTAATTGAATAAAAAAAATGAAAGAATATGTAATGAAAATAGTGTTATGATAACAAAAATAAGAAGAAAAAGAAAAAAAATTGGAGGAAATTTTACATGAATAATTACAATTTACTTAATTTAATTTTGTTTTTTTATGTTATAATTGCAAATATGATTTTTTTATTCATAAAAAAAAAAGATACGTGTGGAAGGTACCAAGGGTAAGTTGCCTTGACATTGGAAATGAAGGGCTGCCTAACAGATGCAAGGAAGCCTAGGCAAGGGGAGATGAATCAAGTACAAGTGTGGAGACTTGGTTAAAGGAAAGTTGTGGGGTCCTTAGATTTTAATCCCACCATCAATAATCCTATTATCAATCTTGCACGTGCTATGCATGCCCAAGAGCCCCATTGCAACTTTATTGTTATGTTCTACTGTCATATTGGAATGGGTTGGATGGGCAATTTATCGACTTATTATGCTAGTTTGAATTTTATCTTTTTATTAATTGTCAATATAAATTCTGATCTATTTAATTAAATATAAATTAATTATTAATTTTTAAATAGTTAAAATTAAAATTATTTATTTAAATATAATTATTATTTATATATGATTATTTTTTTAAATATGATTATTTTTTAATTAATTATATCTTAAATAAAAAATTAATTAAAAATTAAATTTAAATTCAAAAATAACTATTAATTATATAATATAAATATGACTTAATTATTAATTTTTTCAATTTCAATTTATTTAATTATATTAAATTTATATTAAATAATCGTACTATAACTTAAATTATCATCCTTAAAATTAGTTTGTTAATCTTTTTCTTGAACTTATTAACGCCCCCCAGTCAGCCAGCCACCCACCCACACAGACACAAAATAAATAAATAAACAATGGTTTGTAGAGTGAAACACTTTTTTTGTTGAATTTATTTCTCATTTTTCGTAACTGACCTCAATTCATTACACTTATCTATATAATTATTAAATTATAAATATTATTTTATTTTTAATTAATTGATCAAATTGAGAATAACTAATGGATTTTTTGGAATTATCAGTCATATAAAAATTAAGAAGTGATTTAAATTATCCCAAAAAACAATAATAAAAATGTTTGAACAATAAACAGAATTTAATTTAAATTAATTTATATAGTTTTATCTCATTCATATGTTCAAATACTTTGTTGTATAAACTTCTCAAATAACATTTGTCTCTTCCTGCTATTAAATTAGATTTTGTGAATTTGAAATACCGTAAGTATACTATATGCTGTCTATAATTTTATTTATGTTTGCACAAGTATGGAAATGACGACGTACAGGGGATTGATTCAATGTTATACGTTGACCTTTCCCTAAAGAAGAATTTCAATATGATAGAGATCCTGCGTGCCCCTTTCCATTAAATTTCACTTGTTAATATTAATTATTTGACGAGTAGGGTTATATAAATAGATTACGTTCTTGGAAATTAAATGCTCTTTATCATTTCGGCCCCCCAAACATTTTATTATTGTTTATTCCTTCGTTAATTGACAATTTTTGCATGAAATTAATTATATAAAAAACCACGAGATTTTATTTTAAAGCTAAATAATCTAAGTTGGTCAAAAAGGATGTACTAAGAAAAGATGAACTCAAAATATTATATACAAATTAAAAAAATTAATAAAAGATTAAAATAGAACAAAAAAAATTTGAGAAATGTAATAGCAATATTTGATTGACGACACACCAACTGAATTGAATCTGGCCTCAGTGGTCGCTAAGTGTTAGTAGCATCTGATTTTCAAGTCATACAGAAACCTATAACACTTGTAAAGCCGTACAGAACCAGTTTCGTTGGAACAAAGCTTGTCCTCTGTTTATAAGCAGAAAGAAAAATATAGTTCAACTTTGAAGCACTTTGGGAACACTTTGGCTTCTTTCAAGCAAAAAACAGTTTTTTCTGACAAGCGGCAGTATCATATCATCATCTTATCATTGTCAGACCAATTGCTGTGACAATAAGAGTTGAGGGGACACCAAATTTAAGATGATTCCAGAAAGATAATGTGTCCCCAAGATGTGGAGCACGGCGAGCTTGCTCACATACTATCAAGTTGGCAGCCGATCCCGGTAAAGAGAGGTTGCCGGCTATCGTGCTAACCCATGCTAAAATGAGCCACGCCTTCTTCTCATCAGCTTCAGAAACTGCAGCTGCTGACGCTGCCACCTGGGCTCCAAGCAGGAGAACTAACAACAATATAAACAAGCTAATATGTCAGCATGTAGGACATGTCAATATATGCTTTACAAAGTAAATTGTTTTGTTATGCATCAGAGTGATACTGCAATGTGGAAAACCTTGAGGAATTTAACAATGTTTACGAACATGCACAAAGAAAACTGTATGACCAGGTTTCTTGCTTGAAAATGGAATATCATCAAACACATTTATGCAAGAGAAACATCAACATACCAGTTGGTACGTTTGAAGCCACATTTGATAGGACAAGTATGACAACAGCGAGAATTGCTATACCAGCAAGGCGATCAATCTTTGCATAGGGCTCCACAAGTTCCCATAGAGTGCTTGGTAATCCAGTTTTGTTAAATCCATCGACTGTAATAAACATTCCACAGAAAAAAACTAAAAGCGAATAGGATACCTGAACAAAAATAGGAGTAAAACTTAGATATTTATAAACAAACTTCAACAAGCAATCACCATTATATCTACCATGCCATATGCTTTCAGAATTCACCAACTTCCCTTAATGCACAAGAGAGAGTAAGAAGGAAGCACCCAGGCTGTAGATTTTACCTTTTCTAGGCTTGGTCGAGCATCCTTAAAATCAAGAATGACTACAGCAAGTCCAGCTGTAATTGCAGTCCAGGACATGTTGAGACCAATAAGAAGAGAAATTAACATTCCCAGAGTAACAACGTAAACGCTTGAATTCGCCAAGATTCCTTTCCACCTTGCAGAAAAATTTTCCTTTTCTTGTAAGAATTGCAGCGAAGGGACGGTTTCCTCCCTTCCCTGAGAAGTTCCGTTACTCGGTGCCTTGTTTTCATTTGAAATCCTAGCAGACTCAATTATACCACTAGATAGTCTGTTGATCTCATTCTCACTTGTACTAGATCGGTTTCTAAGAGTGTCCACTTGGGTCATGTTTCCACTTATGTTGGGAGAGTTTTGCAAACTCATAGATTCCACTCTATAGTTCCACTCGTGAGATTTTAGGGATGAAAAATGTGACAATTTGGCCGGGGAGAATCGATGAGAGGTCACATCCTCTTCTGCATCAACTTCTGTTGTTGCATCTTCTTCATCTTTATAAGAAGATAACAACTTCCAGTACATGATGAGAAGAATTACAACATTCACAATAATTCCCGCAAGCGTTGCAGGGAGAACTCCAAGTAGAAACCTTCCAAAAGAAATGTTACTCTGAACAGCTATAACCAGATTTTGGGGGTTGCCAATTGGAGTTGTTGAGGACCCAATGTTAGCACTTGATGCCAGGGCCAGTAGAAATGGATGAGGGGGTAGATTGGGTTACCACGCAAGAAGTATCGTTGGTGAAAAGAGCACTTGAAACGGCAGAGATCAAGCAGATTCGACAAATTAAATCCTTTGGTCCTCTGCTCTTCCATGAGAGCAACTTACCCAAATATTTGAACATATCCGCTCTTTCCAAATATATGCTGACAACCATTGTTCCAAAAAGAAGACCAAGAATAGGGAGATCAATTGCAGCATATGCTTGATCTGGGGATATGACCCCAAAAATGACCATAAGCATGGCCCCTTGTAACGCTCCTGCAGTCCTCCCTATCGGAAGAAAAGGAACGGCTGGGAAAACTGCCAATACCCAAAAGACTGCAAAGGCAATTGAGCCCAGAACCACCTTCAAAACTGTAGAAGCCATCGCCATTTTTGATTCTCAAATAAGTTGATAAACTTATTGTTATGCCTCCGAAAAAGGCATCAAAACATTAATCATTTGAACTCCTTATCTTGTACCATAACCATTCCTTGCCAAAAAGATTTGCCTCACTGCATGAAAATTCACCTTCAGAGTCAAGCCGTGGTCACACATTCGAGGCAAAACTAGAAATTGAGAGTCAAAACAGCCCATTGAAATTTCATCTGACAAATAACCAAACAGCTAGAGTGTAACTAGGGAACAAAGACTAGATGCTTAAAGAGTCTACCTACCTAAAAAAAAATGAATCGAGTTCCTGCTGATTGCCCGAATTTTGTACTTATTATAAATAAACTTCTAAACGACGTGGATTTTAATAATTATTTCAGTCAACATCAAATTATTTAATTGCATAATTTTATAAGTATATTTATTTTCTAAATTATTAAAAAATATATCAAAAATTTTGTAAATAAAGATTTATTAACTAATTACATAAAAATAAATAATTATCAATAAAATTTTATTAAAAAATAATACTTGGAGATGACGGATAAAATTAGTAGAAAATGTATTGTGAGTATAGTCTTTTTATTAAAGATATTTGAATACAGTGAAATTAATAAAATATTGTTATTTTTAATATTATCAATATTATTGAAAAACTAGAAATATTATACTTTTAAACGAAAATAATTTAAAAAAATTTTTAAAATATATTTCTTCATAGCAGTTAAATAATACAAAAAAATATATTTTTTTAATTTAAAAAACCTTCGGCTCTAATAATAGAACTGAAAGCAGGTCCAAGTCCAATCACTTCTTTAATACCTTCTCTTTCGTATCTCGACGACGATGTAATCTTGCCCGGACTTTGTGTACATGAACTTGAAACGTGGAGTGCAGAATTGATTGATTTCAAGCTTAGTCGCTGTTTTCTTCCATCATCCATTGTTAATTAATTAATTAACACCTAATTAATTGAATTATAGTTTAACGTAATTGATGACGATTTCTCACCCATTGTCAGCATTTCAATCATACATCTACTGCCAGCCATACCCAATTTCTTATCTCAACATGCCCTTCTCTCCTCCCTCGTATTCGATTGCCTTTTCATGTTTTCTAATCTCTATAAATTTGTTTCTAGAGGTTTAAAAAATTTATTTGAAAATGAATTTTTTTTTTTTAATTTATATTGCCAATGCATGAACATTTTCATTTTTATATAGGGAAAAAATTCTTATAAAAAAGAAAATTAATTTTTTTAATATAAACCTAACAACACACCCATGTCTAACATGAAATAATAAATTAGTACTCTTCTTTATATTGATACAGATTTAGGTAAACAAATTTATGGCTAGACACAAGGCCATGCCAATGTTATCTTTGATATTGTATATGAAATGACCATCTATTTTTGAAAGTATATACGCAAACATAAATCTCTCTCTCTCTCTCCCTCTCCCTCTCTCTTTTCATTTTAATTTTAATGCAAAGAGTTCGAAGGCATGTGTCAAATAAACTACAAATTGGATGAATTAAGTAACCCAACACAAATCCTTGCAGAAGACAAGGATTCATAATAAACAAAATCCACTTCAAACCAACATGAATCTTTCCTTTAGTAACAAGCTGTGTGCTGTGCAATATGTAACATAAATTTTTTGTTTGCGTAAGATTCACATCGCACAACATTTGGGCATGCAAAAATCTCTGCAACCACATCTACTTTCCCATGCTTTGCATCTACGAGTCAGAACCTGACTAGATTGAATTCTCATTTGTGAAAATTCCCTGTAGATATTTGTCGATCTATCCATTGTTTGTCATTTTACTGACATCTTCTGGTATGTGTGGACCAGAAACCCATCCTTGATTTTCAGAGGCTGTTTCTTCTCCTCCGTTGGTGGGATAAGTAGGCAGGTAAAGGACACGGGGTGGCTTTGGCTTGCAACCTAACAATCGTTACATTACTCGGTTGATTTTAACCAACCAGCCAGCTCATAACAAGTGCCGGTATTAAACAGAAATGAGATGGAATTTAATAATTATTAAGATCTCGTACAACTCGAAGATTTTTTGGTTGTGTTAACGATCTTGTACCCTACAAATGTCTGCCAGTCTGTCCACAATCTTGTTTTCCTTATCCTCGGTGAAGTTAATAAGCAGGAGCCAGGCTAATTGGACCACGCCACACTGTATCAGCTGCAGTTTTTGAGTTCCCGATATATATTTCCCCATTATTTATCTCATTCTATATGAAAAAAAGAACAAGAAAAAGGTCCGTTGTTTCGATTTCAGCCATGTATCAAAAACAGAGAAGTTTTTCATTTCTGGGCCATGTTTCCAGCAGATTTACAGCAGTAACATGTACAATTATGCGGCCAATAGTCATCAGAAATGGAAACACCAATGTCTGCTGGCCATGAACTCATGATTGCAACACAGACAACCATGAAATGAATTTTATATGTTTAGACTTCCCAGTAAATGCGATGGGAACAACCACCTGCATGTTAATTGCAGTGTGCATGCAACCACACTGATCATCAAATGGAGTTTCTGTGATTCTTAATGCCAAAAATAATTTATTATTACACATGAAAGCAGAAAATAATCCATCATACAAGACCTACATGTGAACACAAATTTTTGTATAACATCAAGTAAAGAAAATAAAAAAGAATGCTCTAACAGTACCCACACTATTGAGCCCTACAAACTGCTTTCTTCTCTGCATTGTCTTACGGGGCAATAGACATTGGATAAACTCGTCTCACCTGTGCAGTAAATGGATTCATTAATACATCCTTTGATCCTAGACTTGGCAAACTGCATCACTAATCCAAAGATGGAAAGAACTTCAGAGTTCAATCCACAAGCCTACCAGCTTTAAGTGTCACAATCTTGCTGAGTCCAAACTTGAGACTAAGCCATGTTGCAGAATTTAAATGTCAACTGACTTCTGACTGCAGCATTGGGAAGAAAGTCCAGTTATTGGAGGGCCTAGACTCCTTTCCAACAACCTTTTCATTGGCCCACCATTCAGAGCTAATGGAAGGCTTATCAGATACTTCTCCTTCTGTGTTGTCAAAGTTGAACTCTTTGATTGACCCAAGAGTGATTGAACGATGTTTTCGATAAAAATGTTCCTCTTCCACTTCTACCAAAGTTTTCTCAGGCTTTTCACTTGAAGATTCTGCAGTACACAACTCAAAATGATTTTTACTATCTGTCAATTTCCCATCTCTTCGTATTTGGCCATCAGACACCAGGTCCTGTGGACATTCCGGGACCATTCTGGGTGATACAGCTGACTTATTTGCAAGACAACGTGCAACTTCTTCACCACTCAGTTCAAATGAAACTCTGTGAACAATTATATGTTCATCGTTTTTACCATTATCCGAATTGGCAAGAGATGCTATCTCAGAAATCTGGTTCTCCCTCAGAAATCCATCTTGAGCAACTGGCCCCATTCCATCAGGTGTCAATGTCCCTGAACCCAGCCTTGAACCAAGACCAGCACCATCTGGTGTCACACATCCTGAGCCCAACCTTGAACCGAGCCCCATGCCATCAGGTGTCAAAGATCCTGAGCCCATTCTTGAACCAAGCCCCACACCATCAGGAGTCACAGATCCAGAACCTAACCCTGAGCCCCATTTGCGAATAGTAAAATGTTCGAAGCCGAAGAGCTTGGACCCTTCCCCCATACTGAAATCAAGAATAGGCTGTCTATCTGGAAAAGGAGAAGAAGTGCCAGAATGAGAAACTGCTGAGCCAGGTGATATGAGTTGACCACCTGGGCTTCCTGGGTTCATTTGATAAGAGTGAAATCCATAATGGGATAGTGAGAACTTCTGATTGGTCCCGCCGTTTCTTCTAGCGCGCTCCAGTGAAGATGTCAGTAGTTGAGCAAATGGCACTTCTGGGGATGAAGGAGTTGTCAGCTGAACAGATTCAGGAGGGGGAGTGCAAAGGGCAGTAGATGGTTCAGTGGTGAAGGCAGAAAAGACAGGTGGTGTAACTAACTGTGTTTCATGAGCATAGGGGCCTATAGCAAAAATGGAAGAAGGCCCGCCAGGAGAATATGCATGGACAGAAAGTGCAGTAAGGGAAAGCAATCCAACTGGTGATTGAGTGGCAGATGGAGGATCTGATTGGAGGAACGAAGCAGGTGAAGAGGGAGGAGCAATAAAGGGTAGTACAATGGCTGTAGAGTGGGTTTGATTTTCTGCAGCAGGGACTGTGGTGGCCCCTGTTACCACTGGTTCAGGAACAAGTACAGCATGGCTTATCCGCTTGCTACTCTTTTGAGGAGATCCAAAACACCAGTAGAGGCTCCAGCAACTTCCCCATCTTCTTTTCTGTAGTTTATAGAAAAGAAA
>JAWDEX010000023.1:4492513-4502727 GCA_035221805.1 Trichilia hirta
GATTTGTGGATGTTGGTTTCTCCTATGCTGTAAATAAAGCGCGAAGTTGGAAGTGTTTAGTTGGTTTATTTTGGAAAAATAGGATTGTTTTTGGTTAAGGGTTCAAATCAAATATTCCAACTCTTTTGCAGCTCGTTTCCAGTGTTGTAAGCTGCTGAACAATTTTAAGGGTTGATCATTGAAGATTTGATCGTGAAAGCCTATCAATGTCAGTAAACTCAGAAAATTTGTGCCACATGTTGGGTGCATTATTATGGTAAATATACACGCATATTTTTTTTTAAGATAACATATAGGATAATATAAGTTTGGAGTTCTATAGGTTTTTGATTTAATAGGAGTGATTTCGGTCTTGAAGCTGCTTCTTACGTATATGCACACTAACACAAGTAAAAAAGAAAAGATCTCTTGCCTTTCTGGAAGAATGATAAAGTGAAGGATCTTTCAGCAACTGGATCTCTAGAAACTAGAATATTATTTGATATTTTCAGCCTTGCTTTTCTTTTTGCGATGGCCAGGCAGGTTTCTGATCATTACTATCTGCATTATGATGCTTCTTATGTCCCTTCAATTGTCATACTTATCAAGTTCTGGTTGTGGATATTTCAATCTGATAAGTGAAATTCACAAATTTTACACATGGCTGCAATTTATACCATACTCTTTCATAGAGAAAGAAGCCAGCCATATTGAGGGATTCAGTCCAGAACTGGCTCTTGTGACTATTGGCGGGGGAAAGGAGCTAGAAGAAAAACTTGTGGTGCGTATATTCCTTAGCTCATATTGTCATCTGCATTTCCTGTTTATGATGATGTAACCATGTTTGTCCATGCAGTTCACATAAACAGTCTGAAATTCTGAATTTATATTACTGCTGGTTTAAGTTCATGGAAAATGAAGACCTGAGTTTTGGCTTTGATTTTTGCACTTCATGAGGTTGTGACAGATCCGCCCTACTAGTTGAAATATAGTAAATCACGTGCTTACTCAGTGGATTCATAGTTACCGTGATCTTCCTCTCATGATTAACCAGGTGCTATTCTGTCACATGTTTGAAATAATCTCAAGTTATGCATGATAATTACTCACTATGTTGTGCTCCTCATATAATGTGATCTAGTGGGCAAATGTCACACAGTGGGAGATGCGCACAAAACCATTTGTGAGGACTCTTCAATTCCTATGGCAGGAGGGTCATGCTGCTCACGCTAATCCGGAAGAGGCAAAAAAGGAGGTTTGTGTCTCAATTCTCACCTTGACCACTTGTAGTTATGATCAATTGATGTCTCGTTTGATGACTTGGTTATGCTTGAGAGCAGGCAATGCAGATGATTGGTATCTATACAAAGTTTGCTTATGAGCATACTGCAATATCCGTTATTCCCTGTCGAAAATCAAAGTAGAAACTTTTGCTGGTGCTTCAAGGACCCGTACAATAGAGGCGATGATGGGTGATAAGAAGGCATTGCAGGCTGGCACAAGCCATAACCTTGGGCAAAACTTCTCTCGTGCTTTTGGAACACAGGTAAGTGGCATGCTATCACCAGTAGTTTTCTTCAGATACATTTTAAACCGCCAACTTCAATTGTTGTTTCTTTCAATTGGTTAGTTATATTTTTTGTTATATGTACATAATTCATCAATGAGAGGGAGGGAGGGAGAGAGAGATGACCAAAAGGTGTTCTTATGCAGTTCACTGATGAAAATGGACAAAGGCAATATGTATGGCAGACATCATGGGCCATCAGTACCCGGTTTGTTGGTGGTATCATCATGACCCATGGAGATGATATTGGGCTGATACTTCTCCCCAAAATTGCACCGATACAGGTATATTTTTAGGCATTCATCAGAGTATAGTTTACAATTACACAATACTAATTATGTAATTTCTTAATAAGAATCTAAATAGCTTCCGGATATGACTTGCTTGCATGTCATCGTAGTTTATTGATTTTGGGAATGACTCGTATTGACCGAGTATGTTCACTTTTCTCGACGACAGTGAATCAGTATCTTAGTTAGACTGTATATAGTTTTTTGGTAATGAGTTTGTCTTGACTCACGTGAACTCAGCTTGTTCTCTCTGTCTTCTCTCAGTCTGCCTGTGAGTATGTGCTGTATGTAGAACAAAATTTGTGAGTTGTGACATTTTCCCTCCAATGAACGTAAAATCTTGGAATGCATCAAGTCCATGTATGCATGTTTCAGAGAATATTGATGCAGTACAAAATGATTGACTTGCAGTGAACACTATTTTATTTTTTGCCACCTTATTCTGGATTCTATTAATGCTTGCCTGATGATGAATAACTTTTAATTTCTTTGTACATGCCGAAGTTTAGATTTCATACCTTCATGGATGCCTAATAATTTTGAGTGGTTTGAAGATTTACAATGATGGAGGTTGTGGTACTAGCTTGGACAGAGAGGGAGAGAGAATCATTTCTTTACATGTTTTCCCATAATGCTGGTTATGCCAATTGTTTATTTATGTTGTGCGTTGCTTGCTTCCAGATGGTAATCATACCGATATGGAAGAAGGCTGATGAGAAAACAGGAGTTATCAACGCTGCATTGTTGGCAAAAGAAGTTCTGCAGAAGTTGGGGATTAGAGTTAAACTTGATGCTCGGAACAAAGAACCCCAGGTTGGAAGTATAATTTCTGGGAAATGAAGGTATTCCCTAAATTTCTGAAGATCAAATTTATTGTGGCCCTCTGTTGTGTTATGGATAGATAACCAAATGCTTGGTAGTCTTAAATCTTCATAAAAAAGTCTAAACCCTGCTGTACTTATCACTTCTATTAAGAAGACATTTCCCCGGCTTACTCTCGATGTTGATTTGTGTACCTTATACAATTTAGATGGGACCCATATATTGAGACAGCCTAATTTAGTATATGATTATCTTCCTTTTCAATAAAATGTTGCTCAAAATTATTGTTTCACTCTCAACTGCAGTAATAATGGAATTCTTTCGTAGGGAGTTCCCTTGCGTATTGAAATTGGTCCCCGTGATGTTTCTAGTGGAGCTGTGGTGATATCAAGGAGAGATGTCCCTGGAAACCAAGGGAAAGTTTTTGGAATATCAATGGAGCCTTCAATTTTACAAGCTTATGTGAAAGACAAGTTAGATGAGATCCAGTCAGCACTTCTGGAAAGGGCCATATCATTTTGTGATAGGTGCAGTGCATTGTTTCGCTCTTGTTATGTTTTACTATTCTGAATAGCTAAGTGCAGTGCTCAAACAAGCGTAAAATGTCTGAGTTCTACTCTGAATTGCAGCAACAAACTCTTTTCTTATTGAATATTACCAAGGTGAATCTGTTCTCACTGAATCAGCCAAAAAAGAAAAAAGTAGTTTTGTTGTGAATTCATTGGTAAGTCGTGAATATGATGAAAACCTTTTTTCTTTTGCTTCCCCCAAAAAATGAGGAGTGTGTTTACCTGGTAGTGAAATCACTTAAGACACTCGTCTCGCAACAATTGTTTTGTTATTAAAGAATTCAAGTTTACGATCTCAGAAAATTGGAGTGATGATGGATTGTTCCAACAGGAAAAACGAGGGTAAATTTGTTGGAAGGGCTTTCCTTCATGGGATTTAGTTGTGTTCCTTTACTTTGCTACTGTTTTCGATTTTGTTATGATGTTTCTTTTGCAGTAATTATGTGGATGTGAGTTCATATGACGAACATAAAGCAGCAATATCCAATGGTAAATGGGCAAGGGGTCCTTGGTCAGCTAGGTAATTATATTTCTAACCTATCAGCTTTACTTGGATTGTCATTGCCTAATATATCAGTAATACACTTGCATTCTGTATGCTATTCTAATCCAATTTTCATTACAGTGATGCGGATGAATTAAGAGTGAAGGAAGAAACAGGGGCAACCATTCAGTGTTTCCCATTTGAACAGCCCCAAGAGAGTAAAACATGCTTGACGAGCAGCAACCAGGCAGAGGAAGTTGCCATTTTTGCAAAATCTTATTAAGCATTTCACCTCTCTCCACCCTTCAATCATCCAAATGAGGAATTCTGTTTCAGCAGGTATTTGCCATAAAAATGGTTTCTTCTTCTACTCCCTCTTGAATTATATTGAGTGAAGAAATGTATTTTATTGATTATCATAAAAGGCTTGTTGATTTTGTCAATATTATTTTTTATGTTATATTTTTTATTTCCTTGCGGAGGGATGTATAATTATATTTTGGATGTGAGATATTTAAAGAAATTTGATTATCTTCTTTTTCTTTTTCGTAGACAATTTACGTTCTTCAATGGGGTGAAACACTTGTCTAGGATGGTGAGGCTTTCCGGTAAAATCGTATTCAATATTGTAAATTTAATCAAAATTGGTTCTGTTTGGTTCGAAATTTTGAGATGAACCAATTGATTTGGCTCAGTTTTGTGTTGATTCTTTTATTTTGGTTCGAAGTTCATAAAAAAGCGTTTTGTTTTAAATAATAGATTGTGAATATATGTAATTTAGTATGATGTATTCGCACGTAAATGGGTATGAAAATAAAATTTTGAATATTGATCGATTTTAGTTAGGTTCTAAATTCCTTTCCAGTTTCTTCGAAAACTAGAATCATTTTCTGTTGTCAATTAAGGTACTGAAAATTACCGAACACTCAGAACGAAATCAAGCTGGCTGATTGACCTGTAATTACCGACGGTACCTGGGACTTCAATTAATTAACTTTTAAAGTTAAACATTATTAACGTTTAATTGTCATTTGTTTGTCCTCTCCTAGATGTGAAATTTATTTTCTAATTTCTGTGATAAATAATATAATTTTATACGGAAGTATGATAATAAATGATAACGTAATTAATTACTTATGGTATCCTTTGAATGTGCTCTCTATTATTTAAAGCTAGTAGTATATTACATAAATGATATTCAAGCCTACGTTTTTTCGATGGGGCAAACGGTTAAACACAGGAAGTGCCAGTTCCTCTGTTACAGTGAGATCGAAATACATTATACAGAGCACCGTAAAACCGATCTGCAATTGGAAGCTTGATTTTATATATCACCAGCTAAAGCTCATGGACTCAAAATTGAGGTTTTCTACGATTCCAGATGCACAAATTTTAGCCACTTCTTGCCTCATATTTCTTGGCCCGCTCACAAAGATTCCAACGCTAGATCCTTCAATACCTATTAATATCTCTGCAAAGAATTTTATTTGATCTTATTAGTACATGCTGCTGAAAATAATAATTTGATCTGGGTTTGGAGATAAATGCTTACTTTTCAGGTTAGGTCTTTCACCGTAACGCACTCTAGTGGCCTGAAAAAAAGATTGATGGGGAACACTCTCCAATTCTCTGTCTGCATTATAAAACCATGAGCAGGGAGATGCAATTGGTGTTGGCTTATCAGTGTTTTGTATCTGTGTTATCTTCTTGCTATAATGTTTTCTGTTCCAAAGAAAAGCTGCAGTCGCGGTCATGGCTATGGATACACAAATGAACAACATGTTTAGAGCAGATCTCCAAGATGTAGCATAGATCATATTGGAATTATGGTCAATTGGGTATATGTAATATCTTGTAAGAATGCCAATGAGCAAAAGAAAGATCATAAATGAAGATGAAATTATGGAGCCGAGCCAGAGCCAGCTGTTAGGGCCTAAAATTGCAGAAACCGGGGCATCTTCTGCATTAGGCTTGAACCATAGTGTCCGGAGAAATTTCGGGTTGGTGGTTGTGGATTCTTTCTCCCTGGTTACATAGGCTTCAATTTGTAATTGCAAACGTGAAGTGTCAAGAGTTGTGCCTGAAGCTGGGAGAATGAGGTCTAGCATTGTGAGATCCTCAGATTTCTTGAAAGCAGATATAAGGAGAATTCGTGGAGTTTTTCCGCTTGATTTGTTGGCTAAAAAGAGCAGCTCACGGATGACAGAAATGAAAGGAGTAATTCCGCTTCCTCCACTTATCATCACTAGCAGATCATGCCTGCAATGCATAAATTTTAATAGGTTAATCAAATTAAGCATTATATTTATACTGTAATGTAAATTCTGCAAGCAAACCTTGTTAAATCGGTTGAAGCAGGTCCATAAGGTCCTTCAACGGAGGCTGCTAGGTGATCAAGAGGTGGAGCGGAAGAAAGTTTTTGATGCAATTTTTGAGACCAACTTCCTTCCCCTTTGATGACTACACTTAGCTTCTCAGGATCCATGGCGCTGCTTGAAGTTATTGTAAAAGGGTGCCATTGCAACTTGGAAATTACAGGCACATTTACAAATAGGGTGCTAGTAGTATTGTAACTTAGCCCTGCAACATAATAAACAAAACATCGGTAAATTAAAGCAGTCTACATCTTGGCTTTTCAGAAATTGAGGGCAAATTATTGACATGTTAAGAGTTATTAGGTAAACTTCACCCGGGCTCTTAGAGAAATTCAGCTCCACAGTTTCACAGGGTAATATGCGAGCTGAAACTAAACGAATACTTCGTTGGGATTGCAAGAATCTCAGGTATCGATCAATCAGGAAGAGATAGAAGCCGGGAAGCATGATGCAAGAATAAGAGAACCCCACATGAAACACAAAGAACACAACAAAGAGAATGTAGAGATAATGAGTATAGAAGAAAAGTTCGAAAATCTTCCTCCTTATCTGTGGAAGACTTGTCATCCACATGGCTAATCCAGCAAGTAAAGCTATTTCGCCAGCCGCATTTGACACAGAAATTTTGTCCCATTTGAGTATCTGAGAGATTTGATCTGTTTTTGCCCAGAAGATGGTATAACATAAACCATGTGCTGTGAAAATGGTCATGGAAATGTGTCCAAGCCAAATATGATACTTGATGCTGGATTCGAATGTGAGGCCGATGAGATGCAAAACTGACGATCCTCTAGTCACCGGAAAGAAGAGTAAAGCTAGACAAATGTTACCAACAAGTCCCAATGTTAGCCCTGATATTTCCAATTTAGCTTCCCACCTGCCGAAATGTTCAAAGCCAGAACAAATTACCTTGGATTTAAAAATTCACAGGAACCAGGAGAAAATCCAGAAAAAAAAAAATGAAGTTGGGAACGATCAAATATATATATATTCTTACACTTCAACTCCTTCGCGTTCTGCTTGTTGGGTAATGTGCTTAAACATTCCGTGTAAATAAGAGGAGAAAGACCAAACGAGTAGTGCAATGAGCATGGTTAGAAATGATACATCAATCCAAGAAACAATCCCAAGAGGTCCTTTCACCAGAACTGGCCATTTCCATGAAGTTAATCGAGAATTCTCGACCGCACAGCTTCATATAGAGAAGCAATCATTCATTTTAATTCCACCACGCTGAAATTCCAAAAAAAAAAAAAAATGACTTGAATGAAATAAGGAATTATGGGGAGCTTGCCTTTTGCTGATGTTATTCACGTGTTTCTTTCCAATATGGAGATACAAACAAGCCAAAGCAGCAATGAAGAGGATTGGGAATGAGTAAATCAACATGTTTGCACCTGTAGCATTTATGAAATAGCATATACCAAAGTTCTAGAGGGTTATTATGTCCCTTAGTTTAAAAATGCAGACATCTGCAACTAAAAAGTACAAACCTTGTTCCCCAAAATACGATGAATTTGTTTTAGAATGAATATCAGGCAACCAGTGCACGAAAAATTTGTTTGTGGGCATCATGATCCAAATCATAACGTAGCCAAGAAAGATCACCATTAATAGAAACCTTATAGCTGATCGAATTGTTTCCATGTTGATTAATCAACAAGAGCTAACAGAAATTTAATTAACCAACTTCTCACTACTAAGAAGAGTTCTTATAACTGAATACAGGGAAAGTAGCCAGCAAGCTTCAAGCTCTTGCTGCGTGCAATGTATTTCTCTGAATGCACATGTTATAAAATGGTTTTGCAAGCCAATGCAAATTATCTGTCAATTATATCTTCTGAATGTGTCAAATAAATTATTAAAAATGAAAAAAATGAATATAATTTTATATTTTTAATTCGTTAACGTGCTAATGTACACTGGAGAAACTTTTGGATTGAACGTACCTTCCAAAGCAAGGGTCATAGACATTTGCAACTCTATTTGATGCATTTTATTTTTGGACCAAAATTTACTTCTTATTTATATATAGAAAAAGATTTGTGAGATTCTTCTTCATGTCGCGATGTGAAAATTAGACCAATAATCTAGTAATTGAATTCAAACGTACAACTATCGTTCTATATTTAAATAGTTATGACTTGTAATATTATAATTCGCTAAATGTTGAATGCTATATTAATGGCGACTTGAGATATCGGTTTTGTCTTTTATTTGTACATCTTCATCACAAGACAAATAAAAGAAATGGTAAAACATTTATGAGTCTAAATTGCACAACACACTCACGATTTTTCATAAAATAATTAAAAATAATTTGTGGGTATAATTTCATTTATGATTATCAAACTTGCAAAGCCTCTAATATTTTGTGGAGGAAAATTAAGAACAAAAAAAAAATTATATGATTTTAAAAAAATTAAGAAATTAGAATATAAAAAGTAACGAGAAAAACTAAAAAGGCAATGAGTGTCAAGTTTAATAATTTATATTACATCTGGGATGAGATTATCTTACGCAACACCGGTACAAAGACAAAAGATGTTAATTTTCAAACAGATTACACAATGACACCTGAGTATTCTGCTATGTATATTTACAGTGATATTGGGATGTAAGCATCACCAGTTAAAGCTAATGGCCTCAAATTGAAGATTATCAGCCAATCTAGACCAACAAATCTTCGCCACTTCATGTCTCATCTTCCTTGGACCACACACTAAGACACCTACATCTTTGCCCTTTATTTCAGACAGAATTTCTGCAAAAAATATTAACATAAACTGTGGTACTTAACTACGAAACAACAATCCTGAGATGGCATAAGCTATATTTGGAGCTTTTAAAAACTCCAGATATTACTAGTTGTAGTAATCACTTACTCTTGAGATTTGCTCTTGCACCAAAATGAACTTTGGTAGCTTGAACAACAGACTGATGGGGAAGGCTTTCCAACTCCCTTTCCGAAACTGGTAACGTTGTTGGTGTTGGCACTTCCAGGTTCTGAATTTGTTTCCCTTCAGTGGAATTCTGTTGTCTTTTGCAACAGAGGAAAGCTGCACTGCAAGCTATAACGACACAAAGGCAAACAAGAAACATATCCCAGAGACATTTGTAGGAATAATGGTAGACTTCCGTTCCATTGCGTTCAGTGGGGTAAATGTAGAAAAGAGTCACAATGCCCAACAAAAGGAGGAACATGATAAATGAAGAAGTTATTATTGCACCAAGCCATAGCCAACTGTTAGAGCATAGAGTTGGCGAAATTGCTGAGTCTGAGGGATTTGGCTTAAACCAAAAGGATCGCAGCAATTTTTGTGTATCTGATTTCGTCTGCTCGTTCTCCCTTGTGACATGGACATCATCGATCAGTAGCTGTAATTTTGAGAGTTCTGCTAATGTGCCATTGTTCGGAAGCAAGATGTCTAACATGGAAAGATCAGCAATGTTCTTGAAAGCACATATCAGATGAACAAATGGAGCTTGGAAATCTGGTTTGTTGGTTTGAAAGATGATCTGCCGGATTATGGAAACTAAAGGAGAAATTCCACTTCATCCACTCACCATCACTAAGGATTCGTGCCTTGGAGAAACAAATTAATGTATAAATATTTGCAAATATCATAAAAATAAGTGCTACACATTTAACTTAATTCGTCGACTTTACCTTAGAAAATTAGATGAATTAGGGCCATATGGTCCTTCCACAGAGACTTCGAGACGTTCTACAGAAGAAGAAATTTCCCGGTAAAGCTTTTGAGTCCAACTTCCCTCAATTTTGACTAAAATGCTTACCTTGTCCTGCTCCAGATTGCAATTGGAAATCACAGTAAAAGGATGCCATTGCAACTTGGAAATGCTTGGCACATTTACAAATAAGATGCTTGTAGGATTATAATACAATCCTGTCAAACAAAAGAAAAAGAAAATCAAAGGAAGACATACATTTAAGTATGCTAGAAATTGAGGTGCTATAATTTTTAAATTATAACTGTTGTTGTTGAACTACGAATGTATTTTCCAGAACCAGGAAATAAACTCTCTTTTCTTCATATCCAGTGTTTACACATTCATCAGATTATATAGAACAAATACAACGGATAAAAAACATGAAAATAGCAACTG
>JAWDEX010000023.1:4518978-4535051 GCA_035221805.1 Trichilia hirta
ATAAATGAAAAGACAAATTACCTTGTTCTCTGAAATATGTTGAATTGAGTTTGGTCTTGAGTTTTGGCATCCATGTATTTCTCTAAGCTTTGGTCGGTATCAGAGCCCAAACCAGAAGCCAACCAAGAAACACAACGACGCAGGCGGCCTTTAGGACTGTGCGGCTGCCCATATTCTCCTTGGCTGCTCTGCAATTACTGCAGGCAGAAGTGATATCTGGGTATGACCTGTAGCTTGTGCAAGTTCCGAAGGAAACCTGAAACGGATAGAAAAATGTATTATTTACTGGATTAAAATAAAGTATAAAGGCCTCTATTTATAGAATAAAATCAATCAATAAAAAGAAAGCAATCATGTTAAACTTGCAGACACATTTTTTAAAAAGACAGTAGATTTTTTTATATCTTTTTTTATTAAATTAGTTAACGATTATTGAGTTAATGTTTTTTTCCAATTCGTAGAATCTTGAGAAGATTAATTCTTTTTATTTTTACTTATATTGGCAAAGAAATTTTGTGAACCCTCAATTTGACTCAAGATATGATTTTTAATTATTCAATGATCATTTTTTTCTTCTTTCTGTTAATTTTTAAACTCCGAGGTGCTCTGCAGATTAATGCACAATTAAGTCATTAACTATTATCTAATCTTATGTTATATATTATAATACAATTTTACCATATTACAGCTTTTGTATTATACTATGATGGATTAAAATATTTATAGATTCCACTCATTTAAGAAGAGCTGGACCAATCAAAGGTTATCATTTCTACTATCTGACTCCACAAATAATAGAGATGGCAGCTGCGTATTATTTCTCTCAATCATGATGCAATAGAGTGTCTTTTGTATGAAAATCACGACTCCTCGGCAGTAACGTGTTGTACCCCATGTTGCATCTTTTTTATCACATCATATTACAATATGTCCCTACAGATACAAGGATAATATTTTAACATATTCTGAAAAGACACAATTTGAAAATGAAAATATAAAGCTTGAAAAGAAGGATTGAAAGACAAATGAATGTAGGAATGATAGCTCATTCTAAAATTCTATCTTTTCAATGAAAATATTCGGTTCTATAATGATGTATGGAAAGTACAGACTTGCCCCTTGGCCAAAAGCTTTGCTAGTACCAGAACACGTACTAGTACTAATTACATGAAGATCAAAAGATGAGCAAAGATGGGGAGCCGAAATTTTCAATGAATATGCTTAGCCTGCCAATATCATCTGTTAATTACATAGACATTTACGCATATGAATGTATTATCAGTCTACCCAGAAAGAAAAAAAGGATGCAGACACCCATTTGCCGTTTATTCAGCAGAAGATTTTTAGACCAGAAACAGCAGTCTTGACTCTGGGAAACCAAAATCTTCCTAGTAGCAAGCTTTGTGTAACTGTTAATGCATTTCATTGACTTGACTTAGCAGCAATAAGTAAAGATAATTTTATAGCCAACTTTACATGATCACAAAAGCCTAATATAATGCTTATAATCTGAACTGATACGATCATGGTTTGATACTTAGGAAAACATAAGACCTTGTTATCAAAAGTCATCAGCAAGATAAATGCAATTACATAGTTTCATTATACCATATTTACCACATAAATCGTTATTATAAAGTTGTGAGGGGTGACATGTAAATCCTACAAGTGTCTAAGGACCATCATTGCCAATCCAATGCCAAGAAAATTGGCAATGGAAACTCCAAAAATGCCTGCAAGAATCCCAGGAACTACTAGAGAACCCCATCCTTTGGCTGTTGCCATTCCACATGCTGTTGTAGGGCCTCCAATATTGGCATTTGATGCAATAAGTAAAGATTTTAAATCAAAAGAAAAAAATTTTCCGAGTCCAAGGACTATCGTGAGATGGGTAGTTACTTGAATCAGAGCAAACAAGAAAATACTAGGGGCTGTGTTGATAACATTCCAGATGCTTCCACTGGCACCCACCACAGCAAAAAATACCTGTTCAGAGAAAGCATTTCAGCAAAAAAGAACTGTTCAGATAAAGCATGTCAGAATGCAAGAAGTCACGGATTTCAACATAAATTGTCAACTGTAAACTTCGGGAATTGTTCAAGAGGAAGCGATTGAGAATTCAGAATTTTATTTCAGCAAATATAAAATTGAAAAAATAAAAAAATTTCCTGCAATGGCAGCGCAGAAGAAATTTAGAAGTAGATAATTTCATTAATTTTTATATTAAGACTGCCATTAGATTTAGAACTACTGACATCAAAGGCAAACACCGCATTTGACTACATATTGCACAAGCATTGAAGCATAATCAAACAAAATAGAAGTACTTGCATAAAATGAAATCAAATGAAGACAAGTTTGTTCAGTTACCTGCATTAGGACCAGAGCAATAGTATCGCCTGCAGGGGCGAGATAACTAAATTGGTTTGGGAACAGAGTAGATAAAATAACAACAATAGCTGTCACTAAAGGAAGGGTGCCTCCTTGAATTCCGCACAATTTTGTGAGGTAAGAGGCAGCCTTACACATCGTAAAGGATATAGCAAGTGCTGTAGCAGTCTGTAGCACGGGCATCTCATCTCCAGAATTGGACTCCGTATCCGTTGCAATTCCTACCAATGAATAAGAGGTCTTAATAGAGCTTACTCATGAAAATAAAAATGCTTGCACATTAGATTATACGTGCTAGTGGTCTAGACAACAATAAAAGTTGTTTTGAATGCATATTATTCATGTTATCACGAAATAAGGCTAGGTCATATCAATGCTAAATGGTACATACCATTAGCTGATGAAGCTTCAGGAGGTATTTTAGATGCCAAAGCAAACAATACCATAAAGTATATGGCACAAATAACATTGTCTACAGCTACTCCTGCAGCTAAAACTGATGGAGAAACCCGAAGAGCCTCTGAAATTGCAATATAATTAATAGCTGTGACAAAAAAAAAAAAAAAAGAAAAAGAAAAACTTCATAAATTACAGTATTGAACATGGTGAAGAAAATCTGCACGCGAGAGGCATTCATGGAACCAGAAAGCACCAAATTCAGGCATTGGATAGTCGATAAAGCTGGCCCTTGGTATCTCTTAGCTCTGGGTACTTTATCATATTCAAATCGCTTTAGATAACTCTGAGAATACCATTAATTTACTGCACTTGCACAACATATCACAGAAATAGAGGCTGGTATGCCACAAAAATACAGAGCCACTGACTTACAGTTCGTATACTTTTACCATGTTATATTTACATATGTTTAAAGCTTATATGCACCTGAAATGAAAATTTTATCCAATTTGAACATAATTAAATCGATTAAGGATAAATTCTGGATTAGACCAATGTGATGACAGTGTAAGTTAACTTAGAGTTAAGGTACAGGTACACTACATTAAGCTAGCAAGTTATCATTAACAGTAACGGGCAACTTTGGCATAGAAATTTTGACACAACACCTGAACAAGTTTGGTTAAAGAAGAGAATAAAATAGCTCCTCTTAAGCGCCCTGAAATTGTGACAATCAACCTTCAAATACACATCCTTAAAGAACATCTATCAAAAGTAGCAGTTAGCTGAACAGGTAATTTAACTTAACACAATATAAAAAGAGCAATGCAGAGTTGCAGCTTATCGGAGCTAACTCCAAACTGGTGATTTAATACTATTAGCAATGGTACAAAAGTCAAAAACAAATTCTGCATTATCAAATTGCTATATCTCCTTGTGCAGATAACAAGAAGCTCTCTCCAAAAGTAAAATGCAACAACATTTCCCGACTACTTACATCCACCAATATAACTACCCGTGAGAGCAGCAGCTATTTTCCAACTATCTGCTCCAAGAGACCGCATGGGCACCATCAGAAAAGCCACTACTGTTCCAACCATAGTTGCGACTGTCACACAGTAAATTAAAATTACTGAACATCATTAAGTGTTAACTGCATTAAATTTGTTTCATCCAATAGCAAAGGATATCATAATAGAAAGTACAGCACAGACTTGTCTAGCCAAGACCACTTATGAATAGTTTTGTTCCATTGCCTATGACATTCACCCAGAAAATACCAGTAACACAAAATGCCAAAGCAGAATATAATTAGTAAAAATCAATTTTGTTTATTTATTCCTGTCAGGCGACAATTGTATTTAGTAGTTATCATGATAACGGAGCATTAAGATAGGAAGGAACTTAAAGGATTCAAAACCATTCATCTTTCACAATCTGCCCCGTTATTCTGATATCTGAAAATGGACACCTCTACTCAAACGCTATGTGTTAGAAATATAGATATTTATGTTAAAATTATATTGGTCTTAATTATGGAATCTTGCGCTTTTCTTATTTGTGTTTATTTGGGCATCTACAGACTTAGTTTGTATCAATTAAGTAGAAATAATAAGAGTTATACAATTTTTCTATATTTTAACATGCTGTCAAAGCGGTTTGAGGAATTTGAGAGTGGAGTTAAGGTTTATTATTTTTATATAAGGATGTGCTGTCTTTTAAGTCGTTACGGAGCAAAAGGCTAATTTAATTTTCTTAGCAAAATTTAGTTTATTATGTTTCAGAGAGAGAAAGAGAGATAGAGAAATCCTAACACTACTCGCTGCCGCCACCGCCGCCGGCACAAATTTCGACGACCTCACTGACTATCAACACCACCAACAGATTCAGACAATAACAACCGACAACACTACTGTTCAGCCTCCAGAAACTCGAAAATTCCCATTGGACCTATCTGCCGCCATTGCCGTCGCCGTCGTCACCATCAGTAGATTGGAGGCCACCAATCCACTCAGATGAAGACAGCGACCAAAGCCTAATCGTTTTTCACAGTTGATTTTCGTTGGATCGCTGCCGAGACGAGAAACAGAAACAGAAACAGGAACGCCACCGTCGACTGATCATTCAACTAAGAAGACAGACGAACAAATCCTGACTATCACAGCCGTGTCTGCCGCCGTGTTCTGCAATCTATTGAAGGTTCAGGTCATAATCGGGTTGCGGGGCAGAATTGTGTTGCGGGTCATATTCGGGTTAGATTTTAGTTCACTATAAACCGGTTCGGGTCAAGCAAGTTTGGGTCAAGTTTCGATTCAGTTCAGCCGGTCCAGTTCGGTTTAGTTCATCCGATTTGGTTAAGTAGTTTGCTTGGTTTGCAGATTTGGGTCAGAGTACCATCTTAGCCGGGTTCTGCTACTTCTATGTCAGATGGTAGATTCGGGTCGCAATACCATCTGAATCGGGTTTTGCAGCCTCTACATCAGATTGCATATTTGGGTTAGAAGACCATCTCAGTTGATTCTGAGTTCTGACGTCTCCATATCAGATTGTAGGTTCGGGTTAGAATACCATTATTGCCGAGTTCTACTGCCTCTATATCAAATTCCAGGTTCGGATTAAAATCGGGTTGCTGAGTTGAGGATCAAGCAGTTTGCAGGTCAGAAGCAGTTTCGGGTCAGATTCGTTCATTGCTGGGTTTATTATTTGCTGTAGTTTCACAGATTTCTTCTTCTTATCTGCGCTCTCATCAAACTTTAGACCTTCCTTAGTTGTTGAGACTAGCTTCTTGCCTTCAAATTCCTTAAGCAGACCAACAGAGTACTCATCAATGGCATCAAATCATGAAGAGCATATCATACCTGTTCTTCTGCAATTTCTGAAGGAATGGAGAGTTCTCAACAACCTTCTTCCTCTCATCTCAAGTTTGAGGAGGAGAGCTGAAATTTTATTAAGATTTCTAATCTACAAACTTCAACTTGTTAGCTGTTTCGAGTTTAAAGTGGAGTTAGAAATATAGATATTTATATTAAGATTAGATTAGTCTTAATTAGAAAATCATGAACTCTCGTGTTTGTATTTATTTCGGTTTATATATACATGTAATTAATCTGTAGAAGTAATAAGAGTCATACAATTTCTGTCACTGGCTATGGTATGTTCCTAATTAATCTTTTAAACTATGGTATGTTCTTAATTCTTTCACTGGCTACCTCGCACGAAGTGCAAAGCACATGTTTCAGGCTTATTATCTCTAATCAATGGATGGGAAACATGAAATTCTTTGCAGTAACATATTTATTATTTAAAATTTTTCCTTTTGACTCCGCTCTTTTGCATTGTAACAAAAACTCTTTCCTATTTTTCAAGAGCATTTATAGCTACAAACACTATTGTTCTCTAACATCATAGTATTCAAACTAAAAAGCAGTAATCATATAACAGGGGAATGGGATTGCAACAAGTAATTTTACCTGATCCTAGCACGAAAGCAAGGAGCAATGTCCCAGTTGACCGTATCACGCGGCGCAAGTCGGCTCTAAACAGCAGCAATGGAACAGTTAACGGGAGCAGAAACTCCAAGAACACTGAATATGCTGGCGCTTCATATGGAATTATCCCCAAATTACTCGCAGCTAGCCCCAACAACGTGCTCACCAGCGCTGCACTCACCATGCTCCCAATCTTTGTCTTCTCTGACCTTCAACTCTCAACAAAACTTTACTTTATTTTCTCAACAAAAAGCGAAAAAAAAGAAGTAGAGGCATAATTGACATATATAATACAATTCCTATGTATATACCAGAGACCAAAAGCACCGGTGGCGAAGAGAGCAGTCCATGTGCCCCAGTGATCGTTCGCAGAAATGATGGGGTACCTCAGCTGTGACCGAGCCTTCACAGATCGAATCCTGTGAGATATTATCGACGGTGAAAGAGGTGGATTGTGTATGCAGTGAAATGAAGCTAAACATTCTGGAAAGTGGGTCGAGACAGTTTGAAGGTTATGGCTGGAAGAGAACGTTGACAGGTAGAGGAACGGGATTGGCGGTAAGGAAGAAAGGGGTCCAGGACGTAGAAGGGGTGATGTAATGGAGGCCATCGATGGCGGATGCTTAGGGAGAGACCATACTGTTTATTTATCCGCTCGCTGTACCGAACTTATGCAAATGTACACGTAGCAGCATTCAGAGAGTGGAAAGATGAGGAAAGGACAAGAAAGGGAGACACCTAATCATCTGATTTTTTATTAAGAAAGGACAAGAAAAGTAGACACCGAATCATTTGATCTTTTACTCCTTTAGATTCTGTTTTAACGGGCAAATTTTGCAGAATTTACACATTATACATTCTTTTAAGTTCGATGAATTTTTATTTTTAGTGCAATTTAATTAATCAGCATTGTTTAAAAAAAATCGGTGAATTATTGATTATTAAATATAAATAAATAAACATGAGCCGGAGAGTAAATCCTAAAAATAGTGTTTTGGTTTCTCTCCGTATCTTCTGAAATGATGCCTCAAATTACGCTTGCAAAATCATCGCAAGGTTTATTAGCAATGTTGCATCAAACAGAATTTAAAGTTATAGATTGGTAACAAATCAGCCTGATAGTGTTTCAACACAATTATATGGTTTTACATGTATTTGAGGACAGAGTCCAAAGGCAATGCCAAGAAAAATAGCAATGGCTATGCCAAAATTGTCCGCAAGAATTCCAGGAACAATCAAATAACTCCAGCCAGCCTTTGACTGTGACCATTCCGCAAGCAGTTGTAGGCCCTCCAACATTAGTATTTGATGCTATAAACAGTAGCTTTTGATAACAGCGAAATAGCTTTCCTAATCCAAGGATCAGAGCCCGATGGATGGATCTTGACCAGTACAAACATGAAAATGCGTGCTGCCATGTCGATGACATTCCATATGTCAACCACTTGCACCCACCCCAGTGAAAAATTCATATTTCTCAGAAACAAGATGCAGAAAACATGTGATTATGGGCAAACTCGAACTTCCCCAGTTCAAAATACTTCAGCGTCAAATCTACAAACTAAATAGCCAAGGTTTTTAATAGTAAAAGGCAAAATAAAAGACCTAATAAAATAACATATGTTGCAGGAGATACAAAATCACAATGTTCAGCAAAATAAAACTAACTCACCTGTATAAGAATTACAACCATAGCCTCAACAGCCAGGGCATCGATATTGAACTGGGTAGGAAATATGGTTGCTAAAATAACAATAATTGCTGTTATGGCTGGCAGACTACCTCCCTGAATGCAAAATATTTTGCAAAATACATGCCAGCCTTGCAGATGGTGAAGGCTACAGCACGGGTAGCAGCAACCTGTAGCACAGGAGGTTTGTCACTGCTGTTAGACCTCATCTAATGAAACATCTAAATCCTAACTTTGAATTAGAGGTTAAAAAATTGTAGTTTGGACACAATTTTGCTGTTTGTTGTATTCATATTTGATGCACAAAGCCAATGGAAAAGGGGGCACAAAATATGTCGCATTATAGGATAAGACAATGCAGGAGCAGGAAAAGGAAAAAAACTAT
Organism: Trichilia hirta; assembly: GCA_035221805.1. Classification (NCBI taxonomy): domain Eukaryota; kingdom Viridiplantae; phylum Streptophyta; class Magnoliopsida; order Sapindales; family Meliaceae; genus Trichilia; species Trichilia hirta. Next base: position 4,527,332 of record JAWDEX010000023.1, read on the forward strand.
GGAAAGAATCATCCGTCTTGGTTAAACAATCACAATGAGGCACAAACTAAAACCAAAGTGTAGGATACATATTTTTTTAAGCTAGTCTCACAATCAAAAGTGCATCCATTGAATATAAGAAAGACAAAATTTACCACCATATGGACTTTAAAACTTAATTAACAACAAATCAAAAAAAAGTAAAGAATTTTACGCACCATTGGCCGATGTTGCAGATTCAGCAGGTATTTTTGAAACCAAAGCAAACAATGTCAAAAAACATTCTGCACACATTACCTGCAGCTAATCCAGCTTCTAAAACTGATGAAAAAATGCCAAGAGCATCAGATGTAGCAACGTAATTGACAGCTACACAGAAACAAAAGATGATAACTTCATCAGTCACTATACATAAATAGGGAAAAAGGAGAGAGATTAACCAAAGAAACAATAAATGCTAGGATAAACAGGCCCCTGATATCTACGTTCTACATAGGTTTAGAAAATGAAAAAGAAAAATAAACTACACAAATGTGTCTGCCCATGAGCGCAGCTGCTATTTTCCAACTATCTTGACCAAGTGCTTTCATTGGCACAATCAGATATTCATTTTCCAACTATCTTGACCAAGTGCCATCATTGGCACAAGCAGATACGGCAATGCTGTTCCGACCGTTGTTGCCACTGTCATGCAACCAAACGAAAACTATTTCAAAATCGATCCTCTAATCTAACTAAATCATGTCAAACCCACATCAGAACTCCACAGTAGAGTTACTAATATCAATTGATATCATATAAGGTACCCAACAAACACAAAATAGCAACTTTATTCTAAGTCAAGCTAATTGAACATGATATTGTTTTTATCAAACAGTAGAATAATACCTGAACCTAGCAAGAAAGCCAGTAAAAGAGTTCCAGTGGATTTGATCACACGGCGCAAGTCAGCTCTAAACAGCAACAGAGGAACAGCTAGAGGGAGCAAAAACTCCAAAACAATGGAGTACACCGAAGATTCACACGAAATAACACCTAAATTGCTCGCCGTAGGTCCTATCAACGTGCCCACTAGCGCCCCACTCAGTGCACTTCCGATCTTGGTCCTCTCTGACCTTCAAATTTCATTGTACCAACTAACTGAACAAAACCCTAATCATATTTTACACAGAATGAGACAGAGGGAGCAGGAGCAGAAATTTACCAGATGCCGTAAGCGCCGGTGGCGAAAAGGGCCGTCTAGGTTCCCCATTTGTCGTGGGGAGAAATCAGAGGGAAATTCAAAGAAATCTGACGGCTACAGGGCAGGACGAATCGGAGCTTTGGGGAGGAAGGAGGAGGATACAGAAAAGTATTGCTTTTGTTAATAGATAAAGAATACGCTGATGATGGTGGATCTCCAGGAATTGAAATGATTCTTGTTGTTGATGAGATAATTACATGATTTTAGGAGGAACGTAAAACATGCAACTGTTTGGACTCAAACTTTGACAGCACTGCAGTGTCGGTTGCAGAAATGGAAGCCTTGACTCCACAGATACAGAATCTCTAACGAGCTAAGTCGAAGAGAGATTACCGTAGTGAGTAGACCTAAGTAGAAAGAAAGATCGATACAAAGATATTAGGAGCACAATTTGCTGAATTTTTCACAAGGATTTTTTTTTTATTTTTTAATTTTTTTTTTTTATTATTATTTTTTGTCTCTATTGGATGCAACCTTCACAAAATTCAAAATTAACAAATTAGAAACTTTATATCATATTATTGATAATATAAATATTTAAATAATTTGATACTAAATTTTGAATTTATTTTCAAATTAATATGTTTGATATGTAAAATTTGATATGATTTTTTAATTATTATACACAATTTTATAAAATGCAAAAAAATTTATTAATATATATTTAAGCACATCTAAAATAAAATGTCATGGATATCCATCAAAATGTTTAAAATAATGTAAGAATTTATTTGAAAAAAATAAGGGCAACAAAAATATAATTTTGTAGAAAAGAAGAGATATAACAACAATTTTATTGAGGGCTCCTTTCACAAATTACTTCAATCAATTTTGGCTTTTCATATTCTTAATTCTGAAATAATATCATTTTTAAATGGAGAACCATATCTAAAATCAAATAAATGATAATGCTTTGAATTGCTGAGATTAAAAATGAAATGAAAAACTAATTGATAACCAAACTTTATTACTAAGATTCCCCTTCTCCATATGAAGTACCTTGAATATGATTGCTGACCATAAAAACAACGGCTCGTCCTTACAGCAAGAAGCGACCCATCGGACCGAGCGGACGACACACTGACTTGTCGTTTTTAGTTGACCATTATATTACAATTCACCCCTTATTCAAGAGTGTAAAGCACATGATCTAGGATTCAAACGGTAAAAAATTTTGTCCAAACGCAGAAAATAGTAGTATTAAGTATCAAAAATTTCGTCTTAACAAAAAACTATTAACAATTTTTGAGGTAGAAGCAGTTCACATATTCAACCACCAAATTTTATGCCACCAAAGTTCATTGTGATTATCTAATGCTGATACTCAACTTTTTGAAAATGTTAGCGTGTATCAAAGTACAGAAGATCGTAGATGTCAATTCTGATCAACTTGCATTGCAGCTATTTCTCTAGGGAGATTTGAGATGAACTTGAATATGCAGCTAGTTTGTCCCCGGTGTTACCGTCATCATCTTTTGTTGGATAAATGCTCAAGACTAATATTTCAAGAAATGCTGTCAGCTGGCTTCTGCTTCTTTGCACTAGAACATTCTTCCTCCAGTGATTTCAATTTGTTCTTGATTGCTGCTATTTTAGCAACGCGGCTCGTCTGTCCTGAAGTGCCACCAGTGAGGCCTGTTTTACTTGCATCATGAACTGCTTTGGTAAAATTTTGTGCTATTTCCTCCACCCACTTCCCGCTAGCCAGACGAACAACTAAAGGGCGACCACAAGCTAGTCTCCCATGCATCTTCTCCTTGGCCAATTTTGCTTCCTGCATGCTCACTTTAAATGTGGAAATCAGAAACTGCTTCAAAAGCAAGAGATTAGAAGCAGAAAACTTACCTCTTTGGTGCTATACTGGATAAAAGCAAAGCCTCGTGGCTCCCCTCGCTTTGGCCCACGGGTATGCCATAGGAAGTCCTCTGATACAATCTTCCCATATGGAGAGAACATCTTAATCAGAGCAGCTCTGGAAAAAGCAAAGCAACAAACACAATAAAACCAAGATTTCCAAATTCCAAGTACTTCAGCAACAACTAACTTATTACAGTGGTTAGAAGAAAGAGCCTCAATTTGGAAAATTTTACTTACTCTGTTATTTTCAAATCGAGGTTACCAATATAAAGTCTGCTCTCACACTTCTCATCAAAGCTGTCAGGATCCTGCATACAGTCAATACATAATTCAAAAAGATATTAGCTGCCTTTATACATCATGTTAGGCATGAAATCTTTTCTCAAAAGTCCATTTAATTCCAAACTTCCTCTTAACTTTAAGGTCCACAGATGAATATCTCCTGAAACAACTTGTGAACTTAGATTGTGGATAAAATACAAGTGATAACTGACAATGAAAGCATTGAAAACCTCAGAGGGGATAATGAATATGGTTTCATGAGTGACATTGTGAAAATGATCCAGCAAAGTTATAAAAGATTTTCACTTTCGAGTTCAGTCGATACAAAACACTCAGAAAATGCTAATATTGACACAGGTAATCACCTAATGGAAAAAAGTAAAATTGGTTCTATGAAAATCAACGCCCAAACTTCATTTCCTTTATGACTGTTGGATCAATTTCATATTCGAGAAGGTCAAGAGAAACATCAACAAGACAGGAACCAATCAACTACTAAAAAGGAAAACAAATAACACAAAATGCATTCCAATCCCAAACTAAGAAGTTAATTGAAAATAAATATAAAAAAATGGCCAAAAAACCCCATCATATCAGGGGTTTAAATTTCCAAAACATGAAAATTTCCATAACCAAAAACTCGCTTAAAAGCTTTAGAGATTCAATTTACCATGAAATCACACGCACATTCACAGCATAACAGTCCACGCCCTCCTGCAGTTAAACCATTTTCTGCTATAATTAGTCTTAATTTCTGACAAATAAATAACATGAAAGTCCTAATTAATTACGTAAAAACCATAAAAAAATATATCAAGGCAATTTCCCCAGGAAACATCGCTCGCCATGAATTCAGAGAAAATCGATCATAAATTGTACTGATAGAAGTAATATCATCAAAATAACTATAAAACCCTAGTAACTTCAAAGATTGCAGAAATTGATGTTATATGAAATTGGGAGAACTTACAAATTACGGTTTCCTAGTGAGTTTAAGTCGACTTACGAGCTGTTTGATGCCGAGGAGGAGTTGCGGAGGATCAGAAACGGCAACCGAGAAGAAAGTGAGTGCATTTACGTCCGTTGATTATCAAACGGCGTCGTGTTAGCAATGTTTTGACTTATCCAAATTGATTTGATTCGGGCTTCGGTCAAGATGGGCCCTTCGGGTTGGACTACATGACCCAGGAGTTTGATTGTGACTGTTTCTCTAATTTCTTTAAAAATGTTTCCTTATTTTAATAAAAGAAAAAATTGGTAATCATAAGTAATTACAATTTTTTCTTGAATTTATTGAATATTTGGTTATAAGAAAATTTTAACCAAATGAAAGTGACAATTTGAGAGAATAAACTACTCAAAACCTTTTGATAGAAAGGAATCACAAAGATCTTATATAAAATCAAATTTGTGCTAATACATCACAACTATTTTTACCATACAATTTAAATGAGAATCATTCTATTAATTAAATGTTCAATATTAATTAAAAAGTTTGAATTTCTTTTATTATATTTTTATTGTTAGATATACAATAATGTTAATTTAATGATGGCAAAATTATGTAACATATTTTGATAATGAAATATTGAAAGTTACAATCACAAACCAACTAAACGAAAAAATAAAAATAAAGATAAAATTGGCCCACCATTATTCTAAAATGTTAATCTAAAGAGAGAAACAAAACCAACAAATTCAAGGATTTGTATATTGGAGCATAAAGCATACACCGAAGAGAGTAAATTGTTCATTAGAAAGTTGTTGCTTAGATGAGAGTAGGTGGCTTGGTGTGCTTGTTGCATAATGTAAAGAGAAGGTGCTACCCTAACCTAACAAATGGGTTTTGTTGTCTTCCATTTGTAGGCCTACTAGGGATTTTGTTGAATAGTGTTTCAATTGTAATATTTTTTTTATTTGACTTGCATTTTTTATACTTTTTAAAATTTATATTGATTAGTACTTTTTTAAAATTAGAAATCCTATGTATTAAATACAAATTTATAATTATACATATAACTAATCTAAATTCCCCGTCCTTTTACCTTAATTTATAAATTAATAAAAAAAACTAAATTCTTAAATTTATTGGGCTCTTAATTCACAAATAGCAAACAACAACAACAACAACAATAAACTAGCGGCCACTAATGTATAAATATGATTTTGAAAATGACATGTAATTGAATTATTAATACATTAATATAATTTTTGATGATGAAAATTCGATATAGTTAAGTGATCATTGATATAATTGATGATGTTAGTTTCTAATGGCCTAAAATATGCATAAATAAAATTTTTCTCTCTAGAAAATAATTCTTAAATCTATACTTTCAAATGAGAAATTAAGGTTACTAAATTAGTGCTTAAAGAGCATACCTTACTACCTTTTTGATTTTGATGAAGACCAAGCTCACAAGTGTGAGCTCTCAATACTTGAAACCCTCCCAAAAGAGCTCCCATGGCTGCCCATGTTTTAGAGGAGAAGGTGACCCATTTTTCTTATTTTTCTCTCATTTTCCCATTTGAATTAATGTAATATTTATTCAAATAAATATATATAATAATAAAAATATGATGTGATACAATCAAGCTCATTTTTCATAGATGAGCTCAAATCAAACTTACATTATTTCTTTAACTAAGACTAATTAATTCAAAATTAATTAATTAATATAGTAAATATATATAAACATACCAAGTGTCAAAATATTATTCATATAAATTATAACACTTGTCAAATTCTCTAACCATTAAAGAATTTGATACTTAGACATATTAATATACATTTTGAATTTCTATAAATCTAAAATTATAGTACATCTACTATAATGCCCTTGGTTAACATATATACATAAGGGTAAAATGATAATTTTATTTAAATTAAACACTTAAATTTAGAATTTATCATTTTCTATTAAAATTATATTTTAATATATTTGATAATCATAATTATAAAACTTGAATATGTAATTTATAATAAATTACACATTTGTATCACATAGGGGCAAAATGGTCATTTTACACTAAATTAATAATTTAATCTAGTTTTTACCATTTCACATTAAAATCATATTCTAACATGTTTGATAATCAATATTATTATTTTGGATCATGTAATTTACATGAAATTATTATATGATATCAATATATCACTTCTTTAACACTTTAAAGAATAATAAATACATATATCGAATATACGTTTTTATTTCGTCATTTCAAGTTATCATGAGGTCGCTAGCCCTCTCTCGATAATATTTTATCTCCTTCTCCTTTATGAAAACTCTCAGAGAATTAGGTGGACCGTGAAGGTTCATCATGACTCAGTCGTGAGTTAATGTTGAACACTTCGACTCTGAACGCTTCGATCTCGAATATTTCGATACCCATTGACTATGGTTGGTGTGTAGCTATGCGCCATAGTCCCTAAATCACAATAAAGAAGTGTCTTCATCAAACCTCCAATGATTGCACATAACGTATGGGTAATATCCTTTCGTTGTCATATCCTGATCGAGTAAGGGTTCATAGATATGTCAAAACCCTAATCTCGATGTCTATATGAATCATCGATCATATGTCATGATTGATATGGCCATAAACTTAAAATCCAAACATCATATCAACATTCATTTAGGAACTCAACTCGGACAGAGTCAACGAAAACTCTTAGTCTATAGTGTCGAGTCAACAGATCCTATCTTGACTATCAACCAAACACCTATGTGAACAAAGCATAACTAAACCGAATTCTTGTACAAGGCATGTTAGCAATACACGTATACATCATATGAAATATACCTGTTGACATCGTCCAAAATTTGACATAAAGAAAAATACAAAATAAAGTCGCCATCTATCCAAATAATGATAGGATAGATTACCTAAAGAATTTAGATTCCATGTCCGGGGGGTTGATTAAGTGTAGGAAAGGTGTTAGGCACCCTACAACTTTCGTAAAAATCAGTTACCAAAAATATTGATCTTGAATTTTAATTTTTTCAAATTTTACTTTTATTTACAATTTTTACTAAGAGAAGGGAGAATATTAAAAATATTTCGCCGTCTTAGTTTTTCCAAAAATATTAATTTAAGAGAAGGGAGAATATTAAAAATATTTCGTCGTCTTAACTTCTTTTATTAGTTAAAAAATGTTTAACTAAGAGAGGAGAGAATATTAAAAATATTTCGCCGTCTTAGTTAATTTTTCTTCTTTTCTTATTTTATTTTATTATTATCCCTTTTATCATTTTTACTAAGAGAAAGGAGAATATTAAAAATATTTTGCCGTCTTAGTTTTTTAAAAAATGTGAAGTTAAGAGAAGGGAGAATATTAAACGTATTTCGCCGTCTTAG
>JAWDEX010000023.1:4535151-4565516 GCA_035221805.1 Trichilia hirta
AATATTACCTGAGATAGAATTTATTATATAGGAAAAACGTTCAAAAAATATATTAAGCATAGACAAAATTACAGAGGGCAAAATTGGGTTATGACACTCTTGGTGTGAAGTCTTTTGCTACTAGCCTAGCCTTAAATCTTTCAATATTGCCCTTGCTATTTCTTTTTATTTTGTACATCTACTTACAGCCTATTAGTTTAAACTCTCTGGCTAATTCAACTACTTCTCATACTCTATTATACGACGTAGATTGTAGCCTATTAGTTTAAACTCTCTGGCTAATTCAACTATTTCTCATACTCTATTATACGACATAGATTGTATTTCCTCTTTCATAACATTTAACCACTTATCAAAATTATAACTATTAATTACTTCATTATAATTCACTAGATTTAAATCCTAACCTATATCAAAATCTGCCTCACCAAGATAAATATAATAATTATCAAAAATTGCTAGTCTTCTTACTTTCTGTGATCTCCTAAGACAAACTTTAAAAACTTGTGCTGGTTTTATAATTTCTTCTTCAATTTATATATCTATTTATATTCCTCCTTCAATAGCAAGTGGCATTGCCTGTTGAATTTGTTGTGCATTGCTACTTTTTCCTTCAGAGAAAGTAACAAGGATCACAAGTATAGAAGTAATCCCTTTTAGTTCTTCTTGTTTCTCAAATTAACGATGACTTATATAAGTTACATCTAATTTTATAAATTTCGCTATGTGAGACTCAACTATTCTAATATCATACGTAGGATTATAGAATCTATAGCCTTTAGAATAACTCAGATAACTCATAAAATTACATCAAAATGTCTTTAAATCTATTTTCTTTCACAGAAGATCATAAATCTTTATTTTTGTAAGATAGCTCCAAACATGAAAGTGATTCAAACTTGATTTTTTACCTATCCATAATTCTAGAATGTCTAATAATAACATAGCTATTGTCCTTTGTTGTAATAATAGTAGAGTAGTAACATGGTTAAAAGAATCAAGATATTATAAACAAGAAAAACACAGTATGAAAAAAATATCATCTAATGTGTAGATTCATACAAAAGGGTAAAACTATGATGTCCAAGATAATATCAATAGAGAATTTAACAAATCATTTTATTAAGACCTTGCTCATCAAGAGTTTTGAAATTATATAGATGACATGGGGATGATATGTATGTCTAACATGTTTTGGGATAAGTGACAGATTGTTAGTGTTACTCTTATCATTTATACCCTTAAAAGTATGCGATTTATGTGTTAAACAATTAGATGCTACTATAGTAAGATATAAATCACAGGTTCTTTATAAATAAAAAATAGTTGACAGTTATTTATGAATTAAATGTTTCATAATAGAGACTAATTTTTCTACTTCTATGTCATTAATTTTAATTAACATAAAATTTAATAAATCTAATAGATCTTAATGCTGACTAAGTAATAACTTTATATTTATGTATTATATCTTTTGAGTTATCAAATAGAAAGACTCAATAATGTGATTAAAATCTCAATAACTTAAAGATGTTATTTCATAGATAACAAGAATATATACTTATAAGATAAAATCTATTAATTTAATGTTTTTTCAAGCTTTTTGCAGTACTTGATTATTTAAATCTATTGTCATAATTCATTCAATAAATTATTTAGGGAATAATAATATTTATTTATAAATTTAATTTACATATAAAAAAATATTAAGATAACCATTAAAACATTCAATGATTTAGAGTCAATAAATAAATAAATAAGTATGATATTTATTATAGGCTTAACTTTAATTACAACCATCAAATAGATAATCAATTAACTGATTATTATTAATTTAAGACCAAGTCATATTTAATTGAAAGAGTTTTAATTAAATGAAGTTTTATTTAATTAACACGGATCACTAGAATGTAATCTTGAGTTTTTACTATAATAACTCAAAGTTAGCTTAGAAAATGTGATAGATTATATAGTAAATAGGTCTTCATTTTGTTTAAATTGGAGCTAGGAAATTTATGACTCTGCAACATACATAAAGGTATTGAGGATAGTAGAAAAAATTATAGGAACATCATCAATTTCATATTTAAGTAACTTTTTTACCTCGTGCATATAATAAATTAAGAACGTTGTTCTATAATTTTAATTGTTAAAATTAGTTATTCGAACAGCAGCATTGCCAGTTTGGTAAGATCAAGAATGGACAAGAAAAGTAGATAACCGAATCATCTGATCTTATATTCCCTTAGATTCTATTTTAGCGGATTTATTTGCAAAATCTGAACATTACTTATTCTTTTAAGATCGATGAATTTTTATTTTTAATGCAATTTAATTGAAAAAATTTATATCTGCACCATGTAAAATTTGAATTTAATATTAATCAGCATAGTTTAAAACAATTTAGTAAATTATTAATTTTTAAATACAAATAAATAATTAATAAGCATGAGCCAGTGAGTAAATCCTACATATAATGTTTTGGTTTCTCCATATCTTCTGAAATGATGCTTCAAATTACATTTGCAAAATCATTGCAATAGTAATTATTAGCAATGTTACATCCAACAGGATCTCAAATTATATACTGATTACAAATCTGACAGCGGTTCAACACAATTAGAAGATTTTACATGTATTTGAGGACAGTTACACCGAAGGCAATGCCAAGAAAAGTAGCAATTGCAATTCCAAATATGCCAGCAAGAATTCCAGGAACAATCAAAGAACTCCAGCCTTTGGCAGTGGCCATTCCACAAGCAGTTGTAGGCCCTCCAACATTAGCATTTGATGCTATCAGCAGTAGCTTTCGATCAAAGCGAAATAGCTTTCCTAATCCAAGGATCACAGCAAGATGGATGGAAATCTGGACAAGAGCAAACATGAAAATGCTTGGCGCTGTGTTGATGACATTCCATATGTTACCGCTTGCACCCACCACAGTGAAAAATACCTATTTCTCAAAAACAGGATGCAGAAAACATATGATTATGGGCAAATTTGAACTTCCCCGGTTAAAAATGATTCAGAGACGAATCTCCGAACTAAATAAACAAGATTTTTAACAGCAAAAGACAAGACAAGAAACATCATTTATAACATCTGTAGCAGAAGACACAAAATAAGCACAATAAAACTAACTCACCTGCATGAGAATTAGAGCCATAGCCTCACCAGCTGGGGCAAGTTTATTGAATTGGGTAGGAAATATAGTTGCTAAAATAACAACAATTGCTGTTATGGCTGGAAGGCTACCTCCCTGAATGCCAAAATATTTTGTAAGATATGTGCCAGCCTTGCAGATGGCGAAGGCTACAGCAAGAGCAGTGGCAAATTGTAGCACAGGAGGTTTGCCACCATGGTTAGACCCCTCATTTGTTGAAACATCTGTAAAAATCCCCATTTTGAATTAGAGGTTAACCAACTGTAGTTTAGACACAGCTCCGCTGTTTGTTATATTCAATTTGATGCGTCAAAGCCAATTAAAAGGGGGCAAAAAATATGTAGCATTATCAGATAAGACAATGCAGGAGCAAGAAAAGGAAAAAAAATTATGAAAAAAATCATTCATCTTGGTTAAACAATCACAATGAGGCACAAACTAGAAATAAAGTGTAGGATACATATTTTGTTAAGCAAACTATTCAATAGTGTAAAAGGGTCTCACAATCAAAAGTGTATCCATTGAATATAAGAAAGACAGACAAAAAATTTATCACCACAGAGACTTTTAAACTTAATTAACAACAAATCATAAAGTGAAAACTTTTGTGCACCATTGGCTGACGTTGCCGATTCAGCAGGTATTTTCGAAGCCAAAGCAAACAATGTCGAAAAATATACTGCACAAATGACATTGTCTGCAGCTAATCCAGCTGCTAAAACTGATGAAGAAACGCCAAGAGCATCGGAAATAGCAACGTAATTGACGGCTACAGAGAAACAAAAGATGATAATTTCATCAGTCACAACACATAAATGAAAAGAGGGAGAGAGATTAACCAAAGAAACAATAAAAGTTAGGGTAAACAGACCCCTGATATCTACGTAGTTTTAGAAAATGAAAAGAAAAATAACCTCCACCAATGTGTCTGCCCATGAGCGCAGCTGCTATTTTCCAACTATCTTGACCAAGTGCCTTCATTGGCACAATCAGATATGCCAATACTGTTCCGACCGTTGTTGCAACTGTCTTGCAACCAAAGGATAACTATGTCAAAAGCGATCCTCTAATCTAACTAGATCAAGTCAAACCCAAATCAGAACTCGATAGTAGTGCTACTAATATCAATTTGATATCAAACACAAAATCGCAACTTTATCCAAGTCAAGCTAAATGAACATGATATTTTTTATCAAACAGTGGAATAATACCTGAACCTAGCAAGAAAGCCAGTAAAAGAGTGCCAGTGGATTTGATCACGCGGCGCAAGTCAGCTCTAAACAGCAACAGAGGAACAGCTAGAGGAAGCAAAAACTCCAAAACAATCGAGTACGCCGGAGATTCACACGAAAGGACACCTAAATTGCTCGCCGCAAGTCCTATCAAGGTGCTCACCAGCGCTCCACTCAGTGCACTCCCAATCTTGGTCCTCTCTGACCTTCAAATTTCATTGTAGCAACAAATTGAACAAAACCCTAATAATATTTCACACAGAATGAGACAGAGAGGGAGCGGGAGCAGAACTTTACCAGATGCCGAAAGCGCCGGTGGCGAAGAGGGCAGTCCAGGTTCCCCATTTGTCGTGGGGAGAAATCAGAGGGAAATTCAACTGGGATCTGACGGCCACGGGGCGGGACGAATCGGAGCTTTTGGAGAAAGGAGGAGGAGACAGAAAAGTATTGCTTTTGTTAATAGGTAAAGAACACGGTGATGACAATGAATCTCCAGCAATTGGAGTGACTCTGGTCGTCGATGAGATAATTACATGATTTTGGCGGGAACGTAAAATATCCGACCGTTTGGTCCCAAATTTTGACGTTAGTGCATCTTGAGTTGGTTGCAGAAATGGAAGCCTTGACGCCATTGATATAGGATCTCCAGCAAACTCAATCGAAGTGAGATTATTGTAGTTTACTTGGGAGTAGACTTCAAGTCGTCAGAAAGAGAGACTGATATATATATATATATATATAAAGCAAAAATATGAATTAATATATATATATATACACATTCTATAAAAGGCAAAAATATGAATTAATATATAGTTAAGCACATATAAAATAATATCTCAAGGAGATCGGCCAAGCTGTTTACAAATAATACAAGAATTTATATGAAAATTATAAGCGCAACAAGAATATAATATAAAAAAATATAATTTTGTACTAATTAATCAATTTTGTCGTTTGATAATCGTATTTATGAAATAATATCATATTTAAATGGTGAGATATTTTTAAAATCAAATGAAAATGCTTTGAATTGTTAAGATAAAAAATGAAATGAAAAATAAAATTTAGTAACGAAACTTTATTAATACTTTGATTCTCTTCGCCATGAAAAGTATGTTGAATATTATTGCCAAAAATAAATGACTCGCTCATTCAGCGACAAGCGAACCACAAGGCTGAGCCACCGACAATCGTCACCACTACTGATGGGTATTGACTTGTCGTTTTCAGCAGACCATTAGATTATAGTTCGCCCCTATTCAAGACTTGTACAAGACACGATCTAAGACTAGAAAAATATTGTCGAAATGCAGAACGTGTCAATAGTAGTATTAACAATTTTGGAGGTAGAAAGCAGTTCACAAATTCAACCGCCAAAATTTTATGCCATCGAAGTTCATTGTTAGTATCTAATGCTGATACTCAATTTTTTGAAATTGTCACAGTATATCAAAGCAGTAGAAGATTGCAGACGTCAATTATGATCAACTTGTATTCCAGCTGTTTCTGAAGGAAGATTTGAGATGAACTTGAATATGCATTTAGTTCGTCACCTGGTGTAACGGCTATCATCTTTTGTTAGATAAATGCTCAAGACTATTGTCACAAGAAATGCTGTAAGCTTGCTTCTGCTTCTTTGCACTAGAACACTCTCCCTCCAGTAATTTCAATTTGTTCTTGATTGCTGCTATTTTAGCACTCCGGTTCATCTGTCCTGAAGTGCCACATGCGAGGCTCGTTTTAAATGCCTCACGGGCTGCTTTGGTAGAATTTTGTGGCGCTTCCTCCACAAACTTCTCGCTAGCCAGACGAACAACTAAGGGGGACCACAAGCTAGTCTCCCGTACAGCTTCTCCTTCGCCAATTTTGCTTCCTGCATGCTCATTTTAAATGCAGAAATCAGAAATTGCTTCAAAACCAGGAAATTAGAAGCAGATTTACCTTTTTGGTACTATAATGGATATAACCGAAACCTCATGGCTCTCCTCGCTTTGGCCCACAAGTATGCCATAGGAAGTCCTCTGATACAGTCTTCCCATATAGAGAGAAAATCTTAATCAGGGCAGCCCTGGAAAAAGAAAATTGAGCATGAACAAAGCAACAAACATGATAAAATCAAGATTTCCAAATTCCAAGTACTTCAGCAACAAAGAACTTATTACAGAGTTCACAAGAAAGAGACTCAATTCAAAAAATTTTCCTTACTCTGTTATTTTCAAATCAAGGTTAACAATATAAAGTCTGCTCTCACACTTCTCAGCAAAGCTGTTAGGATCCTGCATACAGTCAATACATAATTCAAAAAGATATTAGCTGCCTTCATACGTCATGTTAGACATGAAATCTTTTCTTAAAAATCCATTTAATTCCAAACTTCCTCTTAACATTGGGGTCCACAGATGAATATCTCCTGAAACAACTTATGAAATTAGATTGTAGATAAAATACAAAACAATAAAGTGATAACTGACAATGAAACGCTTTTAAAACCTCAGAGGGGGTATATGGTTTTATGAGTTACATGGTGAAAATGGTTCAGCAAAGTTATAGAAGATTTTCACTTTTGAGTTCAGATGGTCTGAAACAATCAGAAATTGCTAATTTTTACACAGGCAATCACCTAATGGAAAAAAGTAAAATTTGTTCAACAAAAATCAAAGCCCAAGCTTCATTTCCATTATGACCGTTGGATCAATTTCATATTCGGGAATGATCAAGAGAAACGTCAACACAACAGGAACCAACAATCAGCAACTAAAAAGGAGAACAAATAACACAAAATACATCAATAAAATTTTCCAATCCCAAAATAAGAAATTAATTAAAAATAAATATCAAAATAAAGCAAAAAATATCCCATCATATCAGTGGTATAAAATATCCAAAACATGAAATTTACAATAATTACAAATCCACTTCAAAGCTTTAGATATTCAATTTACCATGAAACCACAAGCACATTCACAGCATAACAGTCCGCGCCCTCCTGCAGTTAAAGAATTTTCCGTTATTATTAGTCTTAATTTCTGACAAATAAAGAACATGAAACTCCTAATTAATTACCCTAAAACATTAAATATATATCAAGGCAATTGCCACAGGAGGCATCGTTCGCCATGAATTCAGAGAAAATCGAGCAAAGTTATACTGATAGAAGTAATATCATCAAAATAACTATAAAGCCCTAGTAACTTCAAACATTGCAGCAATTAACGTTGCATGAAATTCAAAAATTTTGAAATTAAGGTTTCCTAGTGAGCTTAAGTCGTACCTGATGTCGAGGAGAATGAGGCATCAAGGAAAATGCTACCATAAATAAAGTGAATGCTTTTAAACTGCGTCGTGTCAGCGATGTTTTGACTTATTGATATGGATTTCATTTGGGCTTCAGCAGTGTGGGCCTTTTGGGTTGCGACTACATGACCATGAGCTTAGTTATGTAGTGTTTCGCAAATTTCTTAAAAAATGTTTCCTTATTTTTATTAAAAAAATGATTTTATAATATATTATAAAAAAAATTCTATATTAACATTGTAATCATAAGTAATTACAAGTGTTTTAATCGCAAGGAATCTATACACAATTAAATTATTCTATTAACTAAATGTTGGATATGGATTAAAAATTTGACTTTGTTTTGTAATATATTTTTGTTGTAATAACATAAACTAATTTTAATTTAATGATGGAAAAATGATGTAACATTTGATAATGGACATATTGAAAATGACGCTCACCAACCAACTTCAAAGAAAAAAATAAAAACCGAAACAAAATTGGCCCACCATTATACCAAAATGTCAATCTAAAGAGAGAAATAAAACCTAAAAATTCAAGCATTTTGGTATTGTAGCATTAAGCAACACCGAAAAGAGTAAATTGTTCATTAACAAATCGTTGGCTAGATTTGAGTAGGTGACTTAGTGTGCAAGTTGCATAATGTGGATATAGCACGTGCTAAAAATCCCCAATACATAGGTTTTGTTGTCATTTTTTACTATCAATGCAATGTGTGAACGTGTTTAATGAGTTTAATGATTAAGTTTTGAATAATTTTAGAATCTACCAAAAAATTAATAAACGGATATAAAATCCTAAAAATTTAAAACTCTAAAATTTGAGAATTTGAGATATTTGACAAAATTTGATAAAAGATTTTTGTTTAAACTTTTTGTTTATAGTAAGAACTTAGAGTTTTGTATATTTACATTACTATTTTTAAAATAAAATAAAAATTCAAAAGAAAAAAGATCTTCTTATGATTCAGTTGACCGTTATGGAGTATTCAGTCAATTAAAATTTTTAAATCTTTTGAAAGATTTTAGATCTGAAATCGATCGACCATCTGAAAGTAATTGATTGACCTAACTTTTCAAGCCCTTTAAAAATTTTGTGCCTCAAGTCGATAGGCCATTTTGTTTCACTCGGTAAGTCGAATTTGTTTAGCACTCTGAAAATTGAATTTGTTTAGTGTTCTTTTAAAAAAAAAATAGAAATCGTACGTGTTAGATACAAATTTATGGATTATACCATTATATAAATAATTTAAATTCCCCACTCTCTTACCTTAATTTACAAATTAATTAAAAAATAATGTAAATTCTTAAATTTAATGAACTCGCAATTCATAAATGGCAAATAATAATAAAACTAGGGCCAACAATTTAATTTAAGTTACTATTAAAAATAAAAATAAAAAAGGGTGCATGCACTTTAAAACATAGTCAATGGAATGATCCATAAAACATGGTAATGATTCCATTAATGTTCAATGAAACAAGTGGTGCAAGTTGTATTCCATTAAAGGTCGCACCCTGCCAATATGAAAAGTAGATGCCGAGTTTGCAAGGAAATGGAAAAACAGAATTTCTTATAATTTGCAGCAGAAAAATGTTGATACAATTCAAATATTTTGCCATTAAAATTATGAATTAATCATGGATTAATAAGTACTTCTCAATCTGTTTAACAATAAGATGGTAAGATTTTCATTCTGATTTACAAAATTTTTTGTAGGAAGACTATTGGAAATGGAAACCAGCTTAATTCAATCTTATTGTAACGAGGCCTTTGGCTTAGGCCTGTGACACTTAATCCTCTAGCCAAAAAATTCATGCAATTATGTTGTGGACCAAAGACAACTGTCCAAAAATTGTTGAATTTAAATAATTTATATTAAAAAAAAAGTTTCATAATTTCCGCTTCCCCATCAAAAATTTGTCTTCAGGTCAAAATAATAGTATCAATTGATAATTTATGTAAGATTGTGTGTTTTAGGTGCAAAAGATAAATTTGAATATGTAACTTAAAATACATGTCAATGTAAAGAAGAGATTAAGGAAAGAAACCGAGTGGACTTTAGAACTTGCTTCTTTGCATACAGAAGAGAATCTGTCATGTCTAGTACAGTTGTTGTTTTGGACAGACATACAGTTGTATTGCTCACTTCTGCTTAAAACGCTCTGTTCATACACTTGTCTTCAACTGGCTAATCCTAAGGAAAAAAGATAGCAGACCACCTTCAATGGAGACCCCAAAAGCTTTTCTTCTTCTCTCTGTCACTCTCTTCTGTTATCTCCTCCACATCTCAGCAGCTGCTTTCATTCCTGCAGACAATTTTCTACTTAACTGCGGATCAACCACGAACGCTTCACTTTATAACCGCGTGTTCGTCGCTGATGGTTCTTCTAAATCGGTTTCTCTCGATGCAGAGTCGTCCATTTTGCTCACAAACAAAAACCCATCTCCAAATTCACCCACTCTGTACAACTCAGCTAGAGTTTTCACCACTGATGCCAGCTACAAGTTTCACATCAGAAGAAATGGGACTCACTTGGTACGTTTCCACTTTTCCCCATTTGTAGCTCAGAATTTTAAGTTAACCTCTGCAAAGTTTAGTGTTTTGGCGAATGGGATGTTGATTCTTACAGATTTTAGTACACAAGATATGGTACTTAAGGAGTTTATTGTGAAAGTAAATGGTGATGTGTTTGAAATTATGTTTCTGCCCGTTCGTGATTCGGGTTTCGGATTTGTTAATGCAATTGAAGTTTTGTCTGCTCCTAGTGATTTTATCCTAGACGATGGAGCTAGGTGGATTAGCACCGGTGGGAGTATTGAAAATTTTAAAAATCTTGCTGCACAGATTTTGGAGACTATTCACAGGATTAATGTTGGAGGTTCAAAGCTAACACCGTTTAATGATACCTTGTGGAGGACTTGGATTCCTGATGATGATTTTCTTGTCTTAAAGTCTGCTGCTAAGCATGCAGTCATCACTCATCCGCCTAATTACCAAAAAGGCGGCGCGTCTAGAGAGACTGCACCGGATAATGTGTATATGACTGCACAACAGATGAACAGGGATAATGCGACTATAGGTGCTAGATTTAACATCACTTGGAATTTTCCAGTGGGGCGTGGTGTGAGATACTTAGTTCGGTTGCATTTTTGTGATATCGTTAGTTCTTCACTTAATCAGCTGTATTTTAATGTGTATATTAATGACTATTCTGCATTCAAGGATCTTGATTTGTCTGTAATTACGTTCCATACACTAGCATCTCCTGTTTATGTAGATTTTGTGGCAGATTCAGATAATTCTGGGGTTATGCGCGTAAGTGTTGGGCCTTCTGATTTGAGTGGTTCTTTGAAGTTTAATGCCATTTTGAATGGGGTAGAAATCATGAAAATGGTAAATCTAGCTAGTTCGGAAACTGGTGAGAAGAAGAAAACTATTTGGGTTGTGGTGGGTTCAGTTGTTGGAGGCTTTCTCTTTTTGTGTTTGGCTGTACTAGCAGCTCTGGTCTTATTTAAATGCAAGAAGAAGAAGCCAAAACCAAGGACTGCCGAGAGTGTTGCTTGGACCCCTTTACGTGTCTATGGAGGTAGCTCACACAGTAAAACATCAGATGGAACTGTTAATGCATCTCCAGGAGGATATCACAGATTGAGGATCCCTTTTGCCGATATTCAACTGGCAACCAACAGTTTTGAGAAGAATCTGATTATTGGTTCTGGTGGATTTGGTATGGTTTACAAAGGGATCCTTAGAGACAATACCAAAGTTGCTGTAAAAAGAGGTGTTCCAGGGTCTAGGCAGGGACTCCCAGAATTCCAAACAGAAATTACTGTCTTGTCCAAGATTCGTCACCGCCATCTTGTTTCTCTTGTTGGATACTGTGAAGAGCTGTCTGAAATGATATTGGTTTATGAGTACATGGAAAAAGGGCCACTGAAGAAACATTTATATGGTCCAGAATGTACACCTTTATCATGGAAACAAAGGCTTGAAATATGCATTGGTGCAGCCAGAGGTCTTCACTATCTTCATACGGGTTCAACACAAGGAATAATCCACCGTGACATCAAGTCTACCAATATTTTGCTCGATGAGAATTATGTGTCCAAGGTTGCTGATTTTGGTCTTTCAAGATCTGGCCCATGTCTCGATGAAACCCATGTAAGCACCGGTGTCAAAGGTAGTTTTGGGTATCTCGATCCAGAGTATTTCAGAAGGCAACAGCTTACAGATAAATCAGATGTTTATTCATTTGGGGTTGTTCTTTTCGAAGTTCTATGTGCTAGACCGGCTGTTGATCCACTGCTTGCTAGAGAACAAGTAAATTTAGCAGAATGGGCAATGCAGTGGCAGAAGAGGGGCATGCTTGAGCAAATCATTGACCGTAAACTTGTAGGAAAGATCAATCCTAGCTCTTTAAAGAAATTTGGAGAAACAGCCGAGAAATGTTTGGCCGAATATGGTGTTGATAGGCCAACCATGGGGGACGTGTTGTGGAATTTGGAACATGCACTTCAGCTTGAGGAATCTGGACAGGAAAAAGAACCACATGAGGACAGGAACACCAATGCACCAGGGCAACCAACACCTACAATTGTTCCCCAGGCTCCATCTAACAATGTAAGAGAGGAGGGAGATGATGTTAATGGCAGTTCTGACACTGGAACGAGTAAAGTTTTTTCCCAGTTATTGACCAATGAAGGCAGATAGTTCTTGAATGCATGCTTTAATATGAGCAGTCCACACTTATTGACATTTTCAAGTACCCTTATTTGTGTCTCAGGAGCCCTGGCTGTACTAATCTGAAGTTCAACCTTCTCCCATTATTCAGAGTATTTGTTTGTTGCCTTAAGTTTCTTCCTAAACAGCATCTTAGTAATATTCTATTCTTTTGCTATATTCCGCTGAATAGTTATTACATCAATAATGTTGAACCGTGATTGTATAGAAGCTCAGATATTGTAGCCATAATTTATCCAATATTCTGAAAGAGGCCTAAACTTCTCTGTTCTCCTATCTGTTTACCATCTGGGTATAGAAAATTCAGCGGAAATACTGTTTCTTGCACATTCAACTTTCATACCCATCATCATGATCCGTGTTCGATTAAAGATATGCAGACAATTTTCGTTTGTGTGTTGTTTGTCCCTTACTCTGTCACCAATTTGGTTAACACTGATTACTCAAATATTTATGATGGATGCAAAATGTGAATTATTGAAGTTTGCTTTGTCTTTTTTATTTCTCGTTGGGACCAACCATCAGTCTTAGAATTTTGATACAAAGTTGTTTTAACACGTATCCGCTATCTGGAGAATTCTTCAGGTTGAGTCATCCTCCTTTGATTCGGTTATATTAATCAATTATATTATTTTATATGTCAACTTTTACAAAAATACAGAAAAATGATACAGAAAAAGACAACCGAAGACTAAAGGGGTTATTTTGTACACTTCACTTTCTGCGCTTGAATTCAGGTCTTCAATTAGGGGCCTTCAACTGTGTTGAGCTTGCCAATCCGTGCGATTCATCTTATATTTCATAAGCTTATCACATTAGACAAATTCATTGCTCAATATAACTATTGCTTATGCTTTTATTTTGGTAAATTTTTTTAATTAATGTTTAATATTTTAATTTTTATGTTAGTATTATTAAAATGACCGGAGGGAAAGAGATGCTGCTGGGTAACACTGAGATACAAGGAAAGTGGTATGTCCACTCAGCGTTTGAATTGTAAGTCATTGTTTTTTAACATGATCTCTCTAAAGCTGCTTTTCTCCGACTCGTTGCCATTTTATTGGTTTACGTAGTGTGGCTTTACCAGAAGCCTATTCCTTGTCCTCTACTGAAATTTACAGACCTTATGGACCAGGCCTTTGATTATACGCTTATGCACATTAACTCGGCCTATTGGTGTTTCAGAAAAGTCAAGTCTTCTCGTGTCATTTAAGAGGGCGGCTTCAGTCCTGATGGCGGAAAATAAGATATTTTTATCACTCATTCTAAGCTATTTTTAGATTGAGTCTCTTTCAATGCTCTATTCTCCAATAAAGTATACCTCGATACCCAGGAATGGGATAAATTACTACTACTCATAATCATGTGTCCTTATACATGGATTTAACTTCTTGTCTCTCCCTATTCAACATGTTTTAATACCTTTTACACGTGCCACTTGCACTTTTAACAGATAAACCTCTTTCCATTCAACGGGTTGTCCTAAAAATCTTTTCTTATCTATTTGTCATAATCGCAATTCATAATAAACAACTCACAATTCTAATAATATCCATCTCTTGGATGGTCAAAAATCCCTTTCACTGTAATAATATTTCTGCACAATTTCATTTGACCTCGGTGCTTAAATTAACAAAAGTTTGATAATGCTCTTTTAGCACACTTCTACCTTGACTTTGATACCATTGTAAAAAGTCTTTAATTATGCATTGCAGGCACTCTCATCTAAGACAGTCTTCTCATGACATCTCAATAAATTTTATTAGTTTTAACACTACTTTGAGGTTATCGGAAAGAAAATTTTAGCCCTCAATCAGCCTGTACGACAGGTAAAACCCTTCTTATTGCCCAAACTCAGCCATTCCTAGACTAAAAACCTTTTTTAACAGTCTATCCATCAAATTAAACATACCTTAATACTTGAAAATGTTACATCTTGAGACCTTGATGTTCTCTTTGCAATTGGTTATCCACAAATTTTTTTAATATTACAATAATAATTATCCCAAATATGAAATATCATATGGGATTTGAACTCTTTTCTAAATAAGAAAATTAGAAAAAAATAATATTTATCATGAAATTACTAGCTGTGCTTGAATGTCAACAAATCTAGTAGTAAATAGTTCAATTAACAAAAATTTATTAAAAATAATTAAAAATATTTAGAGTTCAAAATTGGATCACAATTAGAATCTTCTTGTAAATGAGAAATAATAATTTTTTAAAAATAATTTAGGGATTTGTAGTAGCTAATACGGGAAAAAAAACTTTAAATATCAAATATTAATATAAACTTATGTGGACCTTGTCAAAAGTTAGGTAACAGCTGTTTTTTATCTGAAATTTAAATAAATCTAAATTTCATGAAATTTGAATAGGTCCAAAGATGTACATCAATAATATTTTTAGTTTTTATTTTTTGATATTTTTTTATTGTCTGACTATAAACATTAAATTATTTGTTTTATAAATTTATAACATTTAAAAGTAATTATTTTAACATATATGTCCTCAATTATTAATATATATTAAAACTAATCGTAAATTAAAAAAATAAAAAGAAGATTATTTTAATAAAAAAATGATGGCGTTGATAATTTACTTGAAATATAAATTTATAAATGTTATACAATCAGACTTAAAGTATGAAAACAAAAAGTCAAATTTAAATCAATATATGAACGTAAGGTTGTATTTTTTTTTTTTTTTTGTCTGAATATAACTTAAATATGAATTTAATCTAAATCTGATTTTGAAAAATATGTTTGTTTTCATTTTTAAATGTTTGAATATAAGTGTTAAGTTGTTTAATTTTATAAAACAAAACATAAAAATAATAATAATAATATTTCCATATATTTACCATCATAAAGTAATATGAAGATTAAAGATATAAAAATTTTTATTTTAATATTATTCTAAATACGTGTCATAAATATATAAATTTATTATAATAATTTAATTATTAAACAAAAAATAATTATAAAATCTTATTTTAAAGAAATTAAACTTCAATATTTAGCTAATTGAATAACAGTAAAATTAACTTTGCAATTAAAAATTGCAGTGGCGTACAAATTTGAAGCACAAACTAGATCATGACATAAATAAAACTATGTGCACAGTAATTATGTAATAATATAACAAAAAGTAATTAAATAAATAATTATATTAATAATTAGTCATAACTTTAATTTTATCTTAAATTAATAATAATTATTATTATTTAATTCAAATACATAAGTTACAACTTAAATTTAATTTTAAATTAGTAAAAATTATGAGTTTAATTTAATTTCAAATACATTAAACTCTGTGATTAGGAAATAAATTAATATTATAAGATATTATGGAGAAATATAATTATTATCTTATTCAAGATATATTTGTGTTTAAATAAATTTAAAATATTTAATTTAATTACCTTCATATTTATGAAATGAATTTTTTTCGTTATTTAAAAATTCAAACGACTCTTGAGCATCTGAAGTCTGAATCATATTTCAGAAAAAAAAAAAATTAACCTTAAATCAAATTAATACTTTAAACCAAAAATAAATAACCCCTTAATGAATACTTTTTTAGCTTTATTTTTAAAATAATTTCTTAATGTTAATAAATATTTGTTTTAATTTTATTTTTAAAACAAATTACAATCACAAGAATGAAAAATACCCTTAACACGACTATACCAAAAATTTTAATTCTCCGTCTTTGCAAGAAGATTTTATATACGAAATTGTGAGGTTTCCGTTCCTCTTTTATTTTTCAAAAATGTTGGGTTTTTGCCTTATGGTATGATGAGCAATTGATGTTAGTTGAGAGGTTAGGGATTCAAATTTTGCTTTATAGAGAAAATTTTTTATTTTAATAATAATTAAGAAGGAGTTTGATCGAATATTGACTCTAAGCCGAGGCAAATATTGAAAGGCTGGTTAAAGATTATTTTATTTTGATCACAAGAATGAATTTGTTAGGTTGTGAATTTTGACCCTTTTTTAACGGTTACGTGAAAATAAAGGGGGGATATGAAAAACGGTCAAAAAGCACGTAATATTACAGTCACGACCTATGTCTAGAAATCTTGGCCATAATAAAAGAGTTTGATTTTTCATTAATTATAATCGAAATTAATTTCTCATAACCATCCATCGGTAGTCTCAATATAAAATAACGACAATTAGAGGTCTAAGCTACGCATAACATTATATTTATAGAACCCCCGTCAAATTGCGATCATGTCTTACAAATGCACCCTTAAATTTAACTTAATCATCGAAAATTTTTTATCACATAACTAACTTTCTTCAATTCTTTCGTCGATTATAAGTATTCAAGCATTATTATTGTAAAAAATTGAAAATTGGGTGTCCAAAAATCCAGCTAGAATTTTCATACATCAACAAATAAAATAAAAATTATAATTTTTTAAACAAATTGATATTCTATTAATATTAACTTTGAGACATTAATATATATATATATATATTGAATACATTACGCAATGACGATTAAATTATTCGCCCCTTCAGCACAAGTGGATGGAAATCATAGTTCCTCGTGATCTTAAATCCAAAAATAATTAATTTTTAAATTGTTTTTCTAAATCCAAATTAACATGTGGTTATCCCATACATTTTCAAAAATACCACCTAACAATCTCCGAAATACCATAAAAAACAATCATCTTAAATTAATTTTTATGAATTTATTAATTACATTATTAATTTTCTAACCAAATCTAGAAAACTATATATTAGTATTGAAAGAAAAATTTTTGCTTACGAATGTTCTTATGACACTTATTAAGATTTTTATATTTATTATTTATAATATTTTTTAGTATTTAATGTATTCATTAATTAATAATAAATTTTTAAGAACATTGGTTAGTAAAATTTTTTAAATAAAATTTTTAAAAAACAGATTAAATTATTGAAAAAATAAACTAATAAATAGAATTATAAAAAAAAAATTATCCTAAAAGTATTGACAATGCAAACACAAAATAAAAAAATAGAGCAATTAATGAAACTAGCAACCGGAACAAACCATAAAAAAAAAAAAAAAAAAGTAAAATCTCGATTAAAATGCAAATAGAGTTAAAAGAAAAATTAATGAGTAACAAAGTCAAAGAATAAGGACCTCACTTCAACGGTGTTATACCACATATATAAATAAAAATAAGGGTAGATTGAAAATCATATGATAGGTTTTTGTATAAGACTGATGTCGAAAGATGTCACCTAAGGCTAGAAGGGCTAGTACCCACTTAATCAAGAAGAATGGTTGGTTGAAAGAAAAGTGTGGCTTATTAAAAAAATTACATGAAAAAAATGTGATTTAATAAAGAAGCCGCTATGAAAAAATGCGGCTTAGTGGGAAAACCACCACTACAACAAATACATCGCTTTTTCACATCTTCGTGATACGGTTAATCACCAAATCACTCCATAGTAAAAACACAATATCAATGATTATTGGACCGTTGATATGTTTAGCTGTACGCATCAATTTTCTGCAACAAGTTAACTTACAACGCACTCCAACTTTCTACATAAATCACTCATCCCTCTCATTCTTTGAGATTTCACGTGAGAATACTTATAAGGCACGATAATTAGTTACTCTAAAGAGAATCAAATATAACGTGAAGGAGAATTATTATCTTTGATAACTATTATTTATCATCTCTTTCACCTCTTATCCTTACACCTGTCTAAATGGTAACCTCAAAACAATTCTCTTTATTCAACTTCTTCTTCTTGTTTTTTTTTTCACTTTCTTCTCGTTGTTCTATGACTCATTGATTTAGGCATCAGAACAACCGACACTCTGAATTTTGCCGTGTTTGCAGATTCTTATAAATTGAAGCCCATGCAACCTTTACTGTATCGTATTCAAAGTTAATTCGGGTGTTATTTGACCACGTTCAACTTTGCACATCAGCAAATACAATTAAAAATTTTTAAATAAAAAAATCAAATAAAACTTTTAAAAATTATGTACATGCAGTTAATTTAATGTGACTGAGCATCAACTTCTTGTACTTTAATAAAAAAAATTATTAACATTTCTTTCCTTGTCAACAAAATTTACTCCGACTTTCACTGTCAGTAATCTGTAAAAATATAAATTTGCTGTCAATTAGAATAACAAATAATCCAAAAGGTCTAATTGTATCATAATTTACCAAATAAAAGTGCACTGCAGATAACATCAATGTTATTATTTTAGAATAAAAACCATAGTAGAAACACATAATGTTAAGATTCCAAAATACAAAAGAAAAAAAAAAGAAGTGCACGGATATTATAAAACATTAAACGAGTATACATCCTTGACTTCAGAAAACGGATTTGCGTTTTTTTGCTTGACTATTGTAAATTTTAATATAACATGCCAATTACAAAGAGCAAATATTATTCAATGACATTTATGCCTTAACACATTATATTCGATTACATTTATATTTTCACACATTCAATGCCAATTACAAAGACTATTATTTTATACCTATTTCAAGACTATTTTAACCTGTTTCGTTAACTTTTAATAAACATAAGTTAGAAAAATATAATTAATTAACGTTAGAAAATTGTAATTAGTTGAGATATTTTCAATAGTTTTTGAATTAAATTGTTATGCAAGAATAAAATTGTAATACAAACAATGTTAATTAATATAGCGGGATAAAAATATTCCAACAAATTATTCTAAATACAGCATAAATATTAAAGTATAATAATTTATATTTTTAACAAATTTTAGTGAATTCTACTTATTATAAAAAACTTTTAAATTATATAAAGGAAGTTAAGTTCGAGTTTTTGCTCCCATCAAAATTAGAGAAAGTACAATTTTCAATTTTATAATTAAAAAATATTAAATTACCAATAGTAATTGATAGTTTTTGAAATAAATAATGCACGTCGTAAGATTTTATGTAATCTCGAATAAATGTTGTACATAAATTGAAAATATTAAACTGTCATTATAATTTAATCTAATCTTCTAATTTAATTTTAAATTAGGTGTCGGTAACAATTGCACGCGTGACAACGTAGAGCCACATCATCCAACAGGGATTAATCATCTCCGTTAGTGCCTGACAGTTGGAAGATAAATACCTGACATTTTCGTAATTCTACCAATATCCAGTGTCCAATTCGTAACCCGCATTTTGAACAAAATTTAGTGAATTTCACTTTAAAAAAAGTTTAATATATTGGACGGTTAATTTGCTCTGCGAATTTAGAACTCTCTACTACTCTCAAATATAAATATATAAAAAAAATAATAATAATAATTGGAGAAACGGAGGGGAAAAAGAGAGAATTGAGCGAGCGAGTTCCAAAGCATAGGATATTCAAATTACGGAGCGAGCGAAAGTGAAAAGTGGAATTGACGTTGAATTGAATCATTTTAATCCGTTTGCTTTACAGAAAAGAAAGTGAAAGAGAGGGATAGAGAGAGTAGAGAGTTTGTATCGTTCGTGAATGAACTGTAAGCTGTCAGCCGAAATCTAGGTTTAGGCGACGATGACGGATGTGATACTTCACATTTACGATGTGACGAATAGTGGATCAGAGAAGACGAACAACACTATTATGCAAATCAACAAGATCTTCAAAGACGGTATTGGATTCGGCGGCATCTTCCACAGCGCCGTTCAGGTTTTTTTTTTTTTCCCTCTTTCTGTTGTATTTGCGTGTGCATGTCTTAATTGATCGATGTCAATGTGCAATGGCGAATGAGTGTGAATGAGATCTGGAATTTTTGGTTTTCTTGAATGGTGAGCAATGGCGTTGGTCGAAAATTTATCGTTTTGTTGCTTATTAAACGGAGAATGATTTTGTTAATTTTCTGTTTTAACTGTAGAATGTTTGTAATTGAGGATTAGATCTGGAATTTTGGTACCATTGTTGGTTTCTTTGGTGTGCCTGTGTCAGTGTGCCTGTTAATACGTTGATATTTCAATGTAGAATTAAACAACAAAATAAATGTACCAAACTTGAAATAGGTGAAGTGTTAATTATTCAAGCTCACTGTTATACACTGTACATATATGGATTTAGTTAAATCGAAAATTAAATTATTTTATTCTTTTTTATTCTCTATAATCGTCTGAACCCGAATCTGAATCATCTGAGGGACCATCAATGAGATAGTGTCGAGGCTCTCTCGGTCATATTGCGCCTCAGCATCCTTTTGGACTGGCTACTGGTCATTGATCATTGGCTTGTAAGCTATTGCTTCACCAATCAGCTTATAAGATGCCTTTTTCACATGAAATGACTTTTTGATCCTTATAGTTTCTTAAATCAAAGAGTTACTGGAAACTATACAAACACAGTAATAGTCAGTTTATCTTAATCTAGTTGACCGAGCTTTGGGGAGTTAAATCCTGAATCTGCTCTCATCTCTGGAGGATCTCACACCTTATGAAGCTTTTAGTAGAAAGTGTAGAGTTGTTTAGGAAACACGAGCCTTGTTTTAGCTTTACTGCTGTGAATCTTGCAATTTGTGTGCAAGTGGAGTGAAGCAATTAGTTTTAGTATTGATACTGGATTAATAAATGTATAACATTCTTTAAGAAAAGCTGGAAGAGATGGTCCTCTGTAGAAACTTTTGTTTATGAGATGATGAATATTTATTGATATCCTTGATGCTGCATGTCTCCTAAGCTTTATATTGTCTTTTGACATTAAATGGCAGTTTTTTGGCAATATCTTCATGAACCAAGTAGGTAACCTGGTGTTCAAAAGTTGTACCATTTTTTTGTTTGGGAAGCTGAGTGACGTAGATATGCCTCTGTGTCCCATGCGAGCATGCTGTCTAGGAAAAGTGATATACTGTTCCCAACCTTTTCTTCCGATCAATACATGAAGGGGAAGAGATTGCAAAACCAATGATTGGTATTAGCTTAGGCGAAGAGATTGCATAGGATGCTTAACTGCATGCTTGTTTTCCTTTTCTTTTTCTTCTTATTCTTCTTCTTCTTTGTTTAAATCTCTCAGTAATTAGTTCCTGTGGTTACTTTGAGCGAATGTTAGTTCTTTGTAGGATTTCATGCAGTTTCAATTGTCCATGAAATTTTTTGAGTCCATAATATTTAACTGTTAATCCAATGTTTCATTGATTTTGTTGGTTACAATTGTTTGTTTGGGTAATAAATTTGATTGTCATTAACTGGCAGGTGTATAGGGATGAAGAATGGTCTTTTGGGTTTTGTGAACAAGGATCTGGAGTATTTAGTTGTCCACCTGGAAAGAATCCCATGTATACCTATCGTGAGTCCATTGTTCTTGGAAAAACAGACTTTTCAATCTTCAAGGTAAATCAGATACTGCGGGAACTTAGTAGAGAGTGGCCTGGAAATACATATGATTTGTTATCAAGAAATTGCAACCACTTCTGTGATGAGGTCTGTGAAAGATTGGGTGTGCCAAAACTTCCAGGTAAACATTATATGAGAGATTATGTAACTTTTTATCATTCCTCAGTGCTTTAATTATTAAATTCTTATTTAGTAGTACAAAGTGTTGAATTCAGTGGCATATTGGTGCTACATTGACTTTCTAGGCATACAAAACGCCTGTATAAAGTCTAGATAAACATAGTTAGAAGGCAGCTTCCCTTGATTTAGCAACCTGGCATATTGAAATGCAAGTTCGTTTCTTTCTGTAACAGTTGTATTATTTCTGAGAAATAGAGCAGAATTAACTTTTGATCCAAAAAACTGAATTTTCTTTCTGGTTATGTTACCCTTGCATTATTGCATATCTTTAGATGGCCCTTGACCAGGAGCTAGGTAGCCTACCCAGCTCATCTCAAAGAAAATGGGGTGTTAAGGCTCCTCGGCAAGCAGATTGAGGCCTGGCACCCATGTTATTTTAATTTATTAGAAAATCAACAAATGGCTATGCTAGCCTTGATTAGTTGGACAGAATGGCCAATCCTGGAGCTAAAATTGTTCTATGGGGCAAGACCTCAGCAAGGCAGTATTGTTTACTTGCAGCTTTGTGCACAGCTAGGTCTAACAGAATGTAGATATAAAATATAACAACTGTCTTTCATTGTGTTATCCATGTTATTGATGAGAATGCTGATAACTTCTTCGGCCAGATAATTAAATTATCTAAATTTATCCAAGAAGCTTGTGCTGTCTGAGACAATGCATTACCTAAAAGTTTTATCAATGTAATGAATCTGAAGTTGTGTTTTAATTTTTTTGTGATAGGTTGGGTTAATCGTTTTGCCAATGCTGGCGATACTGCAATGGAAGTAGCGGGAACCACTGCTTTACGGGTAAGATGCTACTCTGCGTTTTTGGTGTTTACAACTTGCTGTATATTATTAATCTGGATTTGGCTTAATATTGTTGATCTAAATTGCGGCATTGACTGGATGGACTGAATTGCCAATGCTGCAATTCACATTTGCTTTTGAATTTTGGCAGTTTGTCATATTGAACTTGTGGCTGTTGTGCTTTTGCCATCATGCATCGGCAATGAAATTTAGATGACTAATCAGTGTAATAGTGCGGTGAGTCCAAATAATGTTGACTTGTGACTAACAATACTCATACCGTCTGCTATGCTGTTGCAGTTTAGACAAGCCAAGACAGAGATTGTCTCAGCCAGCAAAGTGGCTTATCGGTTCCTCTCGGGTGTTGCTTCCAATGTCAATGGGACCAACTGGACAAATGTAGGCAACGGAGCAGTTGTGGCCAATGGTGCTGTTTCAGATTCTCCTAGCAATTCAAATAGAGGACCCCCTAGAGTTGCTTGGTTTAAAAACCTCATCACCAATGGTGCTAAACCTTCTAGTAGTTCAGAAATAGAGGACCATGAGGGAGATGCGTCGGTGGCAACAGGATCAATGTCAAGAAGAAGTACCACTGCAACAGAATCAACAACATGATATTCAACAAAACATCTTGCGAAGTAGATGTGTGTACGATGAAACCCTGAAAGACCATGTGGCAGCAAAGAAATTTATGGGTATCAATGTAAACTGCTTACTTCAAATTAATATTTGCCCATTGACTCCTCGAGGGACTAAAGAATTTCGAAGATCATGCAATCTTAAGCTATTTTCACCCCTTCACCATGTGTCATGTTTATTCTTGGTCAAATATATGAAATATCTGCATGCTATGCTTGTCCTTGAGTAAGTGTTATTCTTTCATTTTATATAGGATAAGCAATTGGGTGCATCCGTTGTTTATCTTGCTTTGGAACTGAACTCTCCCGTGACCATCATTGAACTTACTATTAATTAGGTAAGATTTTCAGAGCTGGGAATTGAACTGAGGCAAAAGAAGTGACGCTAGAATTTGGACCAAGAGTAGAAAGGAAAAAAGTCTGGCTTCAAACGTAAATAATATTATCTAAGATGTATGTATATTCACTACAGTATTACATACCAATGTCACTGCGTGCATAGTCGAGTTGCTGCACTTCTTTTTCAGTTCTGTACGTTATATCTGCTCTTATAGATCAGCCAATCCCAACTCATCGTCGTAACAACAATTTCAACAGAGTAGCTATCCGTCAACATAGAAAGGTGATTTGAGATTTAAACCTAAAACTATTGGATAGAAAAAAATTAAAATAAGTTGCTCCATAAAATTATCCATAATCTGTCACCATTGAAAGACTCGGAGACTATCGATACCAACGTATGCGCGAAAAAGTCGCATGTTACAAAACCATACAAATTTTGGTTCTCAACGCATCATTCAGTGGAACCCTGTAAGACATCCTAATCTGCTTAGACCTCATGGACTCACCAAAACACTCCCTTCAGATTCAGGACTCGAGCAAATTCAAGAAACAGAGTAACAAGAAAAGAGAGCACATAGGCATGCTAGTGCAACAATATCCTTAGACAGGAGCAACCCAAAACATCTGGAGCGAGTACGTTCCAAATAAATATATACATGAATATTATTTTAGAACTTTGAACCAAGACTCATCACTCTAAAGCATTTCATTAAGGACAATCGTGTTAACATGTGCATCCTCTGCAATCTGAAGTGATGAGACATCTTCTGCAGCAACAACGCCAGCAGAGAATTTTGAAGCCCCCCAACCTCCATCATCAAGATATAACGAACAAAAATTTCTTTCCAAAGGACTGTATGTGAATGACCAATCACTATTTCCAAATTCATCCCACTTACATCCGGAACCATAAGCATTAGAAAGCCACCCAATTCCTTCAAGCGTACACTTTGGACGGACCACATGAGGAAGGGATACTCTCCTTTCACCAGTGAAAAAGTCAACATTGTCATCACAGTCCCAAGGGTTGAACCCTGCATTTTTGTTCAGAACAACCTTACACGAATCATCAGGATCATCACAAAGGACATGCAAAGCAACAGCTTCAGCAATTGCAGCCCCCTCCTCATCAAGCCTCTGCTGTTCTTCTTTCTTTTTCTGTTTCTTCTTTTCTAGTTCCGATCGGATGGCTGCAGAAGTAGCAAGGGCCTTCTCTAGTCGCCGCTTTTTCTTCTCAGCCTGCTTGATGCGATCTATTTCATCCTTCATTTGTTTCTTCTTTGCTTTTTGTACAACAGGTTGCACTTTATTACATGCCATGTTATCCATGAAGCCTATAAAAACTACGAAGTCAATATTTGCAAACTCAGTCTTGTTTGCTCCAATCCTTTTCTTAATGAGAATTCCCCTAAATTGTATACATTTCCCTATAACTATTTTCTTGTCTCTTACTTTTCTTGTAACCCTAATTAATTACTAGTTCAATCTTGTACAGAAAAAAAAAAATATTGCTATACTTGCAACAGCTACACCCACTCAGGTCTGTACGAATACCTCCTTTTACGAACAATGCAATCCCAAACTGAAACCAGAGGAGACAACAGAAGAGAAAAATGATAAGCACTAACAGACCCGTCCCTTGGTAACATTCTTCCTAATTTCCCACAACCCTTGCATCTACCCATTCTGTGCACGCCAGGAGAATCACTACACTTAACAAAATGGCAGAAGTGAAGCCAATTCGAACTGGTTCAGAGAGTTCACATGGCCTTCCAACTGCATCGGATGTAAAAGAATTCAACATGTTAGCCAATAAAAAGTGAAAGAAAGTCCACACAGATAAAAGTTGCTTTCCATAGAAAGATCCCAATGCGAATGTGCTGTCATAAACAGATTGTAATTGAATTATATCAAAACAACCACAATCTCCACTCTAATTCTAGTTTTTGATTATTACTATTTCACAATAAAACTAAACCAACCAAAGAAACTTCATGAAAGCAATTTTCAGTGTCTATGAAGGTTATAAATATAACTTTCCCCATCATATTCATAATTTACCCGCATAGCAGAAGACACATCACTGTCCTTAACTATGAACTATTCAGAAGGGCCTCTGTTCTCAAATCAAACAGACTTCAACGTTCATAAAGCCACACACAGAGACACAAACTACGCACAAACATGAAGAACTACAAAATTAGTGGTTAAGTCATAGCAATGTCCAATATACACACAAAAACACAAACCCAAAAGAAATCCCGAAGATCCAATGCATGCAGCAGATGCACCTAGGCTGAGAACATAAAATTTCCAGAAACGATTTTGTGTAACCAAATTTAAAGCCAACACTACCATATTCAACATAGGAAACACCAGATCTGAAACATAAAATGAGAAAATCAGATTTGAAGAAACTGAAGTCTAATTAGCATGCTTGGAATTGGTGAAGAACCGCACCAGTCCAATCGTAACTTTCCTAGCAAACCTGAATTGGAACTCCTACTTGATTCCATGACTAAGAATACACCATAATTGGGTAAACCAACCCAAGATCCTCACACATCTAATTGCTGAGCAACTCTATGTACAAAATAAAAGCAGGAATTCCACCCCTTAATCTATAACTATAGATACTAAATCCAATTGAGTAAGTGAATTTTTTTTTCATTTTGCGTATAACCAGATTACCATGTAACATCAAATTCCAGTTCTTAAATTACCAAAACGACGGTAAGTGCAGTATTTCTAAACTAACTACAATTTTGCAAATCAGGATCTGTCGCAGAAGTTCAATCAAGCAACGAATACAATTCCAATTTACGCAAAAATATAAACATAAGCATGAGATCTAACTGACCAAGATAAAGAAATTTCAGATTTGATCAATGTAAATCTATACATACAAATATATGTATCAGATCCAACTACGTATCAAGTCAAAAACCAACATATCAAAAAAAAAATGATAATTATAGAAAGAACATAAATAAAAGTTTGAAAAATTGAAAAGCAAACCTTGCGAAAAATGGCTTTCGTCAGATCGCGCGAAGAAGAAAGTGACAGAAAAGTAGCAGGCAATTGTGTGTCTGGATATACTAAAAGCTTAAGAGATAAAGGAAGAGAGAAAAATAACCGATAACGTGTCGTTGACGGATGGTTTATGAAAACGTGTCATGCGGTCGCCTGTGGTTGATGGAAAGCGTAAATCTAGAATGTCTCTTTGTAATTTGGAACAGACATGGTGTGCAGTGTCACTGCCTTCGTCATGCCACTTAGCGCCTTAAGTTAATATAGATCAGGTTTGATGCATATGGGTCCCACATCAAAAGGTATGATCCTCCGTTGGACTAGGATTTTCTTCATTGAGCTTCCATGATGATCATGTTGTTACAAATGGGACCCACACGTGATTTTGTTGATAGAAAGGCCGATACTTAAGTCTCCAACATTTTACTGGAACCCAATACAATTTCGGGCTGCTTGAATCTGAAAAAGGTCCAAAAAAGCTTATCTACAAAATTTGGTCCTAACTGGATTTATATTAGGCCCAAATGAACTTAAACATGCACACTCCATTTTGCGTTTTAGTCTTCCAGTTTCAATCAAATGATCTTGTTTGTTTCCCTCAGTCGAGAAATCTTAAACCCTAGATCCTAGCAATGCTTTCTCTCATTCACTCTCCAACAATCCAAATCAGACCAGCATTCGCTTCCAAAACAATGAAATCCTATACTTCGAAGAGCGATATTCAGTGTGTCCTTCAATGGAATCGAAAGCCCGAACTCGCCGGCGATACGCCGCGCGTGGTTGTCATAACTTCCGGTAAAGGTGGTGTCGGCAAGACGACAACCACCGCCAACGTCGGCCTCTCCCTAGCCCGTTTTGGTTTCTCCGTTGTCGCAATTGACGCTGACGTTGGCCTACGTAACCTCGACCTCCTCCTCGGCCTCGAGAATCGCGTCAACTACACCGTCGTAGAAGTTCTCAACGGTGACTGTCGCCTCGACCAGGCGTTAGTCCGTGATAAACGGTGGTCGAACTTCGAATTGCTGTGCATTTCAAAACCAAGATCGAAGCTTCCCCTTGGGTTCGGTGGCAAGGCCCTCGTTTGGCTCGTTGATGCGTTGAAATCAAGACAGGAAGGTAGCCCTGATTTTATCTTAATTGATTGTCCTGCTGGAATTGATGCCGGTTTTATAACGGCGATAACGCCGGCTAATGAAGCTGTGTTAGTGACGACTCCTGATATAACTAGTTTAAGAGATGCTGATAGAGTGACAGGGCTGTTAGAATGTGATGGTATAAGGGATATAAAGATGATAGTGAATAGAGTGAGGACGGATATGATAAAAGGGGAGGATATGATGTCAGTGCTGGATATTCAAGAAATGTTAGGGCTAGCTTTGTTGAGTGTTATTCTAGAAGATTCAGAGGTTATAAGGAGTACAAATAGAGGGTACCCTCTGGTTTTGAACAAGCCGCCAACCCTTGCTGGGTTAGCATTTGAGCAGGCTGCTTGGCGCCTTGTTGAGCAGGATAGTATGAAAGCTGTTATGGTGGAGGAGGAGCCCAAAAAACGTGGGTTTTTCTCATTTTTTGGTGGGTGAAACTGATTTTGTTGAGCCGGTGATCTTTTTTTCATCATTATTTACGGTGGGCCGTTAAATGCTGTGTACAGAAGGTAAGTAAAGTCTGCTGCTTCTTTTTTCCTTTATAATTTTAGTGATTTTATGATTTGTCATGTTAGTGTTTTGGATAGTCCGTAACAGAGAGATGGGAGGTTGGCCGGCTGGGTCAGTTACATTTCCAATTTTGTTGACATGATAACGTGTTAGTGGGTTCAAAGTTTAATTTTGTATCATTGAAATCCAGACTGAAAATGGCAATATCTATTGAATTTTGTTAATTGTACTTACGCTTCATTTCAGTATTTCAATTCCAACGAGTTTTATATCTTTCGGCATTGGAGTTCATTATCTTTCAGAATTCATTATCCTTCCTTGCTTTTTTTCCTGTTTATGATTAATTATGGGATAAGGTAAGATGATACGTTGCTCCACGGTGGATGACTGTGAAGCTAATTAATTGATCACAGAGTATGAATTAAAAGTATAAATGCAAGTCAAAAATGAAACGCTCAATATGGTTTGAATTGGTGATTAAAGGAGAATTTAAAGAAAAGAAATGGGAGAAAGTTAATATAAGTCTTGTCAATTTTCTACATTGATCTGTTTGTTTCGTATAGTAAACAGCTGAAGGAAGCGTGTTCTGATACCTGTGTACTTTATCTTACTTTCTGGTCCTTGAGTTGAGATATAGGGAAATTATAGAGAATGGTAAGAGGGAGATGTGATGGAGAATTAGGATTGGTGTTATGATGGTGAATATGTTTCATAGATACTCATTAAGCTCTTCTCCATCCTGACCGCATGTCAAAAATCCTAGTCTGTGATGAGTCTCAACTAGTCCTGCCATCCTGACCACATGTCAAAAACCCAAGTCTGTGAGTCTCTACTAATCCTGCAAACTCTGTTCTGGATGTTTGGAAATCAACCATGTCGTGCTGAGATCAATTGGCTATATTATCAACATCTTGGCATTATATTCATGGTGGTTAGGATAGGCACCACAACATCCTACCAATTCTGTTGCACTGCTTTTGTTGTATCAGTTTATAGGTACTTACCAATTGTAGGTCTAAAATTGTCAATGAAAATTGTGTTAGTTTGGCAGTGGCATCATCTGCTTTAAGTTATTATATCCAGCTGTCTCAAAATTACCCCAACCTTTCCAGAATTTCATTTGCGGAGTAATTTTGACGTCTATATGTGAAACCCTATCTTCTCAATTTGACTTGGATCTCGATCCATTTTGAATGTTTGCTCTTCTTTGTATCCAATGTTTGAAAGAGAATGAAGAAAATTCACTTTCACAATGACATTTAAACCAAAATAAAACAGAGCATAATGACTCATTTTTGCCGTGGGTGATACTGATAACGTGAGATTTTATATTCCAAGAGACGAAGTACTTTCACTTTGTTTAGCTTGTGGACAAATTAACTTTGATTTCTTCTATAGCATTACTTAGTATGTTGTCCATCTCTTATGTTCCTTCGCTGTTTTCAAGGGAGGATATGATTGACATATTAGTAATATAGATACACTGGGACCCTCATCATAAAATCGTTGTCCTAAAGCTAGGAGCAAGCAGTGAAAATGTTGGCGTAATTAATACGAGTTAGGGCAAAAGATATTGTTGGTAGGAAAGAATGTGGAGAATACCTGTAAGAGTGAGGCTCGAATACCACGAGAAGAACCTTATCCGGAAATCTCTTACAAGCCGCTTGCGCATCATCCGATGAAAACACCTACAAACGCATATGAATTTACTAAATACGATCAATTGCTTCACGTGATTGTTTTTAATCACCAATTAATGTTAGCACTGTTGCAAGAACCTTCACAAAATTATATCAAGAGGATATCTACAACCAGCCACTAACATTCCCAATCTCAAACAAAAAGAAAAATCACTCACTGCTATTGAATTCAAGACATTAGGAACTCCTGGAATCCGTAGACTGATCTCTGCCAATGGATTCCCTCTCTTGCACTGCAGGCAATTGGAAA
>JAWDEX010000023.1:4565616-4599944 GCA_035221805.1 Trichilia hirta
ATATATATATATATATATATATATAAAGAGTTTTGTTGTGAGGATCATGCCTGGCCTCAATTTTAGACTGGAGTTTGTTCATGACTGAAGTCATTATTCCTGAACCGACGCTTCAATAAGAGAGAGGGCAATCCCTGTTTCAAAATCTGCTTTTCACTTATAAATCAACCTCTGTCCTCGACATCGGGAGTAATCATGGGGTCAACGTAAAATGACCCACACAATAATCTACGTTTTTACTCTTGATAATAATAATAATATCCAAAATATGAAATATCATTGGGATTCCAACGCCTCCCCAAATAAGAACATTGGGAAAAATGCATGCCATTAAGTTACGAACTGTGCTTGTGTGTCAGCGAATCAAGTGCCAATTAGTTCGATTAATAAATATTCTTTAAAAATAATATAAAATATTTAGAATTCCAAATTGGATCACAATTAGAATCTTCTTGTAAATGATAAATAATCAATTTTAAAATAATAATTTAAAATTTATTTAATATTATAGTGTTATAATATAAAATTACAATTAGTGTAAAAAATATTTTAAATACTAAATATTGTATTTGAATTCTATTAAAAATTAATGTTAGTAAATAATTTTTTATTTTTAAAATAAAGCATAATCAATGTAGAGAGACTTTAATTCTAAATCTTTGTCAGAAGATTTTATGTACTAAATTGTGAACTTTCGTCGCATGGCCGACAACCGTTGATTGGAATATTTAATCGATTCGTATTTGTTGCAAAGAGATATTAGCGGTTCAATTCTTTTTTATGGAGAATTTTTTATACTAATAATATTCAGAATATTTAGTTTTTAATTCTTTTAACAAATTAATATTGCATGAGTATCATCAGAGTACTCATTGAATGAACTTAATAGTCTGAAATTTAATATTAATTTTTGAAGAGTTTGTTTTTGGCTTAATCTATTCGTTTGAGAATTGAATTTTATGTCAGAAAATTGATTTGGGAACTAAGACATTTATTTAAGCTAAAGCTTCGTAACAAATGATTTGATATTCAAAAGTTTTAGAAGGAATGAAGTTTGGAATTATACCTATAGTAAATAACTTATAATTAACTTTATAGTTAATTTTGTACGGACATGTATTTTTTATGAAATTATAATTATGAAGTTAGATGTTTAATATGAAACACTTCTTTTTGACATCGTCTCCTTTAAGACATTAAAAAATTTGAATATATTATAAATACAATTGGTCCATATATTAGTAAGGTTTCTGCAATTTTTAATAGTAATTTTTTGTAATATGTGATTCTGAAATCTCGCAATATAATTAACGTATAATTATTTAAATTTATTTTAGTCATGAGTTTTATGGATATCTAAATACTATTTATGTGTAAATCGTTATAAATTACTTAACTAGACGAAGATGACGAAGATGGAGAAGCTGGTATAAACACACTGATTATACACACTGATTATAGACTGATTTTCAGTATTTTAATTTTTTACAGTAAATATTATATTATTAATTAATTATATTTTATTATTATATTGTAACTGGGATTTATATAAAATTACTTTTAGTTTAAGTATGTCAGAATTTTGGTGTTGGTCGTATTAAATTTTTACCTGTAATTGATATGATATATTCATGCAATATCAATTAATCGACTAATATGTGAAACAAGACGGACCCATACCCTGTTACCATCAATCAATCTTTTAACAAATTGGTAATACTAAGATACTATTTTTTTTATTGAATGACTAAAAAATTTAAATTTTAAATAATTTTAAATATTTAAATATTAATGATTTATTTATTTTTTGTTTAGAATTTAAATTTAAATATTAAATTATTTATTCTTTTAAATAAAAAGTGTAAAAATAAATATTTCTACCATTATATCTTATAATTTTGCATTTTAAATAAATAATAGAATTTTGCATTTTATTATAGTTGTCTATATTATATAAAAAAATTTAATTTATAAGATAACTTGAAACTTGATAAATTTAAATTAAAACAAAAAATAATAAAAAAATATTTATTATGTAATTTTATTACATAATTTTTTTAATCATGTAATTTTTTAATCAAAAATTACTTATATATTGAAAATAATGAAAAGAAAGTGTTAGTTTTTTATACGAGTAAAGATATAAATAAATCAATTAAAAAAATTATATTTTTATAAATATATTCTATAAAAGATTTTATTAAGAGGAAAAGCAAAAAAATTATATTTTATTAAACAAAAAATATTTTAAAAAATTAAATTAAAAAATAAATTATTTTAAATAGATAAATTCAAATAATTAAGCATTAAGATAGAAAAACAATCGGTCTTTAGGTTTGTCACATTAATTTTTATAAAAAATATATAAAATTTTGTATACATATCATTGTTTTGCCAGATTGCATCTTTATTTATACTAATAAAACGTATGAACATAAAAAATAAAATAAAATAAAATGAGGGAAGAATTATGGTCTATTCAGGGATTCGATTGACGGAAAAAATAAAATGAATTTATGAAAACCAAAATGAGGGGCAAATTACAAATTTTATTACAATGTTAAATTTTATTTTTATAAATAAAAATTGTTATAAAACAGTTGATAAAATGAAAATGGTAAAAACTGTAATCAATAACTTAAAAAATATATTGAATTCATAGCAGCATGACCATTAAATAATTCGGCATAAGTGGACGGAAATCATAATACATCCTGATCTTAAATCCAAAAATATTCTAATCAACATGCATACCCCAAACCTATATTTCCAAAAGTGCCACCATACAAACCACAGACTACCATAAAAAAATCATCTTAAATTAAATTTTATGATTTTATTAATTATATTATTAATTTTCTAAACATGTATTAGTATTACGAAAAAAATTAACCTTTTTTTTTTTAAAATAAAAACCGCTTAATTCATTAAAACAAACAAACAAACAAACAAAGTCATAAAGAAGCAAACAAAGATCTCTTTATATACTTCAAAAATATTGGCAATGCAAAAATAAATAAATAAAAAGTTAGACAAATTAATAAAATATTTTATTAAGATAATCCATAAAAGGAAAAAAAAAAATTAACGAAATCTCAATTGAAAGGCAAATAAAATTAATAAATAACATAATTAAAGGATGAAAGGAAGGACTAGAAAAAGAATTAATCTTAGTAATAAAAACAACAAATAAAATACTCCATGACATTTTAAAATTAATGCTAGTAACTTTTACAAGGGATTAGGCCATCAAG
This sequence comes from Trichilia hirta, assembly GCA_035221805.1. Taxonomy (NCBI): domain Eukaryota; kingdom Viridiplantae; phylum Streptophyta; class Magnoliopsida; order Sapindales; family Meliaceae; genus Trichilia; species Trichilia hirta. Next base: position 4,568,871 of record JAWDEX010000023.1, read on the forward strand.
TAACTCTTAGATTAATAAGCTTGAAGACAGAATTAGAAATGGATCATTAAGCAATGACATCGACACTAAAAAGAACAAACAAAGATGAACAAATTATTATAAATATAACATAAACATTATTCATTTTATGAATATTGGTCAAATTTTAGTGAGTTATTGTAAAATATTTCAAATTACATAAAATCTGATCTGATCTCATCCAATCTTCGAATTTAATTTTAAATTAAAATAAATTATATCAAGGTGTCGGCATCCATACCCCACGTATCATTCGATGTCCGTTAGTGGCCAACAATTGTAAGATAAACTGCCTGACATTTTCGTAATTCTCCCAAAAGTCAGTGTCCGATTCGTAACCCCCATTTTGAACAAAATTTTATCTCAAAAGAAAGTTTGATAAACTAGACCGTTATTTTGCTCTGAGAATTTGCAACTCTCTAGTACTATCTGATAGGGAAAAAAAAAAAAAAAAAACGAGAAACGGAAGTAAAAAAAAGAAGGAAAAAAGAATAGAGCTATTCGAGGCGTAGGATATTCAAATTACAGTGCGATCGAAAGTGAAAAGTTGAATTGAATCATTCGATTCTGTTTGCTTTACACTTTACGAAAGAGAGAGAGAGATAGAGATAGAGACAGAGATAGAGAGAGTAGAGAGTTTGTATTGTTTGTGAAAGAACTGTAAAACTGTCGGGCAAAATCTAGGGTTTAGGCGACGATGACGGATGTGATACTTCACATTTACGATGTGACGAATAGTGGATCGGAGAAGACGAACAACACTATTATGCAAATCAACAAAATCTTCAAAGACGGTATTGGAATCGGCGGCATCTTCCACAGCGCCGTTCAGGTTTCTTTCTCTCTTTCTGTTGTATTTGTGTATGCATGTCCTAATCGATTGATGTGATGTGCAATGGCGAGTGACAGTGTCTGAGATCTCGAATTTTGGTTTTCTTGAATAGTGAGTGATGACGTTGGTTGAAAATTTATTGTCATCTTGCTTATGAAATGAAGAATGATTGTATTGATTTTCTGTTTTAATTGTTGAATGTTTGAGATTGAGGCTGGGATTGGGAATTTTGATACTATTATTGGTTTCTTTGGTGTGCATGTGTCAGTGTTCGTGGTAATAGATTGATGTTTCAAATGTAGAATTAAACAACAAAATAAACGTACCAAACCTAAAATTAGGTGAAGTGTTAATTATTCAAGCTCACTGGTATACACTGTACATATATTGATTTAGTTAAATCGAGAATTAAATTAGTTTATTCATTTTTATTCTCTATATTCGTCTGAACCTGAATCGGTATCATCTTAAGAATAGTCAACGAGATAGTATCCGGGTCGTCTCAGTCGTATTGTGCTTGATCATCCTTCTGGACTGGCTACCAATCATTGGCTTGTAAGTTATTGTTTCACCAACTAGCTTATAAGATGCATTTTCACAAGCAATGGCTTTTTGATCGTTATGGTTTCTTAAATCCAAGAGTTACTGGAAATACAAACAAACATAGGCATAGTTAGTTTATTGTAATCTTCTTGCAGCATATTGGCAGAGCTTTTGGGAGTTTAATCCTGAATGTGCTCTCTTCTCTGGAGGATTTCACGCCTTACAAAGCTTTTAGTAGAAAGTGTAGAGTTGTTTCAGAAACATGAGCCTTGTTTTAGCTTTACTATGAATATTGCAATTTGAGTGCAAGTGGAACGAAATAATTAGTTTTGGCATCAGTACTGGATTAATAAATGTATAGAATTTCTTAACCTAGAAGAGCTGTTCCTCCGTAGAAACTTTGGTTTATGAGATAATGACTGTTGATTGTAATACTTGATATTGCACGTCTCCTAAGTTTTATATTGTCTTTTCACACCACATGGCACTTGTTTGGCGATATCTGAATGAACATAGTAGGTAACCTGGTGTTGAAGAGTAGTAACTTTTCGTTTTTCATTTTTATTTGGGAAACTGAGTTGTGTATTGATATGCTGCTGTGTCCCATGCGAGTGCTGTGTAGCAAAAGTGATCTACTGTTCACTGAGTGAATCTCTTTTTGCGTCTTCCATTCTTTTTTTTGCGATCAATACATGAAGGTGAAGAGATTGCAAAACCAACGATTTGGTGCTTGCTTAGGTGAACAGATTGCATTGGATGCTTAACTGCATGCTTGCTTTCCTTTTCTTTTTCACTCTTTCCTTTTTCTTTCTTTCTTTCCTTTTTTTTCAATAAATCTTTAAGTAATTAGTTCCCGTGATTACTTTGAGCACATGTTAGTTCTTCGTAGGATTTCATGCAGTTTCAATTGTCTACGAAGTTTTTTGAGTCCATAATATTTAACTTTTAATCCAATGTTTCATTGATTATGTTGATTATAATTGTTTGTTAGGATAATAAATTTGATTGTCCTTTACTGGCAGGTTTTTGGGGATGAAGAATGGTCTTTTGGGTTTTGTGAGCAAGGATCTGGGGTATTTAGTTGTCCACCCGGAAAGAATCCCATGTATACCTATCGTGAGTCCATTGTTCTTGCAAAAACAAACTTTTCAATCTTCAAGGTAAATCAGATACTGCGGGAACTTAGTAGAGAGTGGCCTGGAAATACATATGACTTGTTATCAAGAAATTGCAACCACTTCTGTGATGAGTTTTGTGAAAGACTGGATGTACCAAAACTTCCGGGTAAACATTAACTTTTATCATTCTTCAGTGTTTTAATTATTAAATTCTTATTTCGTGGTATACAGTGTTGAATTAAGTGGCATATTGGTGTTACATTGACTTTCTAGGCATACGAAACACTATTCTAAAATCTATATAAACATAATTAGAAGGCAACCTCCCTTAATTTAGCAACCTGGCATATTGTTATGCAACTTAGCTTCTTTCTGTAACAGTTGTTTAATTTCTGAGAAATAGGTATAAACTCAGAATTAATTTTTTGATCCAAAGAAGTGAATTTTATATCCTGAAAAAGCTTTCTCTTCTTGGGTATGTTATCCTTGCATTCTTACATATCTTTGGCTGGCCCTTGACCAGGAGCTAGGTAGCTTACCCAGCTCAGCTTAAAGAAAACAGGATTGAAGCTCCTTAGTTCACAGATTGAGGCCTGGCACACTTTTTATTTTAATTTATTAGAAAATCGACAAATACAATGCTAGCCTTGATATAAAATTGGGCAGAATGGTCAATCCTGGAGCAAAAATTGCTCTTTGAGGCAAGACCTCAGCAAGGCAGTATAGGTTACTGATAGCTTAGTACACAGCTAGTTCTAACAGACTGTAGATATAAAATATAACAACTGTGTTTCATGTTGTTCTCCGTGTTACTGATGCGAATACTGATAACTTCTTTGGCCAGATAATTAAATTATCTACAGTTATCCAAGAAACTTGTGCAGTCTGAGATAATGCTTTACCAAAATGTTTTACCAGTATAATGAATATGAATTTGTGATGTAATCTTTTGTGATAGGTTGGGTTAATCGTTTTGCCAATGCTGGTGATGCTGCAATGGAAGTAGCGGAAACCACTGCTTCACGAGTAAGATGCTACTCTGTCATTTGGTGTTTACGACTTGCTGCATATTGTTAATCTAGATTGACTTCATATTGTTGATCTAAATTGCAGCATTTACTAGATTCACATTAGCTTTTGAATTTTCCTATTTACTGCCTTCTGTAGCCAACCTTTTGGCAGTCAGTCATATTGAACTTGTGGCTGTTGTGCTATTGCCATCAGGCATCAGCAATGGATTTGAGTGACTAATCGGTGTAATAGTGTGGCAAGTCATAATAATTTTGACTTGTAACTAACAAAACTTTTACTGTCTACTATGCTTTTACAGTTTAGACAAGCTAAGACAGAGATCGTCTCAGCCAGCAAAGTGGCTTATCGTTTCCTCTTGGGGGTTGCTTCCAATGTCAATGGGACCAATGGGACGAATGTAGCCAATGGGGCAGTTCTGTCTAATGGGGCTGTTTCAGATTCTCCTAGCATTTCAAGCAGAGGATCCCCTAGAGTTGCTTGGTTTAAAAACCTCATCACCAATGGTGCTAAACCTTCCAGTGGTTTAGAAATCGAGGATCATGAGGATGATGCATAAGACGCAACAAGATCAAGGTCAAGAAAAAGTCCCACTGCAACAGAATCGACGACATGATATTCAACAAAACATCTTCCTTATTCAGATGTGTGTACGATGAAACCCGCAAAAGGCCATGTGGCAACAAAAATGTTCATTTGTGCATCAATGTAAAGTGTCAAAACTGTTTACTCGAAATTAAAATTTGCCCATTGACTTCCCAAGGTACTAACGAATTTCGAAGATCATGCAATCTGAAGCTATTTTGTCCCCTCAACCAAGTGTCTTGCTTATTCTTCGTCAAATATTGATTTTACGTAAACTATGGTACTTCGAAAGTAACTCGGCCCAAGTGTGCTGATATCCGCATCTTAACACCTCAATGGAACAACAATTTCTACAGAACAGCTATCCATCCACATAAAGGTGGTTTAAACTTGATTTAAAGTTTAAACCTAAAACTGGCAGATAGAAAAAAATTAAATGACGTTGCACCATAAAATTTCTATAACCTGTCAAAAGTAACAATATCAACGTATGTGTTAAAAAGGTCGCAACTTACAAAAGATAATAAATTTAGCACTCATGCATCGTCAGTGGATGGCTGTAAGAAAACAGAATCTGCCTTTATAATTCATGGACTCATCAAAACACTCCATGAGATATCAGGAATAAAGCAAATTCAAGAAACATAGTAACAGGAAAAGAAAGCACAAAAACATGCATGCTAGGGTAACAATATCCTTAGACAGCCAGAAGCAACACACAAAACATCAGGAGTGAACACGTTCAAAATAAATATATACAGGAATCTTATTTTAGAACTTTGAACCAAGACTCATCGCTCTTAAGCATTTCATTAAGGACAATCGTGTCAACTTGTGCATCCTCTGCAATCTGGAGTGATGAGACAGCTTCCGCAGCAATAAGGCCAGCTGAGAATTCGGAAGCCCCACAGCCTCCATCGTCAAGATAAGGCGTGCACAAATTTCTTTCCAACGGCCCGTAGGTTAATGACCAGTCACTATTTCCAAATTCATCCCACTTGCATCCAGAACCATAAGCATTAGAGAGCCACCCAATTCCTTTGAGAGTACATTTTGGAGGGACCACATGAGGAAGGGATACTCCCCTTTCACCAGTGAAAAAGTCGACATCATCATCACAGTCCCAAGGGTTGAACTCTGCTTTTTTGTTCAGAACAACTTTACAAGAATCATCAGGATCATCACAAAGGACATGCAAAGCAACAGCTTCAGCAATTGCAGCACCCTCCTCATCAAGCCTCTGCTGTTCTTCTTTCTTTTTCTGTTTCTTCTTTTCTAGTTCTGATCGGATGGCTGCAGAAGCAGCAAGGGCCTTCTCCAGTCGCCGCTTTTTCTTCTCAGCTTGCTTGATGCGATCTAGTTCATCCTTCACCTGTTTCTTCTTTGCTTTTCGTACAACTGGTTGCACTTTATTACACGCCATGTTATCCATGAAGACTATAAAAACTACAAACTGAACCTTCACAAACTCAGTCTTGTTTGCTCAGATCCTTTTTCTTAATGAGAATTCCCTTAAATTGTATACATTTTCCTATAACTATTTTTCTGTCTTTTACTTTTCTTGTAACCCTAGTTAAGTAATAGTTCAAACTTGTATTGAAACTAATATAATGATATACTTGCAACAGCTACACCCACTCAGGTCTGTACGAATACCTCATTTTACGAACAATGCAATCCCAAACTGAAACGACAGGAGACAACAGAAGAGAAAAATTGTAAGCACTAACAGACCCATCCCTTGGTAACATTCTTCCTAATTTCCCACAGCCCTTGCATTTACCCATTCTGTGTCTGCCAGAAGAATCAATACCCTTAATAAAATAGGAGTAGTCACTACAATTCAAGCTGGTTCAGACAGCTCACATGGCCCTCCAACTGCACTGGATGTAAAAGAATTCAAGTCAACCATTATCGAGTGAAAGAAAGTACACACAGATAGTAGTTGCTTTCCACAGAAAGATACAACTATATATGTGCTGTCACCAGTTACGAACAGATTGTAAAGCAATTACATCAAAACAACAACAATCGCCACTGTAATTCTAGTTTCTGATTATTAATATTTCACAGTAAAACTAAACCAAACATAGAAATTTCACGAAAGCAAATTCCAACATCTATCGACCTATAAATATATCTTTCCCACATCATATTCACAATTTATCACTGCAGCAGAAGAGACATCACTGTCCTGGACTATGAACTACTCACAAGGGCCTCTGTTGCTCAAATCAAATAGACTTCAACGTTCTTAGAGCCACATACACAGACATAAAATATGCATAAACATGAAGAACAGCAAAATTAGAAGTTAATTCATAGCAATGTCCAATATGCACACAAAAACACACATAAAAAAGGAAATTATCAAAGTGCAAGGAAAAAACATCCACAAATGATTCTGTACAATCAAATTTGAAGCCAACACTATCATATTCAACATATGAAACACCAGATCCAAAAACCTAAAATGAGTCAGATTTCAAGCAATTGAAGTTTTATTTGCATGCTCCGAATTGGTAAAGAACCCACATCAGTCAAACCGTACCTTCAGCAAGAAACCTGAATTGGAACTCCTAATTGATTCAATTACCATAAATGAATAAACCAAACCTAGATCCTGACGCATCTAATTGCTGAGAAACTCTTATGTACAAAATAAAAGCCGAAATTCCATTCTTTAACCATGACTATAGCTACTAAATACTGATAAACCGGTAAATTTTTTCATTTTTTCAATACTCAGATTACCATTTAATATCAAATTCCAGCAGTTAATAATCAAAAAGAGGGTAATTGCAGTATATCGTAAGTTAAAATTATATTTATATATTTACTACAATTTTACAAATCAGGATCCGTCGCAGAAGTTCAACCTAGTAACGAATAAAATTCGAAGCTAAGCAAACCCAGAAACATAAACATGAGATCTGACTAACCCAGATCAAGAAATTTCAGATTTGATTGATGCAAATCATATACACAAATGTGTCAGATCCAACTACCCATCAAGACAAAAATAAACAAATCTCAAAAAAAATTATAAAAAACATAAATAAAAATTTTCAAAAATTGAAAAGCAAACCTGGCGAAAAATGGCTTCCGTCAGGTCGGGCGAAACAGAGAGAAAAATTTAGAGCAGGCAATCGTGTGTTTGGATCTACAGAAGCTTAAGCGATAAAGAGAGAGAAAAATAACCGATCACGTGTCGTTCACTAATGGATTGTGGATACGTGTCATGCGATTGCCTATGGTTGATGGAAAGCGTAAATCTAGAATATCACTGGCTGTCGCTATTTGGGACAGACGAGGTCTGCAGTGTCACTGCTGTGGTCATGCCACTTGGCGGCTTAACTTAACATAGATCACGTTTGATGCATATGGTCCCAGATCAAAAACGTATTATCGTCCGTCTAATAAGACTTTTCTTCTTATGGAACATCATGATGATCATTGTGTTACAGATGGGACCCACGTGTGATTCTGTTGATAGAAAGGCTATCGCCCAGCTACCAGGTCTCCGCATATTTGAGGGAGCCCAAAACAATTTGGGACCCATTGACTCGTAAAAGGTCGAAACAAGCTTATCCTTGGGTAAGACCAGTATAATTTGGGTTTCACCGAATCTTCACGAGGCCCAAACGAACTTACGTAAACTCTATTTTGCATTTTCTCTTACGGTTTCAATCACATGATCTAGTTTCTTTCCCGCAATGGACAAACCTTAAACCCTAGTTCCTGGCAATGCTTTCTCTGATTCACTCTCCAACAATCCAATTCAGATCGGCATTTCCCTTCCAAAACACTTAAACCCTATTCTTCGAAGAACAATATTCAATCTGTCCTTCAATGGAATCGAAAGCCCGAACTTGCCGGAGCAGGAAGCGCGTGGTTGTCACCACTTCCGGTAAAGGTGGTGTCGGCAGACAACCACCACCGCCAACGTCGGCCTCTCCCTAGCCCGTTTTGGTTTCTCTGTTGTCGCAATTGACGCTGACGTCGCTCTACGTAACCTCCTCGGCCTCGAGAATCGCGTCAACTACACCGTCGCGGAAGTTCTCAACGGTGACTGTCGCCTCGGCCGCGTTAGTCCGTGATAAACGATGGTCGAACTTAGAATTGCTCTACATTTCAAAGCCAAGATCGAAGGTTCCCCTTGGGTTCGGTGGCAAGGCTCTCGTTTGGCTCGTTGATGCATTGAAATCAAGACAAGAAGGTAGCCCTGATTTTATCGTAATTGATTGTCCAGCTGGCATTGATGCCGGTTTTATAACGGCGATATAAACCGGCATCGATGCCGGCTAATGAAGATGTGTTAGTGACGACTCCTGATATAACTAGTTTAAGAGATGCTGATAGAGTGACAGGGCTGTTAGAATGTGATGGTATAAGGGATATAAAGATGATGGTAAATAGAGTGAGAACGGACATTATAAAAGGGGAAGACATGATGTCAGTGCTGGATATTCAAGAACCGTTAGGGCTAGCTATGTTGGGCGTGATTCCTGAGGATTCAGAAATTATAATGAATACAAATAGAGGGTACCCTCTGGTATTGAACAAGCCGCCAACCCTTGTTGGGTTAACATTTGAGCAGGCTGCGTGGCGCCTTGTTGAGCAGGATATTATGAAAGCTGTAATGGTGGAGGAGGGCCCGAGAAAACGGGGGTGGCGGTGTTCTCATTTTTCGTAGGGTGAAAGTGATTTTGTTGAGTCGGTGCTCTTTTTTTCAGTAGGATGTTGAAGGCGGGGTACAGTAAGTAAAGTCTGCTTTTTTCTTATAATTTTAGTGATTCTATCATTTGTCATATTGAGGTTGGCTGGTTGGGTGAGTTGCATTTCCAATTTTGTTGATATGATAATGTGTTGGTAGCTTCAAAGTTTAATTTTGTATCTTTGGAATCCAGATTTGAAAATTGCAATATCTATTGAATTTTGTTAATTGTATTTATGCTTCATTCCAGTATTCCAATTCCAATGAATTTTATCTCTTTCGGCATTGGAGTTTATTAGCCTAACTTTTCCGTCATCAATTATGGGATAAGATAAGATGATACATTGTTGCACTTTTGATGAATGCGATGCTAATTAATTGATCAGAGATTATGAATTAAAAGTACAAAAAAAGTCAAAAAATAGAAACGTTCAATATGGTTTGAAGTGATGATGAAAGGAGAATATAAAGAAAAGAAATGGGAGAAAAATCATTTAAGTCTTGCTCCATACAGTAAACAGCTGAAGGAAGTGTGTTCCAATATCTTTGTACTTTACCCAACTTTCTGGTCCTTGAGTTGAAAGAGGGAAATAATGGGGAATGGTAAGGCGATGTGATGGAGAATTAGGATTAGTGTTATGCAGGTGAAGATGTTTAGTAGATGCCCCATAAGCTCTTTCTCATGCTGAATGGTTCATTTTTATTGATTTTATGGACCCAGCATCCCAAAACCCCGTGCCTGTAATGAGCCTCTACTCAACCTGCAAACTCAGTTCAGTTGGTCGGGAAGGCTACCATGTTGTGGCCAGATCAATTGGCTATAATCGACAACTTGGCATTATATTTATTGTTGTTTGTTGCAGAGCTATTGTAGTATCAGTTTGTAGATATTAAATCCATTGTAGATCTAAACTCATCAATCAAAATTGTGTTAGTTTGGCAGTGGCATCATCTGTTTTAAGGTATTATATCCAGCTGTCTAAAAGTTACCCCAGCTTTTATAGAATTTCATGTACGCGCTAATTTTGACACCTACGTATGAAATCCTGAATCTTGATCCATTTTAGATGCCTAACTGTAAAATGCTTTTTGGTTGGTTGTGTAGAAGTAAAATATTCTGGTGAAGGATTCTGATTGATAGTAATGGATATGGATATTGACAGCCACAAGCCATACTACTGGATGGAGATTTTTCCGCATCAGAGCAACACTTTTGATGGGGCAACCACAACCTACTGGATGGAGAATCATGAACTGAATTGTCTTTGGCTCCAAAAGATCCCGAGACAGTAGTTTTCCATTAAGGCATTCTTGCTGATGAGTCATTAGTTTACTTGGGATGTGGGTGGAAGTCCATGCAGGCCTTACTGTTTAAGTCACTAATACTTGTAGCAAAATCCAGTAACTCCGTAAGTTCTTCAAAACCCACGGCCGCAACGCGGTGCACCAGGGCATATATTATTTCAGTTCATATGGGTTACAAGTATTCCTGCTATTTTGTACCGTTAATGGAGAAAGAATTAAAAAAGGTACACAAGGACCTTTAACATGGAATGTGTGTAGTACGAATCACTTTTCACTTTTCTCCGGAAGAAAAAGCCAGTACAAGACAGTTTTGTTTCCTTCAAACGCTATGTGGTACAAAATAAGGCCTGGCAACAGAAGGCTATCAAAGCTGAGTAAGTGCACTGTTTTCCACCAAGGGGACATTTTTCACACAACCACAAATTGATAGTGATTTTAGCAAGAAACAGGACAAGTCAAATGGTTAGCATTTGCAGGCAGCAAGACAAGACAAGCATTTGGTTTCACCTATCCACTCTGCACTGACGTCCCTCCCCTTAGTTGCACGTGGATCTGTCTAAAATCTCTTGAAGCACTTTTCCGAGCCCTCAAATCAAACTGATCAAAAGTAATGGCAGAGAAGAGTTTCTTGGTTGCATTTGCATCCATCCGAAATCTCCGAATATTTTTCTGAACCCCTGATTCAAACTAACTGAGCACCATAAAGTAATGGCAGCATAGAGCAAGTTAAGGATTTACATTTCTGAATCTATTCTGCAACTCATGGAGCAATTTGAAACCCACAGTATTAACATCACCTGATCATCAAGAACAGTTATTAGTTTCCAAAGTTTTATCACTAATGTTGCCCCAAATGATCCGACCATGCCCCTTAAGCATTTGATTACATACTCCAAGCATTAAGACGACTTATAACCATGCCATTTAAACATTTGATTACCTGCTCCAAGCATTAAAACAATGATTTTATGATGAGGGTCCATGGATATCTGAATCACTAAGCTGTCAACCACATCCTCCTGTAAAAACAACAAAGGAACATAAGAGGTGGACCGCACATTAAGTAATGCTATAAAAGGAATCAAGTTAATTTGTCCACAAGCTAAACAAACTGAAACTGCATCTCTTGGAAGATAAAAGCTCACATCATCAATACCATCCATGGCAAAAATGAATCATTATTTTTGGTTTAAATGTCCTTGTGGGAGTAAATTTTCTTCGTTCTCTTTGAAACATTGTATACAAAGAAGACCAAACATTCGAACTGAGTAGTCAAACATTTGTTAGATATCTGTAAGCAAATTTTCAATATACCAGAGAAGGGATATTACTCGGATGGTGAGCCAATTATTGCAGCAGCTAAGTCCCTTCCGCTAACATTCCATTCATTTGTTTCTCTGCCAGAATAGACCTGACATTACAAAATCATATTGTTATCATCACTTACATACTAGAAAGTGGAAACTGAGACGATAAAGATCAAGATACTAGTACCACTGTAACCACAACTTGATCTGCACTACCAAGTGCAACAGCAAAGTCATCCTTCAATGCGACTAGGCGACTGCAGAAGTCACCAAAATTACATCCTATGCGATGTAATGTGAGTTAAGGAAAAAGACATCGTTAGTAGGAAAGAATGCGGAGAGTACCTGTAAGTATGAGGCTGGAATACCACGAGAAGAGTCTTATCTGGAAATCTCTGACAAGCTGCTTGGAGAACAGCAAAAGCTTCTGTTGGATGGTGTGCATAATCTTCATATATGTGGCGTCCGTATATTGTCCAATTCATCTGAAAATGTCTACAAACACCTATGAATTTATTTAAGTGCAACTTTATACAATCAATTGATTCACGTGATTGTTTTCCATCACCAATCAACATTAGCACTGTTGCAATAACCTTCACAAGTTATAACAAGATAATATTATGAAACATTTTATAAAATTTGGAAGAACCAACTGTACAAACGAAAACGCTTTATGTATACTAGCCACCAACATTCCCAATCTCAAACAATAGGAAAAATCACTCACTGCTATTGAATTCAAGACATTATGAATTCCTGGAATCCGTAGACTGATCTCTGCCAATGGACACCCTCTCTTGCACTGCAGGCAATTGGGAGAAAAAAAAAAATCCAATGTGGGGATCATTTTCTTCTTATAACTTGTCAAAACAACCATCTACGCAGAAAATCAGATGTGATATAGGTTTAGAAAACTTTGGGAGTACACACTACCTTTATAAAGTATACCAAAAATAAGCTTCATTACTTTAACAGGATTATCGTATTCTCGAAGCTTAAGGGACAAATGGATTATCTTAATCTATGAGTTAAAATACACAAGCAGTACTATGGACTCTTCTAATTCACAGAAGTTCATAAATCTGGATAAATATTTACGTTGTGACTCATAATTTGGTATTTAGAAGAATGCCAAAACAAGCAATGAAATTTTATTATGGCCAAGATTTAAGAAAATTTCAAACATCTAAAAAGCAAACGGATGGATGTTTGAGGCCAAGGAGTTCTCCCAAATTTCATAAAGAAACAATGATACTCACCAAAATATAAATCACTACCACCCTGTGAGTTTGGACGAACGGATTCAGTATGCCAATCATTAAAATTTGAGATACCGTAGGTTATTACTCTGTAATGATTGCCACATAGATCTGAACTTTGATCAGACACGATAGTACCTGAATACTCCAATCCAGAAACTTGTTTTATTTGATCCAGTAAGGAATATGCACCTCCACTGCACTCCCATTCCAAAGAATTTAAATTAGAATCCATGAAAATAACAGGCTGAAATTTGTGCTCTTTCTTGTAAACTCAAACAACAGGAAAAACCATTATAGAGAATGAATCACAAAATCCAACAAACTGAGCAATAAGAGCAAAATCGAGAGCCATTTTCTGCCAACTAGTGTCTAAAGAAGGTAAAAAAATTGATATGGTTTAAACAGTCACTCAAAGATACCAGGAAACAAATCATGTTTTATAATATTTACTCCAGGTGCACTGTATGGACCGGTAAGGCAACAGTAAAAATCTGTTTTTGGCTTCGCTCTTCGTCAACATCTTCCAAAGCACTCACTGTGAGATTATCAAAGCAATCAGATTCAGTTTCAAATAGGATATGTTGTTGCTGAGTCTACATCCATAGGATAAGTACTAGAAATTATGAACAGATGAGTTCAATCTACCAGTAACCAATACCAGGTCAAGCTTGGTACATTTCCTTAAAATATAATTGATAATTTAATAATTATATATGAAAGAAACTAGAGCAAGTAACTTGGAGAGGAAAAAAAAAGAATGCATACAAACCAACTTGTAAGGCTGAGAGAATATTAACTAAATTAAGGCCACACTAGTCCTCCCCATGAATTCACAAGGGAAATTTGCTATACACCCAAGTCACTTATCTCAACAGCATAGGGCCAAGACACTTTGGTCGGTCCCACATCTTTGGGTAGCTCCTGTGGGAGTAACTGTAGAATTTATAGGAACATATCTCAGTAGACTGGGCATAAAAGAGCATCCAATACATCCACTAGTTGCAGTTAAGTATCAACCCATCAATAAGCAACATAGGAACTTCAATCCAGTGGACTTCACCATAGTACTAGCTATACAATTGCAAAACCCAAAGAGGTCACAACTAATACAAGATTAGATGTTATTACTGGATGACATCACATCCCTGAAGAACCAGAAAAAGCAAGAAACCAGTTTGACAAATTATAGAAAAATAATATCTTTTCATAGTTTAGCACAATTAGTCCAATCCAATAAAATAAAATTTTAGTAGAAAAACAATAGGATGTAGTTTGATATACCTGTCCCCACATATAACCAGATGTCCCCCCAGCTTGATTTGGCTGAGGAATCTTCTGAAAATACTTTTAACAGCCTCCTAATTGAAAGGAGAAGTAAAAGTAAATTCTAATCAATAACAATTAGCATAAATAATTATAGTATTGATTCTCAACTTTACAAGCAGAAAAGCACATCAATCACCAAACCTCATCTCGAAAGATATCAACATGCTCCCAGTCTAGATTTGTCACTATAGCAATTGAGGGCGTTAATCCCAGGAAGCTACCATCATATTCATCAGCCTACCAACAACGAAAGTATTTGAGTCTTAACTGTCTTTCTTAAGATGAAGGATAAAATAATGACTATGAATATAACACTTATTTCCATAACTTTCTAGAGATGTTTCAATGGCCATAAAACTATAAAAAGGGATTTTGAATTATTTAAGGAAAAAATGTTAATTGATTTCCTTGCTTAGTTTTGGAGATGTATACAGTATAACAAGCATCTTCAATTTCCAGTACACATGGACGAAAAGATCATTCATATTAATCCTTTTAGAGCAAATTCATTCAATATGCAGTCTAAATGCTCATCTCATGTGCCAAAACTCTATTAGAAAAAGTAGGAAACAAAGGTAAGCATACCTATAGCACAAAGTTCTGACCACTTCCATAAATTATATTTCTGTCAGGAAACTGCAAAAGGTCATTTGACATCACATCAAACTTCTATGGACAGACCGATATTTTTATTCAAGTTTTGCAACAACTTGGTTTGCTGGAAACATAAAGTATCAATACAACAAACAGGACAAATTACCAAATGAACAAATGGACATAAGAAGGAATTAACAAGAATTGAATTGGAAACTTTTTCTTTCATTAGATGAGGTACTACCTGCGGTACATGTGCTCCAATTACAGCAGTAAGATCATCTTTCATTGCCTTCGCAACATAGGCAAGCATACTTGTTGTTGTGCTCTTCCCTACATATATAATTCATTAAATTGCAACAAAAGATGAAAATATATTAAAAGAGGCAGCTCACATATAAATATCATTACAAATGTATCAGCAACATCAATATTGCCTCCTGGAATGAAATGCGTATCATTCTAACTGTTTCAAAATACAATTGACAACAATAATAACTGGTAACAACATTACCGTAACTACCCCTGACAGCAATAAGATTGTAGTTCTCTGTGACCTTTGCCAACCAATAATCTCGTTTGCAGCAGCAACAGGTGATAAAAACTGCTAATCAGTGAAATATGACAACCCTTAGCTTAAAAGCTATTCAGTTTACCCATTGAAAGAACTTCCATATCATTTAAAAGGATAAGAAAAAGGAAGTTCAAGCTTTCAAGAACAGAGAACCAGTTTTGAAATTGTAAACAAGTATTACACACACAGGCACTCCAACAGATTTTGCGTGTAAAATCTCCACATTATCTTGGGGAATAGCACTTGAAACAACAACAGCATTAGGAAATCTTGACCCATCATCGCTTTCAATATTTGACAGGGAGTGGCCAATATGTAAATTTGCCCCATCTTCCTGCAGTTCATCCATATAGCCGTTCCACAAAATATCTGAGCCACTAACCTCAAAACCCTAAAACCAAATAATACCACTTAAAACTTGGCTAACTTGCAATATAGTTCATTTAGTTTCCATCGATTCCTGAGAAATTCTAAGTCGTCAAAAAAATTCAATATTCATAATCAAAATTTTGAATTTTCTCTTAACACAACCTAATAATTCAATTAGGACGCAGAATTGATTTCTTCAAATGGACTTAACTTGGTAAAATTTAACCTCTTGGCTCAGCTGAGAAATATCCTTCTCATAGTCTCAACAAGCAAAGATAGTAGTATGATAACAAAATATGTAGCTTAAACATACTTTGCCATATCTACTTTTCCTCCATTTTCTCTATGACCAAACAAAATTAAATCAGGTTTGAAATAAGAAGGGAAAAAAAATTACTTGCTTAAGAGCGAGTTTGGCGAGAGCAGACAACCCACAACCACCAATTCCCACGAAATGAATCCATCCTTTACGATTTTTGAAATCGACGCTGCATTCATGTTTTGTTTCACATACAATATATTAAAACTGATCTGCTACATTTCTTCTCTATCAAAACAGAAGGCAAAATTCGATTCGATTTGAAGTAAATACAGCGTTTGCTGCAAAATCCGTTCTCAAATTTGTAGAGAAACTTGGCCGGAAAAAGAAGTGAGCTGGACGACCCTGACATCGCCAACATTGCCAATGTGACTGATTCTCCCAGAAACTAAACGGGACTTTGAAGTTGAATAATGAATAAAGCCCAAACGCATGCAAAGTAATTGAACGTCGCGGCCCAAAGAGTCAAGCCCCATTCAAGCCCAATTCATTTCGAAAACCACAAGTCATCTGCGTTATCGTCACCTCCATTTTGTGAGAACAATGCAATTAGACTCGGTGCCGTTGGTCATCCCAATCCGTTCCTATAATGAGCACAAAAATGAAAAGTAAAAATCAACTAGAGGATATGCATATTTTGGTACAGGGGTGCGCAAATTCTAGTTAGTTTAATCCAAATTGATTTAAGTTATTATTTTATATAATTTAAATTGACTTAAAAAATTTATGAATCGTACGGGATTAAAATTTTATCATCTACCATTTGTAGATTGGATTATAAATTAAATTAAATTAAATTTTTTATTTTTCATTAAATATAATTAATTATAATATTATAAACTATATTACCATAAATATATAAAAAAAATGTTATTTTCTCGCGTTAATTCTATCTTTTTCATTTTATTTTCAATTGATTTTTTTCTCTTTTTGTTGAGATTTACGAAAAGTAAAAAAAAAAAATTTAATAATAAAAATTGATATAATTATTTTAACATAAAAAAATATTAGAGATATTATGAATTGATTAATTTATTCATATAATAAGTTACTCTTTATTTTTTTACATTTAAATCCAATCCAATTCAAATTATTTATACATTGATACCTACATTTTAAATTATATTTTCAAATTTAAATTAAATTTTTATCTGCAACATTAATCTAATTCAATCCACCTCATATCTTTTAGATTGAGTTGTATTGTAATATGCTTGTTAATTAGATTGAATTACTTTAAACACAATTTATAATTTATGGATTAGATTAACATTTTAACTCAATCTAATCCTATACGTAAATATTCGCCTTTATTTTTAGATACCTCTCTTGCAATTTGTTATTTTAAGAAGTTATAAAATTTAATTAATATTAAAAGAGTTTTTAAATTAATCCATATATACTAATTAAAATAACATTTGAAACGCTACGCTCCAAGAGTAACGATACGCATTTTAATTCATTTTATAAAAAACCGTTAAAATGTAAGTACTATAGAATATAATTGCCTTCTTTTTATCATTCTCCAAAGAAAAATTACCTTAATTAATGTTTTCGTGAACTCTCAATTTAGCACGTGGTTGCTAAATTTGCTTAAATTTCCATGCCATCTATACATTTGACTTTAGTAAAGATGAAACAGAAGACAAGGGACAAAAATCAATAAAACTCGCCTCGAGGCCCATGCTAACTTGTGGTGTCGGCCTGTAATTTTGGCTTGGCTGTGGCGGAATTCTCGTAGAAATTTGATTATATCTTAATACAAAGTTATAAATGAATATTTTAATACAATCGCTTCAAACGTATATGTGTGGGGACGGGATAGGTTCGATTAAATTTTGGAATTTTAAAAAAATAATATAAACGTTTATATATTTTTTATTTTTGTAAATTTTTACTCACTCTTGTTAAAATATAAAATATAATAATTATACAATATTATCGTATTAATTTATATAAAATTGATAATTTTAATATTATTGATTTTTAACTACTAAATTCATATTGAATTTAATACTAATTTTTTTACTTAAGATATTTTTTAAGGACTTTAGATGTTAAATTAGTATTTTAATTTAAATAAAAAATTTTAAATAATTCTTACTTATATATAACATAAAAACAGATATTTGATATCATATAATATACATACATTAATTTGTATGTGTAAAATTTGTACAAAATCTTAAGTATTTTTTTCTTTATTTTCATATATAAAAAGAAGTGTGTGTGTATTGAGTGTTAATTAAATTAGTAACATAAGCTTACAAGTTTTTAACATGAAATGTGTATTTTGGTGTGGTGTGTATTGATTGTTAATTAAATTAGTAACATAAGCCTACAAAGTTTTAATATGAAATTTGCATTTTAGTTAATGTAATATGGATTAAAATTGATTACCCGATAAATAATAGATAATTTTTTATATCATCGTTAACATGATAAGTATACAAAAGAAATATACAAGTGGCACATGGAATATCATATTAATTAAATTTAGCATTATTCCAATAAGATATATAAAGATGATTACTTCAAATAGTGTCACACACTAAATTACCCACAAATTTTAGCCTCTTTCTCTATTTAGGAGTGGCAAAAATATTTGAATTCAAATCATAATAAAAAAAATTCAGACAATTAGAATTTAAAAATACTTCTACTACATTTAATTAAAATTCGAATATAGTAAAGTTTATAGAAGATCTGAATATAATGTGGAGCAAACATGATTTAGGAGTGATCCACAAAAAATTCAGATTGAATCTGTATTATTAATATATTAATAAAATATTTTCACTTACAATAAATGATTATTTATATTTTTTAGTATTATTCATAAATAATTAGGTTAATCTTATCTAATATTAAAATTTTTTATAAAATGTAATAATAAAAAATATTAAAGTTTAATATTAAATACCAAAATTTATAATTATTATTTTTTATAAAAAATCTATTTTTATTTAAATAAAATTTGATCATAGTGTTGCAGAAAAACTTACAAATTTTATTATTTTTTCATAATATATATTTTTTAATTTTACAATTTTTTAATTTTAATGTATTATTTAAAATTTTTAATTAAAAATATTTTTACATTTGTTTTTATTATTCTATGTTAACATAATATATTTGCACATTTGTTGTTGTTATTGTTTTATTTTAAATTAATATATTTTTTTAATATTTAAATATATTTTATAAATTTAAATTTTTTGCAAATATTTAAAAATTTATATATTTAAATTTACAAACACTGTATCGCATTTATACTATATAAAAATTAAATATTTATATAAATATGATAATCTTTTTTTTGATTCGTGTACATATACGAATTCGACGAATCGGTACTGGATCCCAAATCTTGCCACCTCTGCCATTGGTTGACTATTCACCAATGGCATTACCGACAAAGTATGGGATTGGTTCGAATTTTCGTGCACTTTTCAAGTCAATGCCAATCCAAATAATAATTAATAGCACATTCAACGCCGTCGGAGCCAATCAAATTTCGAAAAGTGCAGTAAAACTTTTTACAATCCTCGTCACCTTTCATTTTTTGACCTTATGTTACAATAACAGATTACGTGGGATGCTTTCTCGAAATTTGATAATTATGGCTCCGTTATAATGCAAAACGCACCAAAATAAATCCATTTTTAGTGGAAGTCCCCATCCATTTTGGCCAAAAGGCGAGTGCGTGACTGATGAGCCACTAGAGTCGCGTTTTTGGTTAGATAATTTGGGTCCCAAGGTGGGTTCATTGTAGAATTTACACGTTACCAATGACCAAATAGAAAAGTTGAAGTAGAGTTCGTGATGACGAAGCGATTAGGCAATAATATAACGAAAGTTTTGAGTGGTGGACTCCATTTTTGGATACCTATCGTTGTTTCCACTTTGTACTGTGGATCAAATTTTGAGTCCTGAGTACTTGAAACAATTTGTTTGAAAAATATTTGTTTTTCGCTGTGGAGAAAGGGAGGTTCGTTTTTCCAACATCTAAAACAGGAAAGAGCAATTATGTCAAATTATTCACATCCTTGAGAAGATAGACAAGGGGTTGTAAAATTAATAGATCAATTATATAAGGTCTTGCATTTGATTTAAGAAGACAAAACGAATGTAACTGGATTAAAAAAAAATCACATTTTGAATTTAATAATTAATTAAAAATAATTTAAATTTTACTAGTTTTAGTATTTTCAAGTTTTTTTAAGTCCTAAACTCAAAAGAGCTTTATATATAAATTATAAATTTAACAAATAGATTTTGTAAAGATAATTTTTTAATTTCATATTATATCCCGTAAATTTTTATTACATTTTCAAAATTTCTTAAATAATACGTATAAGTTAGAATTTATAATATAACTGAAAATTTAGAATGTTGAACAAATAGTTTAAATATAACAACTTTAGGTGTTATATTATATAAAAGGTAGGACAAGTACATGTCCATGCGTAAGGTACATATTTTTAATCATTTAGTTATAATTTTTTTCATAAAAAAAGTAATAAAAAAATTAAGAATTATAATAAAATATTAGAAAATAAAAATGACAGAATCCGAAAAAATTTTGAATGTAAATGTAATTAATTATTGTGAATATATTTATGGCACCATGTCTAATGACATGATAGGAAAAGCCAAAATGAAGCAAGCGCATATAAAACTGTGCTACTGTTTACCTTACATATACTGCTATCATTATTCTGTTCAAAAAGTATGGTTACTTCCCCATTTGCAATGCCGACCTAAATTAGCTACAGAAACACGAAGGGACTACCGGTATATACTCGAGTAAGAACAGAACGGATTGGTCCACTGAAGAGTTGACCACTGCTCAACTTAGTACAGAATAGTCCATGTCCTAGAATATAATTGCTGTTAAATAATCATAGATAATTATAGTTTAATTATGGATTTCTATTATCAATGTGTAGGGATTTTAATTTACAGGTATTATAGAATAAAATAGTAACCCGTTTCAATTATGCTATGAAGTGATATATATTGGTTAAATAATAGATCAAATAAATAAATAATTATAAAAATTATAAAAAATTGTTATTTAATAAAAGTATGACAATTCATATAATTCATATATTAGGTTATTTTAATTTTAGTAAGAGTAAAAAATATTTGATGATTATTATTGTTTATAATAAATAAAAATACTAAACATTGGTTTAAAATGTCTTAGCTCTACTAAAAATTAAAGTTATTAAATATTTTTATTTTATTTTTAAATTATAATAAAAATATCACAATCCCAAATGTAATTAATTAATTATTCTTGTTAAATATAGCCAATTATAGGAGGGGAAACAGAAAATTGTTGGCAATAAAGATGTTACGAAATATTATGGTTCTTTCTCATTAGTTAACAAATTTAAAACATTTTATTAATACGTTATAATTATTTTATAACACAATTTTCATTTAAGCATAAGGATAAGTTAATTGTTTAATACTTTTTTTATGTAAATGATAATAAAAATAATTTTAAGTTCCATTGCTTGTCCCCCTTAATACCCAAATGTCTACATAGAAATATTTGGTAAGTCAAAACTTGAAGAAAGTGAGAAATTGCTTACCTTCATTTTTTTTCCCCTTACATCACAAACTTTTTAACATGAGATAAAAGTAACGTATGTCACGTACCAATGTCAATACAGTAATGTGTTAAAATTATGTTAAAAGTGCAATAAATATTAATGTATTGACCCATTAAATGACAATCAAATGAAGATAAAATAACGATTAGTGAAGAATTTTCGTTTTCATAACGTTGTTGAATTGTATGAAGCGCAGCTTAATAATTTTCTACCGTTCAAATTTACAATCGTCACTGTAATTTTTTTTTTTTCTTTTACGACGAAAAAACTCCTATACGTAATCATCATTGCGACAGTCGACCATACACGAATCAGATCAAACATTCATCTTTTTAAGATACGTGTTCGCAAATTATACAGCACCTGTCCTGAATCAATTAAAATTATGTACAAAAATCACACTGCAGTAATATCAAGTACAGAATAAAATTTCGATTACACCAAATTCTTACACTTGAATATACTCCAAAAAATTCGAATTCAGGACCAACACAAATACTCTCAAAATAAAATACTACACCCAATAAGTGCCGTCACACTGTAATTATAATTTATGTAATTGTATTTTGTGTATCTCTGTTTAGTTTGGCAAATTTCATCTTTGAGAAAAAAGAAGGAAGAACAATACTAAGCAAGGAATTCTCTCCTTTTCTTTATCAATCTTACATTTTTTAAAAAGGTTTAACCAGCATAGTTAAGAGTACTACGTCTAGCCCACACATAATATAATATCACTATTAATATGACTTTTATTATAATTTGTGACTATGAGTGTCTGTGTGTGTATATATTTTATCAAATTAAAATTTTTTCAACAGTAATCAACTAATTACCATTTCTCATTAATAACACTCTTTTGTTTCTCTACACTATCAAATTCATCCAAAATTGGTCCCATTAATCGCATTATTTTGTATCACCGTTGTATGATTTGATTCTCCTGCTGATCTCCTTATCCAATTCTTCTAACCCACCTACTTCTTCAACCTCCTGCAACGCAATATTTAAAAAATATTTTCAATATTAATTTAAATATAATAAATTACAAAATAAAAATAAAAATACGTAGCTCGTGGGGCCTACCATCGGTCCTAAAAACAACCCGTATGGAACACCGTTGAACTTCTCCGAGTGGTGAAGCTGAACCCAGGGAAACAAAATCAAACAAAATCTTGGACGTTAGACACCGAGAAAAATAAATAATTATAAAATATGTTCGAATAATAATTAATATTGGTTTATTTAATAAATAAACAATTTTACCTGGTGAGCAGCGGCTACTCTCCTGAAATATGGTACGTTGGCAATGGGACCCACTGGGAACCTTTTGTGAACGAGACCATCGTGGACGAACATGTAGGCCATACCAAACACCGTAATGCCAAGACCCTGATTCCAGAATCTCGTGCAACTAATTAGTTTATAGTTCGTTGACTTAACCAATTAAGCCGTTAATCAAGGAAGTTAAGAAAGCAGAAAAATTGAGAGAGAAAACTTGGCAACTTACTGCGCCGAAACACAGACCAGGAACGAGGCCTTTATGGAAGAAGCCATAAGCGAGTAGAGCTATAGCTGGAACTGCGTTGATAATGGCGAACACATCGTTTAGTTCAAAAGGACCTTCTCTTGGTCGATGGTGAGACTGAAATCAACAATAAAAAATGTTGAACACTTTGACAAAATACTCGCATGAATTTCAGTTATAATTTTGAACGGAGTAGAAGAAATAGAAGCATACCTTATGCATGTGCCATAAGGAAGCATGCCACAGAGCTCTGTGAGCCCATCTCGCCCAAAACTCCATGCCCACCTGAAAACAACCAATACCTAATTCGAATTATTAACACAACACACATAATTTGCCAGAAATGTTTCGGTTTTAGCAGAAAACGAGCTTACAGCAGCCCCAACAGAGAGAGCAAATGTCCCAAACATTTCAGACAGAGGAACCTCTCCGCCCTGTACAAAAAGAATCAATTTTAAACTCCCGCATGCATAACAAACGGGAAACAGTGAGAGAACTTGAGAAAGAGCAAACAAATTACCTCCATTTGCCAATAAAATCTGTAATAAACAGCCATAACAGCCATGGAGGTAATCCCGAAACTAGACATCACGGCAGCAACAAGATAAGTAAACCTCTCGGATCTCTTCCTGGCCAACTTCTCAGCCACCCGAGCCTCAGCCGAGATCCGGGCATCTGTAATATCCTCAGAGATGATGATCTCTTCCACGATATTCTCGATCTGGGTAGTTTGTTTTTTATTCTCCACAACTAAACATACAGTAGAAGAGCTCGTTTTTCTTCGGTTTCTCTCATTAAAAAAGCTGCGACTACCGAGAGGAGCGAAAATCGGTGTAGGTTTTGAAAGAATAAGGGAAGGAGGAAGAAGGCGGATGGTTTTGGGTACTATGGCGGCCGATAAACCGACCGCCATGGGTTTGTTGAATAATCGAGACAGAAGCCGCAAGAAGTTTAACTTAGCCCAAAACGCCAACAGAGAGTGAGAGAAATCGAGAGAGGGAGAGAGAAATGTGAAAGTTGTGTACTGTCAAGTGTTGTCTGTTTCTGGGTTCTGGAGCTTTCGCTGAACGCAGGTTATTAAATGGATGCAGACCACAATTTCCTCGTGTGAAGTTTGCAGAATAAAATACTTGCGATTGCTGAGAGAAAGGCAGACGTGCTGAGAAACAAACGGCCACGGTTTCTTTTTCTATTGACAGCGGAAGGCCACTAAGGCATATAGCAAAAAGAGGTTTTATAAATTATCATAAGAGGTTCGGTCTGGCTCAGCAGAAAAATGAGGTTGGTTTCAAATGTTGAGTCATGTATATAATAAGATCATTTACGCAAATAAACGGTAAAATTAATTTCTTACTCTAATGAAAGGAACAGCGTTTCTTGTGGTTTTATATTTATACCAATAGAGCTTTACTAGATACAGATTTATAACCTTATCAAAACTCTCATTGATAGGGAAGCATTTGTCAAAACTAGGCATGGTGTCACCCATTGTCCTTTCTTATTGGCCAACATTAATGAACTATCTGTATGATCTTCTTGTTTCAAAAAATTCAGCTAAATATGAAATATTTTCTAACTTGGATAATTTAGGTAAAAATGGAAGTTAAATTCTATTTATAAACATTTAATTCGTTATAAAAATAATAATAAATTCACAAATCATCAAATAAAATCAAGAATTATAAAATAGTCCTAGAATTAAACCTTCCCCACCGCCACTACGGGGCAAGCCCCAATACAAGAATGTCGCTTTTCGCAATATCCGTAGACAGACGGATGAAAGGAGCTTAGCACATAAAACAGAACAAAAATGATTTTCACTGAAAGCTGGATGGCATTACCGTAAATTAGACAAAGGATCAACTGCAGAAACGAGAAAGTGGAAATCGATGTGTGGAGGAGAGGGTACAACGATAGGTGTCAGAATAACAGGAGAGAATTTGTGGCTGATGGGGCACCTCAGGATTGCGTAGGAATCGAAAACTACATAGACCTTTGGATCTTAGCTTCTTTAATCACGCTCTTCGAAATAGTGCTACGTAGCTTCCACTGCAATCGCTAACTTAACATCGGTGCTTTTTGCGATGTCATTGTCTGCCACATTATTGGTCAATTTAGATACTATGTTATACGTGTCAAGTATTTAGCCTTCGGCATTGACACGAATGGATTCCCACGTGGCCAAAACGGGGGGTAATGGGATCATGCTGATGAAATTTTCCTTCTTTATTTTTTAATAACAGTAACGCGGTTACCGCCTTTTGTAATTTGATAAGGTTATTATTTAAAAAAAAAAAATTGAAAGACAAGATTTTGTTTTTAAATAATATTTTATGAGAGTTAGCTTTCTCATTATGTATCCCATCCCCAAAAAGTTATGCATTGTATATTTATTAAGAATTAAATAATTTAAGTTTATTTGATATTAATATACGATGTAACTTCTTGTTTAATACCAATATTATACAAAATAATGGTTATACTGAAGTTTTAGACGATTATTACGATAGCACATTTGTCAAATTTATTCAAATAAAGTTTGAAGTTCTACCTACAATTAAAAATCTATCTGCATAGTGTAAGATTTAACGGTTGTAAAATTAAATTCTTAATCATTAAATAAAATTATTCATAAGATTGATAAATATTAATTTTAATCTCATAATGTGACCCAATAAAAGGAAGTCGATGATATATCCATTACTGGAAACAATTTACTAATCAAATAATTTTTTAAATGGGATAAAAATGCACTTAATTCTTAAAAAAGTCTATGAAAAAAACAGAATACAAAAAAATTAGAGAGGGTATTTATGATAAAAAAAAGTTTTATAATAAAAAAATATTATTTAATTTTTCTCTGTAAATAAAGACTAAAGACAGAATTGCATAAAAAAGTATGTTCTATTTTTTATTTTTTTTTTTACGTTCATCCCACAAAAATAAATTCGTTGCTGATTTTCAACAGCGTATACTTGGTAGTCAACAATAGTAATACTTAAAATGCTTTCATAATTATATTTAAACTAAGTTGAAGCACGGTAGTAATGATCCCTCGTCATTTAAAGTTTATCATAGAAAAGTAATACAAATACACACCGCCCACCATCTCCTCCGTGTTGGAATTCCACTAGTCTTCGCAGTTGAGGAAATTTTAAAGGGAAGTAACATTGCTACCAAATTTGTTTTTGTAATGGTAACCTATTTAATTAACAAAAATCTTACAAATTTTAAAAATTATAATATTTTATACGTAATTTATAATATCCAAAATAAAATTATTATAAATTAAGTATAATATTTTTTTTAATTATACTATTTTTCAATAAAATTAAATTATCGATAGTTATTTATATTAAGTATTTTTTAATAGTTCATCACATTCAAATATTTATTAATAAATTTTTATCACAAATTACAAAAATAATTAAGTTTTTATAAAAAAAATTATTCATAAATATTTAAATATAATAAACATTACAAAATAAATATAAATAATTATTGATAATTTAAGTTTAGATTGAAAATTGTGTAATTAATAAAATATTATTTCAATTTATAATAAGGTTATTTTTGCTATTAAATGCGTTAATTACTGGGGAAATAATTGAAAATCTTCTCCTCTCTCTTTCCCTTTGCTTTCATCGAAAAATGAAAAAAAATTCTGTTTCTCCAAAAGTTAAAATAAAAAAATTATATTCCGATGGACATTCTATATAATGTGATATTTGTTAATAAATGCTATGATATAGTTAACAACAGTCTCAGACGTAATAGAAATAAAATAATTATTAATAGGTCTCACACAATATTTAATATGTAATTCTATATCTATCTGCATAATTATTGTGTTAGGATTGAATATTTATTATGTTAATTCTATTTAAATTTTTTGGTTAACAATTTTAACCATTATGTTAAAAGTAATTTTCTAAATACGTTTAAATTTTTAAAATTTATATTAGTTTCAACTTTCACTTAAAATTTACAATACATCATTGTAGTTGACAACGAGTCAATCCACCATTCATGCAATAAGCAAATTAACTATAGTGTTTTCTTATTGTTAAATTCTTATAATGTGATGTCTTCCATGTGGGAAAGTCACAAACTTAACTAGTTAATTACTTCACCAATTTTAGGAAAAGAGAAAACGAAAGTAATGAATCTGTTTAGTATAATTGATTTTCACTTATCTTTAAAAGTAAAAATTATAAAATATATTTAATAATACAACTTTAAAAAAACCTACTCATATTTTAATTAATATTCAATATTTAATTTTTATTCCATAGCAATATAAAAATTAAAAATTATTGTAATCACAATATATACTTTAATATCAAATATGCTTAAAATGTATTTAGCAAGTAGCCAGCCAAACGCATTTATGGAAGTCCAATGAAAATCATAATAATGCAGCCTACCTAGCACACGTATATTCTCCTTTTAAGGCTTCATCGATTCCGTCCATCTCAAAGTAAACGAGAAAAAAGCTGCGATGTCTTTTACTTTCATTAACATTTTTCCTAACCATAGAAGATGCCCTTTCGATTGAACTCTTTCTTTTTCTAAGAAAGATATACAAGACAATTTTGATGGGTCCGATTGGTGTACAATAGGTCAATCAAGCTTCTCTTTCTCCGTCCACTTCAAGATAAGCTTGCAAATAATGATAATATCCCTGTTCTTTTTTTCTTCGCATATGATAACTAGTATATATTACATCCATAACACAGATCCAAAATCAATGAATAAGCTATACAAGTATGACATAAGAAATAACAATGGCTTATGATTATGATAATCCGTGAATAAATTTGGGTGTTAAGAATTCGATGTAATGACCAAGGTGGTTATGAATCGTCCTTGCGAAAATCTTAAGTTCGATTCAACTGGTCGACATCATGTGTGGGCTCAACAAGCCATTATATAAACCTTAATTAAGCACTTCTAATCATTATTAGAAACTCGTTGATATCTTGCAAAAGAGAATGATATGGGTTTGCTAGTTATGCATATATGTATATAGAAACTCCTAATACCGAATGTTCACATCTTTTAAAATATAGAATTTAGTCTATGATAAATTTGACATTAAATTAACAAAGATGTTGAAGTCTGCAAAAGAGAAGCAATATCCAACTCCTTTTAAATAAATGCTTCCATGATTTTTAAATTCCAAAAGGGCATTTTAAGAAACTGGAAATGCTTTTCTGATTCCAAAAAACACATTTGTTGAATTCTTCATCTATATAATGAGCACAAGTTTCACACATTTTACGTACAGTGCACTATCAGACATATATGACTAGATCGATGTTTCTTAGGACATGTTTAGTACTACGAATTTTGATTTAATTTTGAAAAAAAAAATTCTAAAATAAATATTTAGTAAATTTTAATTTTTGATAAGGTTTATACATTTTTTTTTTCACTAATAGTAACAAAATGTAATTCTATCTCACAACACTTGAATCTCAAACATACCCTTAATCTAATTAATTGACAACTTGTAAATATATAAAAGATAATTAGATGTGTCATGAGTAATAACAAGTGCTTATATACTGGAATATGATCAACTCAAGTAAGAATGCTTTTGTTTTATTTATTTCGTGATAAATTAAAAGTAATTTTGTAATTATTGTGCTTGTATTTAATTTTAAGACCATAATAGCTAAAATGTTTGATAAAATACTTTCTTTTACTTGGTAATTAATCTTTACTAACTCCAGTATATTGGACTGCTAATAATTTGTGCCCCACCAGTTAAAAGTCACAAAGCCTCACTTTCATAAATACACTAAATGCAGTAGTGATAATATTTTTGACTCCTTCCAATACTTGTACTAGCTGTAATATATACTATAGTCGATCAAAGTGAGGGGACTTAAATCTGAAGCTCCCTGAATTAAGAAAACACACACACACACACACCATTTAAGATATAACTCTCTATTTTTTGTGTTGAAAATTAGTAGTAAATTCTATTTTGTTGTAGATATAGGCAATAAAAAAAAATATAGAAAAAATGAAGAGTATCTGCCAGTTTTATCAGGAATTGACCTGACCTTATTTCTTCAGAATCCCTTGCATACCTGTCATCATTCGAGTCAGCTTGCTAATGTTACGAGACTGCGCTTCGCTTCACGATCATCTCTTTATGCTTTCTCACTTTAGCATTCAAATCCTTGTTCCACACCGGATATTAATTTCTTTGACCAGCCACTGTTTTTGTCACTTCCTTTGATAGAAAGTGACATTCCGAGTTAAGATTTCCTTGATTCCTTTCATTCTTCTGAGTCTAACAAGTATTTTCAATCTTTCTTGGCTTTTTGTTTAATTTTTTCACAGACGATATTAACTGTCGACTCTCAATTTTGGATGTTGAGAATCAGTAATAAATTTATTTTTTGCGAATGCATATAATAATTAAAAAAAAAAAAATAGAGAGGAGACAGATTTTATATGACTCGGTCATTCGGCCTACTTCCAAGGAGAAAAAACGAACCAACCAATCCAATTCTGTGGGAGATTTTATTATCAAGGGTATCTCTTACTTACAAAGGCTACAAAAACAAGCTTTTGTAATTTTGATCAGAGATTTTCATCAAACCCTACTCCGCATCATCTTGTATTAATTTTTATTTTTTTTTTTACATTGAATCTTGTAAATTTTTGGATTTTTTTTTTCATTATGCTCTATTGGTCTTTGTATCCAAAGGTTCAATTTTATAGGATCTGTAGGATTAAGATAGAAATAAAATTCAAGAGATTAAATTAATATTTTACAAGTAATATTTTATAAAAATTTGTCTTCTTTCTCAATATTATCTCTTTTAGCAATAATTTTTCTTACTACGCATCACTCTTCCAAATCAGGCCATATTCTACATATATGCTCTCTAGGGATGGACCTACAGTTACATCTCACATGAAAACCAAGCAGTCGAGGGGTTTGAAGCTTCTATTAACTCGAGAAGAAATTTGTGTCACATGCGAATGGTATATATGTCTGATAGGAAAAATAGGAAATAAATTAATTAAGCAATAATATCAAATAATTTTAAAACGTGTGTATTAGTTGATTCAATTAGTAAAATTTTCAAGGATGGTAAAAGTATGAAGTTCAAATCTTTGTCATACTGAATTGAGGAAGATTTTGAATTATTTTCTTGTAATAGATATAGAAAAAAGAATAAATTAAAATAAATTAAACAGTTCACAAGCACTACAACCCTCGTACAAAGTTATATATAGCACGATGATATGATCAACAGATTCAAAACCTACCATGCATATCCATAAACAATGGTAATGGCAGCCAAGTAAAGACATCCACATACGTATGCATATCTTTCAATGTCTTGACAAATACTGGAGTTTCAATTGTTCGATCTCGTCTCCCGTAAGTATCGTCAAGCTGGGTAACCACGAAAAAAGGTGGAAGCCCCGGCGGTGGTCAGAGTTCACTTGGTTACTTGTTTGGGTCCGAGCAAGAGCCAACCAAACCTCCATCCTCCCCATCAGTGATTAAAGCGCCATGGGATGATGAGAACACCACCAACAAACCGCCAAATAATTTAGCTTCAAAGAAACTCAGACAACTTCATTGCTGTGAGCAATTAAGAAAACTCCATAAACTTGGTGTCATGACCCGATTTTATCCTCCGTAAATTTTGTAAATTTTATCCATACTTAATATTGTTTGTTACAGATTTTCGTTGTGTAAAAATTCTATCTCAGGTAATATTTTTTAGACTTTATCTTTTTATATTAAGATGTCAAAACAATGTTTTATATTAGATGAAGTAAGGATAGTTAATGTTAAATGATGATAGAGTTATAAGTATTATTATGTGTTTATGTGTGTCAAAGTATGTTTATTATGCTGTAAAAAAGAAATAAGTGTCCTACTTCTATATAGATGTTTGAGTAAGAGGTCATTTCTTCTCCTCCTGATTCTTGAGACGCATCCTAATAATATTATTATTATATGTTTTAAATTTATAATAAGG
>JAWDEX010000023.1:4600044-4667897 GCA_035221805.1 Trichilia hirta
TTACTCAGCCATCCATACAAAATTACAATACAAAAAATACACTTTAAACACATAATAATGCTTATAAATCTAACATAGTTTAACATCAACTATTGCTCTTAATAATTTAATATTAAAAGGTAAAGTATAAGAGATATTACCTGAGATAAAATTTTCACAAAAGTAAAAATCTGGAACAAACAATATTAAGTATAAACAAAATTACAGAGGACAAAATTGGGTTATGACAGTATAAACTTTTATTTATTAATGAAAAAAATAGTTCTTTATTTACATACATTAGCTACTTTCTTTATTTTTCATACAAATGAATAATAAATGTATGTCAATTGTTCAAATAATTTTATTTAAATTATTAAATAAATTATCAAATATGTTTTTTACGTATATAGTGTTGAATAGACAACTTTATCACATAGTAGACATACTAAATACTGCTTAATGATATTATTTGATAATATATATAGGCTGATAATATATGTATTATTATAAGGGTATTAGTGTAAATTTATAGTTAGTAAACTATTTATTGAATAGGATCGAATATCGATAAATTATATGGTATGCATATAGTTAATAATTTGTCAATAAATTGTAATAGTGTATAACATAATTCTTTGATCTGAGATGTCTGAAATTGAACTCTATATAGATGGGTATCTTTCATATGGTGTATACGTGCAAGGCTAATTAGGCCTTGTACAAAAAGTCAGTTTGAGTATGATTTATTCATATAAGTGTTCGGTTGATAGTCAAGATGAGATCTGTTTGCTTGATATATTAGGCTGAGAATTCTCATTGCCTCAGTCCAAGTTAAATTTCTAATTGAATGTCGATATAATATCTTGATTATAAGTCTATGGCTACAGCATAATATTGATATATGATCGATGATTCGAATGAGAATCGGGATTAGGATTTTGACAGTCCATGAACCCTTATCTCAATAGGGATACAACGATAGATGAATATCACTTACATGTTATGTGCAATCAAGAAAAAGTTTGATGAAGATATTTCTTCATCCTGACTTAGGGACTATAGCGTATTGTTAAATACTAACCATAGTCGTTGAGCAACTGAAATATTCGAAGTCAAAATAATCGACATAAGTTCATAATTGCATCACGGTGAACCTTTATAGTCCACCAAGATCCTTTAACGTTTTTTCACATGAGAGAGAGATAAAATATTATCGAGAGAGGTCTAG
Source organism: Trichilia hirta (assembly GCA_035221805.1). NCBI lineage: Eukaryota > Viridiplantae > Streptophyta > Magnoliopsida > Sapindales > Meliaceae > Trichilia > Trichilia hirta. The sequence continues at coordinate 4,601,255 of JAWDEX010000023.1, forward strand.
CACCCTCATGATAATATAGAAAGAGACCAAAATCAATACGTATAATAGTTATATGTATTAACAATTTTTTAAAGTGTTAAAAAATTGATTTATTGATATCATAAAGTTATTTAATGCAAATAACTTGCCAAATTTGATAATTTTGACTATCAAATATATTAAAATATGTTTTTTAAGGCAAAATAGTGAAAAATAAATGAAATAATTTTATTTAGTACAAAATAACCATTTTGTCCCTAATATGATATATGTGTGTAATTTATTATAAATTACATATTTAAAATTGATAATTTTGATTATTAAACATATTAAAATATGATTTTAATATATAAGGGTAGAATTTAAATTAAAATGTATAATTTGAATGAAAATAACATAGTTACCCTTATGTAAATATTTAGCCAAGTGTACTATAGTAATTGTACCATATTTATAGAATTTGTTTAAATCCATCATATTAACTAAGTTGTTGGTTAATATGGTCATTATCTAATTAATTTAATTATTAAATTATTAAAAAAATATTGTATAATATTAATTGTTGATATTAATCCATTTGTTAAATTTAATTTGTTAAATTTTTTATACTTGGTCAATTATTCATTAGTCAAGTTTAACTTGATTTCATCCATTTATCTTAGTCATAGTTGTATCACATTATTATCAATTATTATATTATATTTATTAGATAAATATGATATTAAAATAATTAAATATATATATATATATATATAAGGTGAATATTTTTTATTTTAATTAATATTTAAACAAATATATAAATTTTTTATTTCTCTCTCAAGTTAATTTTCTCTAAGACATGAAAAAAGTAAAGCCGAAAGTGTCAAGGTGAGAGAGTTTATATTTTTAAGCTTATTTTTAATAAAAAAGAAAATACACAACTTGTCTTTTAAAAATTTTAAAGTAATTTTTTAATTTTTATTATTTTTTATAAAATTAATCTAAAATTTTTACTTCGAAAGTTTATATTTTAGACATGATTTAAATCATAAAATTTTCAATTCCTAGAAGGAACTAAAAGGAAATTGCAGCGCTAGCGACGAAGAATATGGAAATGAACCTTGGGGACAGGGTTCCAATGAAAGGTATTGATAAGTCAAGAATTAGTCCAAACTAACATTAACAATACGCGTGCAAATAGGTCATGCAGTAGAAGTGGCTATTTTATTGTGGTTTTGTTATTAATTGCATTACCCTAATTGTTAAGCAGTTATTGAATATTTCTTTTAGCAAGTGCAGTCTTGAGTTTAAGGAGCAGCAGTTAAACTCTATTTATTTAAGTTCTTTGAAATTCAATAATAAGTTACGAGCATATTTTTATTCAAACTTTGTGGTTTATTCTCGTTCTGAGAGAATCCTATCTGTTTAAACAATTGTAATTTAGCTTTAATTGGCACCTATCAGACCTATCAGATACCCTTAGCTTAAAAGCTATTCAGTTTACCCACTAAAAGAACTTCCATATCATTTAAAAGGACAAGAAAAAGGAAGTCCAAGCTTTCAAAATAAGAGAACCAGTTTTGAAATTGTAACCAAGCGGGGCCTCTTTTGACACATATCGAGGTACGCACACAGACACTCCAACAGATTTTGCATGTAAAATCTCCACATAATCTTGAGGAATAGCACTTGAAACAACAAAAGCATTAGGAAATCTTGATCCATCATTGCCTTCAGTATTTGAAGTGGAGTGACCAATGTGTAAACTTGCACCAGCTTCCTGCATTCCATTCATGATGCCGTTCCACACCATATCTGAGCCACTAACCTCAAAGCCCTAAAGCAAAATATATAGCACGCTTGCAATTTAGCTCATTATGTTTCCATGGATCCCCGAGAAAACTGCAAGTAGTCAAAACAATCCAAATAGTCACAAACAAATTTTTGAATTTTTCTCTTAACAAAGCGTAATAATTCAGTCAGGCGCTGAATTGATTTCTTCAATATGAACTTATCGGAGCCAAATTTACCTTTTTGGGCTCAGCTGATAAATAATATCCTTTCCATAGTCTCAACAAGCAAAGATGATAGTATGCTAACAAAATATCTATTTCAAGTTTATTTCGCATTGTCTCCTTTTCCTCCATTTTCTCGATCACCAAACAAAAATCAAGTCGGTTTTTGAGAAGAAAATAAGAAAAGAAAAAGAAAACTTACTTGCTTGAGAGCTAGTTTGGCGAGAGCAGACAACCAAAATCATCAATTCCCACGAAATGAATCCATCCCCCACGATTTTGGAAATAGACGCTGCATTCTTGGTTTCTTTCACATGTACAGTATGTTAAATCTGAAATGCTACATTTCTTTTCTATCAATAATAAAAGAGAAGGCGAAATTCGATCAGATTTAAACCACATGCAGCACCTTCTGCGAAATGTGTTTTCAAATTTGTCAAGAAAATCGGCCGGAAAATGAAGTGAGCTTGACCCTCACATCGCCGAGTTTCCCGTCGCGGACGATTTCCCGGGAAACTAACAGAGACTTCGAAGTTGGAATATGAATGAAGCCCGAACTCTGACCTTTAGAACTCACGTAAACATGTAAAATGTAACAAACCTCCTTGACAGAAAAACTAAGCCCAAGATTAAGCCCAATTTATATAGACACCCGGTATATTCTAAATCAACCCAAAATCCAATCCTCAATATTTCGTTGTAGCCCATACAAGTAAATTCTAGTGCCGTGGTTAAACCAGTTGGTTAATTTGTCGTGCCAATCCGTCGATATAGAAGACAAAGAATGAAAGGAAAATATCAACTTGAAATTAGGTGCTACAAGCCCACAACTTGGTGATTTAAAAGGTTTTTCATCAAATTTAATTAATATTAAGAAGAATTTTAAATAAATAATAATTATTTACTAATTAACATAACACGTGAAATGCTCAAATAAAAACGACAGGCATTTTAATGCATTTTTTAAAAGATATATATATATATATATATTAAAAACCGTTAAAATATGTAAGTACTATAGAATCAATTGCTTTTTCTTTAGCATTCTCAAATGAAAAGTTAATTAATATTTTTTGAGCTTTTTAATTCAATTAAATTTAGCACGTGATTGGTAAATTTGCTTAAATTCCATGCTCTCTCTATATACATATGTATTTATTTTTGACTTAAATGGGAGACAAGGGACCAATATCAACAAACCGGCCCCCAGGCCCACACCGATTGGTGGTGTCGACCTATAATTTTGGTTGGGCGGTGGCGGAATTCCGATAGAAATTTGATTGCACCTAAAAACAAAATGATAAATGAATATTTCAATATGGTCACTTCATACGTACGAAAGCAGATGGGATGCGTTCTGTTAAACTTTTGCATTTAAAATAATAAAAAGAATATATAAATATTTTTATTTTTACTTTTATTAATTCTTGTTAAAATATATGTAAAAATCAATGCTTTGATATCATTTGTACCAATCAAGAAATCTCATCAAATGTCGACTTCTTATTTAAAATCGCAAATAATCTTTAAAAATAATTAATAAAAAATAGCTATAAAACAAACTAATCTACCAAAAAATAATAAACAAATAATCAAATAATACAAGATAAAAGAATTAATTAAAGAAAAAATTTAAATTAACTAGAGATTTTTGAGAACACAAAATTAAAATAGTTTCTTAAAACTGTTACACTTTTTCTCTTAACTCATTATCTTTCTAACGGCTCTAAATCATTTTTAAAAAACTTCTCTCAAATCTTAAGAACGTCTCTAAATTTCTCCCGTCTCTCTCTTAACCTATAAATTTTATGCTTTTTATTAAGAACAAATCCTAATCAAAATTACGCAAAAGTTTCAAAAGTTAATTCTAATTAAACTAATATTTTATCTAACTTAGTAAGTTGAATTATCCAACTTGTGCAACCTAATTTATTTCAAAGTTTTTGACTTATTTTGTTCACTAACTCATTCATCAAAACATAAATTCTATTCGCCCAAATAATCTATTTTCAATTTAAAACTTAAATCATTCTTTCCAATCTCCGCCTTCAATACCATAAATTTAGCATTAAATATATACTAATTAATTTAGCATTATCCAATAAGATATATAATGGTTATTACTTCTACATACTCAATTTTGCACAAATCTTAGCCCCTTCATCATTGGCAGACTATTCACCATTTACCGCAACACAAGGGATTCCCAGCAAAGTCTTGGGTTGGGTCGAGTTTCATGCACTTTTTTTAGTCAACGTCAAGCAAATAATAATTAATAACGCATTCAACGTCCTTTCGAGTGTCGGAGCCAATCAAATTTCGAAAACTGCAATCCAAGTTTTTACAATCATCTAATCACCTTTCATTCCATGAGCTTATATTTTAACAAAAAATTACGTGGGATGCTCACTCAAAATTTGATAATTATGACTGTATATATTGTAATGCAAAACCCACCAAAATAAAGCCATTTTTGGGTGGAAGTCTCCATCCGTGTTGGCCAAAAAGCGAGTGCATGAATGTTGGACCACTAGAGTTGCGTTTTTGGTTAGATAATTTGGGTTCCAAGGTGGGTTCATTGCAGAATTTACACGTTACCAATTACCAAATAGAAAAGTTTAAGTAGAGTTCTAGATGATGAAGCGATTAGGCAATAATATAGCGAGAGTTTTGAGTGGAGGACTCTATTTTTGGATATCTATCATTGTTTCCACATTGTATTGTGCATCAAATTTTGAGTTTTTAGTATTTGGATCAATTTGCTTGAGAAATATTTGTTGTTTGCTATGCAGAAAGGGAGGTTCCTTCTCCCAAGATCTAGAACGAGAAAGAGTCGATATGTATAGTTTATTCACATTATTGGGAAGATATATAAGTGGTTGTAAAATTACAAGGTCAACAAAACCGAAGTAATTGGATAAAAAAATCACATTTTGAAACAATAATTAATTAATTTTAATAATTTATAAAGTAGTTGTGCTCTTAAGACTTAAAATAACTTGAAAATATTAAAAATAGTCGAATTTAAATTATTTTTTACATAATAAAATACTACTAACGTAAAATATTACAATCTTTAGTGTAAGATCTAAATTTTTGAGTACAATTTTTAAATTTTATATTATGACTTTTAAGTTTTTATTATATTTTTAAAATTCTTTAAATAACACGTATAAGTTAGAATATATAAAATAACTGAAAATTTAGAATATTAGAAAATAAAAAATGAAAGAATTATATAAAATTGAATGTAAATTTAGAATATTGAACAAATAGTTTAGAATATTAGAAAATAAAAAATGAAAGAATTATATAAAATTGAATGTAAATTTAATTAGTTCTGGTGAAAATATTTATTGCGCTGTGTCCAACGGGGACTCTAATACGAACAAGACGGGAAAAGCTACAATCAAGCAAGCCAACGTGTGTTTTGTTACATAGATCCATATTATTACGTTCAAAAGGTTAGCCATTTAGAATTGACCACGTGGCAGAGTTAGTGACGGCAGGTGTATTCACGAGCGGGATTGGTGTTGACCTCTGCCTAACGCTAATTTTTACTTAATATTAAAACTAAAATTATAAAAATTATTTAATAATCCTACATTTTAGTAGCAGTAACTCGTATTTTAATTAATTTTTAATATTTTATCTTCTATTTTGTAGCAATTATAAAAAAATAATTGTATAATTACAATATCTCATTACTAAATATATTCTTAATGCAAATTAATTAATGTTTAATAATATAATTGCATTAAATAATCATAGGTAATTATTATATTTTAATCATGGCTTTGGCTAGAATTGATGGGTAGTAATTATCATATAGTTGTTATAGAATAAAAAAAGTAATGTTATTTATCTCAAATATGCATTTCAAACAAGATGATTTGTATTTATTGAATAATAAAAGAAGTAATAAATAATTATAAAAATTTATTATTCAACATGCTAACTCATACGTCATATTATTTAAGTTTTATTTTAAAATAAAAAATTTAAAATGAATACTTTTATTGACAATAAAAATTTTAAAATATTAAATACTAATGCAAAATGTGTGAGCTTTATTAAAATTTAAAGTTACCATACAATTTTAAATATTAAAAAATGTGAGCTTTATCAAAAATTAAAATCATCACAATTATTTTATTTTATTTTTAAATTATAATAAAAATATGACAATTTCAAATAAAACTTATATTTGATAGTTATGATCAGTCACAAGAGAGAGAGAGAGAGAGGATTATTGACAATAAAGATATTACAAAATACTATTATTTAATATTACAATTCTTTCTTATTTGGCTAATAAATTTAAAACATATATGTTAGAATTATTTGATTACACAGTTTTCATTTAAGCATAAGGATAAGTTAATTGTTTAATACCTTTTATGTAAATGATTATAAAAATAATATTTAGTTCTATTGAGTCGTGTCCCACTCAATATCTACGTGTCTACCTACAAAAATCATGCTCTCACAACATATTTGGGAAGTCAAAACCTGGAAGAAAATGAGGCGATTATCCGTAAATTGTTTACATTAATTAAATTCAACCAAATCATTATTATATTTCATTGGTTTTTTCCTTACATTACAAACTTTTATTCACGAGATAAAAATAACGTATGTAACGTATCAATATATTAATGTCTTAAAATTATTTTGAAAGTGCAATAAATATAATGTATTGACCCAATAAGCGACAATCGAATGACAATAAAATAACGACAAGCAAAGAAGATTTGCTTTCATGGCGTTGTTGACTTGCTTGCAGTACAGATTAATGATTTTTTATGCTCCAAATTTACGAACGTTACACTGTAATTATACTCACGTAATTGTATCTGATGTATCAATAAGTAATATCAATATTGCGATCTCGCCTTAATTTAGCAAATTTCATAAAATAAAAAAAAAAAGGAAGAACAATATTAAGTAATGAATTCTTTCCTTTTCTTCATCAATCTTAATTTTTACAAACGCACACTTTGTAAAAATGTTTAACCCACGCATACTATAATATCACTATTAATATGATTTTCATTGTTATTTGTGACTATAGGATTTGATTCTCCTGTTGATCTCCTTGTCCAATTCTTCCAGGCCACCTACTTCTTCTACTTCCTGCAATATAAAAATTAAATTTTAAGAATACTTCAAATATTAATATAAATATAATAAATTACAAAATAAAAATAAAAAAGTTAAGTGGTGGGCCTGCCTTTGGTCCTAAAAATAACCCGTATGGAACACCGTTGAACTTTTCCGAGTGGTGAAGCTGAAACCAGTTAAACAAAATCAAACAAAATCTTGATCGTTAGATCCCGAAATTATAAAAATATGTTTGAATAATAAATAATAGTGGTTTATTTAATAAATAAATAATTTTACCTGGTGAGCAGCAGCGACTCTTCTGAAATATGGTACGTTGGCAATGGGACCCACCGGAAACCTTTTGTGAACGAGACCATCGTGGACGAACATGTAGGCCATACCAAACACCGTAATGCCAAGGCCCTGATTACAGAATGACGTGCAAGCAATTACTCTATAGTTTGCTAACTTAGTTAATTAATCAAGCCGATAATCAAGGGAGTTGGGAAAGCCGATAAATTGAGAGAGAAAACTGAGAACTTACGGCACCGAAACAGAGACCAGGAACGAGGCCTCTATGGAAGAAGCCATAAGCGAGAAGAGCTATGGCTGGAGCTGCGTTGATTATGGCGAACACATCGTTTAGTTCAAATGGACCTTCTCTTGGTCGGTGGTGAGACTGAATCAACAATCAAAAACTATTTTGGCTTCCGAGAAAGTCAAGGAGAAAACAAAAAAAAAGTCGAAACACTTTGACAAAATACTCGCAAGAATTCTGAATGGAGTAGCAGAAATGGAAGCATACCTCGTGCATGTGCCATAAGGAAGCATGCCAGAGAGCTCTGTGAGCCCATCTCGCCCAAAACTCCATGCCCACCTGAAAACAAACAATACCCAATTCGAATTATTGACATTTTTTTTAAAGTTTAGATGGGATGTCGAAATCGCAATTCAAAGTATTAACATAACACAATAATTTTGCAAGAAAATTTCGATTTTTAGCAGAAAATGAACTTACAGCAGCTCCAACAGCGAGAGAGAATGTGCCAAACATTTCAGACAGAGGAACCTCTCCGCCCTGTGCAAAAAGAATCAATTTTCAAAATCGTGCATGCATAACAAACGGGAAACAGTGGAAGAATTTTAGAGAGAGTAAACAAATTACCTCCATTTGCCAATAAAATCTGTAATAAACAGCCATAACAGCCATGGAAGTAATCCCAAAACTAGACATCACAGCAGCAACGAGATAAGTAAACCTCTCAGATCTCTTCCTGGCCAACTTCTCAGCCACGCGAGTCTCAGCCGAGACCTGAGCATCCGTAATATCCTCAGAGATGACGATCTCTTCCGCCAGATTCTCGATCTGGGTAGTTTGTTTTTTATCCACAACAAAACATACAGTGAAAGAGCTCGTTTTTCTTCGATTTCTCCCATTAAAAAGGCCGTGACTACCGAGAGGAGCGAAAATCGGTTTAGTTTTTGAAAGAATAAGGGAAGGAGGAAGAAGGCGGAAGGTTTTAGGTAGTATGGCGGCCGGTAAACCGACTGTCATGGATTTGTTGAATAATCAAGACAGACACAAGCTGCAAGAAGTTTAGCTTAGCCCAAAACGCCAACAGAGTGTGACAGGTATCGAGAGCGAGAGAAATGTGAAAGATGTGAACGGTCAAGCGAGTACTGCTTCCGGGGTTTTCGTCTAACGTAGGTAGAATGGATACAGACCACAATTTCTTCTTCTAAAATTTGCGGAATAAAATACTTGCGATTTGGAGGAAGAAAGACCGATGTGCATTATGCTGAGAAACAAACACCCATGATTTGTTCTTCATTTTACAAGAATGGCACTTTACCAAAAAGAAATTAATTATACAGATAAATTGTTTTAAGGCTTAGCAAAAAACAAAGTCGGTTAGAAAGCTTTTTGTCGTGAATAAGATTATTTACGCAAACAAACTTTAAAACCACGATTTAATTAGGGAAAAAAAAAATCTTTACTCTAATAAAAACAGTGGCATTTCTTGTGGCTTCTAGGGGCAGCAATTTTGCGGCAAACGTGTAAATTGGTTTGTACTAGATGATTTTGAGATGAGTTTAATAATCCTTTTAAGGTTTTGGGGACTAATTTAATATTAACCATACACTTATCGATATCTGCGACAAATATCTACAAATATTTAATTGTTATATTTATTATTTTATATATGTATAATAAACAACACAATATTATTTTGAGACAAACTTATAAATTTTATAAACCTAAATTATTTTAACGTGTTTATGTATTTTTTTTATGTTTGTTTGTACTTAAAAAAGTATATTTAAAAATTTTAAAAGATAATTTTAATGATAATATGAAATAAAAGTTGGTTTAATTCAACTTAACTCAAATTAGTACCATTATCATTAGTTTTTTTATACTGATAAAATTAAATCGTAAATTTTTATGATTAATTGATTATTATAAAAAATATTATAATTCAAATTATGCTGTTGATAGGTATAGAATTCATAGACTTATTTTTATGTGTAATATTTTTATTTAAATTAATATAAAAAATATTTTTACGTAGATGAAGATTTAAATAAATATAAAATATTTAATTATATAAATAAAATTTTGCTAAAAATATGTGGATATTTACACAGATACAGTATTATGTAAATATCTGTTATTGCGAATTCGACAATTAAATATGATATTTACAATAAAATTAAAATAAATTTAGTATTATCATTTTGTCGTTAATGAGAACGTAAATTTAGTAATATTTCATCTAAAACTCAATGCCACGTTAGTAGATTCACAATTTCTACCAATACAGCTTTTACAAATTTTTTTTTTCAAAGAATGGAGCTTTTATTAGGTACGCATTTATAAGCTACTGAAATTGTCATTGTTAGTGAAGCATTTGTCACAACTAGCTTGGTGTCACAGTTGTCATTTTCTATTGGCCCTCATTAACAACCTCTTGTTTAAAATTCAGCTAAAGATCAAATATTTTTCTGATTAAATTAAAATAAGAAGAATACAATGTGCTGCGGTGGTTTTCGTACCCTGCCCTTAGACAATGGAGTCAGTCACTAACACTCAGGGTTAATAGGCTGCGAAACAAATTTGTTATTCCTGAGAGTCCCAAACAAAGTCTGGCTTAGGAATTTTTTTGACTCGTTATTAGCAGTCTCGTTCATGTAAATATTAAGAATGTCATGCTACTAACAAAGAGATTTGAATAAAAATTTATTTATTGTAATTATTACATGAATATCAGTTAAGTTTTAGATCATACAGCACGATTTCTTTAATTATATATTGAATGACGATTTATAATAGACTAAAAAAATAATATATCAAGTTTCATTTAAAAAACATATGATATAATAAATACTTTTTGCAATTTAATAGATTCGAACGTTAATGGTTGGTCTCCCACTACATAAAAGATACGTATAAACTAACATCAACACAATAATTTGTCGAAATTTGCATAATTTAGTAAAAAATAATAGTTAAATTCTGTTTATAAGCGTTTAATTACTAATTTAATAAATAATATCATTAAAATAAAATTAAGAATTCATGCAGTTACTATGAATAAACCTATGATTAAACCTTCTCCATCACGAGTCACGACCACGGTTCACGTGGGCTTGGGCCCAAAACAAATATGTCACAAATTGCAACGTCCTTAGATGGCAGGAACTTGGCGTATAAAACAAAACAAAAATGTTTTCACTACAGAGCTGGATGGCATCGTAAATTCAACAAACTAGCAAGTGCAGAAACGAGAAAGCGGAATTCGATGAGTGCTGTAGAGTGAATACGACAGGTGTCAGAATAACAGAGGAGAATGTGCGGCTGATGGGGCACCTCAGGATTGCGTAGGAATCGACAACTAAACTAGACCTTATGATTTTAGCATAAAAATAGTGCCACGTAGCTTCCACTGCAATTGCTGAAGCTAGCATCGGCGCTTTTCGCTATGTTATTGGTCAATTTGGATATTACGGTTATGCTTGTCAAGTATTTAGTGTTCCTTATTGTAACGTGTCTGCTCTGAGTGGATTGCCACGTGGCCAAAAAGGAGGTGAACGGATAATCCTGATGAAATTTTCCTTCTTTTATTTTTTAATAAAAGTAATGGGTCTATCCTCCTTTTATAATTGATAAATTATTACCTTTTTTTTTTTTTAATTTCTCAAGATAAGATTACTTTTTAAAAATAATATTTTATCAGAGACAGTGAACTTTTCATTGTATTCCACCGCCGAAAAGTTATCCATGTATACTTTATAAGAATAAAATAATTTAGGTTTATCTGATATTAATATATGATGTAAGTCGTTGTTTAATACTAATATTATATTAAATAATAATTTTCCAGAAAGTTTAGATGATTATTAAAACAGCACATCTTCAAAATTTATTCACATAAAAGTGAGACGTTCTGCCTACAATTAAAAATCTATTCACATAGTATACGATTTAACAATTGTAAAATGAATGACTTATTATTAAATATAATTATATATGCAATTAATAATATTTATTAATTAATTAGATAAATAATAATTGCAGTCTTAAGTTTACTTTGAAAAAATCTACATAAAAGATATATTCGTTAGTATAAACAATCCATTAATCAGATAATCCCGCTTATATAGCTTTACGGTGACAAAACTTAACATTTAGACTCTCCCTAACATAGTTTAATTTGATGGTTAAATTACGTAAATCATTGTCCACTTTACTATTTTATATGTTTGTATATTTTATTTTTTTATGTTCATCCCATAAAAATAAATTTATTATTAATTTTATTTTTAAATAGTAATAGTTAAAAATTTTTAATTATTATATTTAAATTTAGTTGAAGCACAGTATTTAAAAGTGATCCTTCATCATTTAAAGTTTATCATATAAAAACAATACAAATACACTTGGGCCACTATTTCCTCCTCGAGAAAAGAGTTGGAATTCAACTGCCTGCTGCGGCTGAGGAAATTTTAAAGGGAGATGATATTGTCGCCAAATTTGTCTTTGGGCCAATTGAAAGTTAGGCAGTAGAAATGATAATTAGGGAGATTTTTTTTGGGAAAAAAAATAAAAATGTCTCCTATGTTATTCATAGTACGTGAAAGAATTAGTGCATATTTATAGAGTCAATCGGTTTAATGTTACACAAAAAATATAAGCTATATGATAGAATGAGAAAATTTAAATATAAAAGACGATAATATGAGTGATTCAGTAGATTTAACTGATAACATCTGAAATTATATAAAATTATGCACAAAAAATTTAAAGTTGGGGTTCGGGCATCTCATAATGAGTTAGTCGATTGTCAAACTCAAGTTTGCAAGCACCATTTAATTAACAAAATTTCATAAAAATTAAAAAATTAAGATATTTTAATTATTTATAAATGAATTTATGTAAAATCCAAAATAACATTATTAAAAATTAAATTATATATTTTTTAATTACACAGGTTTTAAATAAAATTAAATATTTTTTTATACTCAATATTTTTTAATAGCTCATCATATTCAAATATCCATTAATAAATTTTTAGAACAAATTGTAGAAGTAATTTTTTATAAGAAAAACATTTATCGATAAATATTTAAATATAATAAAACATTAAAAAATTAAATATAATTAATTATTGATAATTTAACTTTTGCTTAAATTTTGTATAATTAATAAAATATGCAAATTTTATCTCAATTTATAATAAGATTATTTTTTATTATTATATTCATTATTTTACAAAATATTTGTAAATTAAATATGGTGCTATTAGAAAGTATCCCATTCTTAAATTGAAATTATCATTTAATTTGAAAGTTGAAACATCTAGGTTCAATTCGCCGCGGCCAATCCAATTGAGATATTGGGCTGATTGTTAATTAAGCAGTCAGTTTCATCTCAGCCCAAACTTGATTGGACTCAATTAAATACTCCAGTGAACATGGTTGGTGAAATAATCCAAAATCTTCTCCTTTCTCTTTCTCTCTCTGCATATACTTGGGTGGAAAAAAAAAAAATGTATTATACAAAAATTAAAATAAAAAAAATGAATTTTCGTCGAGGTAATAAATAATGTAATATTTATCAATAAATTCTACTTAATGATTGAGTAATTTAAAATATAATATATTTTATAAAGGTCTTGCATATAACAGGCATAAAATAATTATTTATAAATGTCACATCAATTAAAATATATACAATTTTTTTTTATCTAACTCCATATTTATGGTATTGGGATTGAATATTTATTAATGTAGTTTTATTTTAAATTATCTAACTCCATAAATTCGTTTTAATTTTAAAAAGTTATATTAGTTTCAAATTTCACTTAAAATTTACAATACATCAATTTATTGTAAATCATAATGTGTTAATCCACCATTGAAAAATGTTCTAGCCATATAATGACATGCGATAAACAAATTAATTATATATATATTTTTTCTTTTTGTCAAATGATCATAATTTATTGTCTTCCATGTGGGAAAGTCACAAAGTTAGCTGTCTCCTTCACCTAACTTCAGGAAAGGACAAATGAAAATGAGTGTATTTTAGATAGACAACCACATGCATGGAAGCCCAATAAAAATTATAAATAATGTAGCCTACCTAGTACAATTATATTGATTGATTTATATTCACATCCATTCATCAAGCTCATCAAAGCAAACGAGAAAAAAGGTGCGATGTCTCTGGCTTTCACAAACATTTTTTCGAACCCTAGAATATGCTCTTTTGATTGAACTCCACCTCCTTTCCTAGCTTTTCTTTCTCTAAGAAAGATATACAAGACATTTTGATGGGTCCGATTGCTGTATAATAGGTGAATCACGCTGCTCTTTCTCCTTACACTTCAAGATAAGCTTGCAAATAACGATAATATCCCCTTCCTTTTTTCTTTACAGATGATAAATAGTATTCATTGCACATAACACAGATATTCAACATTAATAGTATACATAAGCTATATATATATATAGGTAGCTGTTAAACCTAAGAAACAATAATGGCTTATGATTATGGGAAATCGACAATAACCAATACCATTGTATATAGTTATTCTCTTTTGCAAGCATTCGCACTTTTAAAATGTAAATGTACTGTAAATTTGCAAGCATTCGCAAAATCAGAAATATGACTTTGCATTAATATTTCTTCGGCTTCGTACATGTTGCTCTAACACTTAGGTCATGTTTAGTACTACTGATTTTTATTTAATTTTTAAAGCAAAATTAAAAAAACTTAATAAATTTTAATTTTTGATAAGGTTGACACACTTTTTATTACTAATATTTGACAAGATGTAATCCCATCTCAATATATTTATAACTCAAGCATACCCTTAATTTAATCTAACCAGTTGACTGACTTGTAAATATATAAAAGATAATTAGATGTGTAATAGCATGTGTTTATCGAGTGGAATATGATCAGCTCAATTAAGATCGAATATTCTGTTTTATTTATTTGGTAATAAATAAATAATATTTAATTATTGCACTTGTAAATATTTAATTTTAGAAACATATTAGCTAAACTGTTTGATGAAATACTTCATTTTACTTGGTAATCAACCTTTACTGACTTGGGTATACTGGACTGCCAATAATTTGTACCTCGCCCATTAAAAATCACAAAATCTCACTTTCAAACATACTCTAAATGAAGTAGCGACAATATTTTTGTTGATATACGACCACCGATGAAACAGACAGAGATTCTTTCCAATACTAGCTATAATACATAACATAATCGATCAACATGAGTGGACATAAATCTGAAGCTCGTTGTATTAAAAAAAATGTGAATTCTCTATTTATACAGCAACATATTTGATGCATATATCGAGATCGATTACATCTATCTCCCATGAAAACCAAGCTGATAAGGGATTTGAAACTTATATCAAAGCAAGAAGAAATTTGTGTCATATACGATTGGCATGTATATGTCTGAAAGGAAATTAACTTAAGTAATAATATCAAACAACTATCAAACCTACGTATATTATTTGATTCAATTAGAAAAAATTTAAAAAATAATAAAAGAACTATAAAGTTCAAATCTCGTTCATACTGAATTGAGGTAGATTTTGAATAATTTTCTCATAATAGTTATAAAAAAGAATTAATTAAATAATACAGTTTAGAAGTACTACAGCCCTAGTACGAAATTTCAACACGATGATATGATCAATTAAGGATCAAAACCTACGATGTACATCTATATATGATGGTAGCCGTCATTAGGTAAATACATTAATGTCGTATAAACATATGACATAATGACAATATCTTCATAAATATTGGAGTTTCATCTAGTAACCCTTGTGAAAGAATTTAAAGAGAAAAGTATCGTGAAGTGTAGCCATGAAAAAAAGTGGAAGCTCCGGCGGTGGGCAGAGTTCACTTGGTTACTTGTTTGGGTCTGATCAAGAGCCAACCAAACCTCTTGCCTCCCCATCAGTGATTAAAGCACCATGGGATGATGATAACACCACCAACAAACCACCAAACAATTCAGCTTCAAAGAAACTGAGAGTCTCCAACAATTATCACAGAGCTCAAGGGCAAAACTCAGACAAATTCATTACTGTGAGTAATCAAGAAAACTCCATAATTTCAGAAACAAAAGATAAAAGATAAGAATATGAGAAAAGCAAAATGAAAAAATAAACCTGGAAATCTACATAAGCACTTGAACTCTAACTCTAACCAAGTGATCTACCTCTTAGATTTTTGTATGCTTTCTCTTCTCATGTTCTCTTGTCAATTTTTGCTTTTGCAATCTCTAAATTTCGAAGGATTTCTTTATATTTTTGTTTATTAATTAGGACCGTCCAACAACGAAGGTTCAGTCAGCTCCAGGTGGAGACTCATCACTTGGGTACTTATTTGGCGACAAGAAGTGAGATTACCATATAAATATGACTCCTGATTCCCAAATCTTATATAAGACCTGGGTGGGTTTTGTCTTAAATCTCGAGATAATGGTGTCTTTTCCCCATAAACTTTGGGTTATGTCTATAGGATATATGAATAATGTATCATATGAACTTCCAGTTTGTATATTGATGATCAATCACAGATCATATGTAAAACTATATCTCCGGTGATAGCTTTCAGTTAGGCTATGTTACATAGACTGAGTAGTAATAGTAAATTGGTCGTGGTACATTTTCGTTGATCGTCGATATATATAATTAATGAACTTCTTTTCAAGCCGTTTAGCTTAAATGTTTTCCTCTGAATTTAGTATATATATCTCTTGTTATATATAGCAAAGATCAAAATTGTTGGTTTCGTTCTCAAAAAGATTTGACAGCCCTTCGTTCCTTCAACTAATTAATTAATAACCTATTTTACTTTGTTCAGTAATATAATTTTTTTATATACAAATTGACGAAAGAAAATTATATTGTTGTATAATATTTTATATTTTTTATTAGAGTAAGAGACAATTAAATAATATTTTTTTCAAAATAAAATTCAGAAAATTAAATTAAATAAAAAAAGAAGGATTAAAGAGGTGGTGACAACTAAAACAGAAGAAGATAATTGTGTAATATTACTGTATTAATTTAGAAAAAAAAATTATTTGTTAAATTAATATTTCTAACATTATTGTTCCAAATTAGGACAAAAGACAAAGATATAATGATTAGATATAAGTAAATTCTCTCACAAATTCTCCGATTTAAGGAATTCAATGGTATGGGTTAATCTGATTACAGTTGAGACTGACTGACAGGCTCATCGAATGATAACTTCATCAATCAAATACTTCAATAATATTGTGTCTAACTTGAGGAGTTTTCTTGTTTATTTTCTGGAGAAAAAAAATATTTATCGACGTACACAAATCATATAATAACCAACATATTATAAAATAAAAATTAACGTGACGTTATTGAACGCATGATTTATAATAATTTATATAAAAAATTTATATTTTTGATAATATTTATTATATATAATTATATCAAATTATTACTAGTAAATGATATTTATTATATTTTTTAAAAAGTTTATAAATAAAAAAATGAAAAATCAGCCTTAAATGGCAAACAAGTCTCACAATGTTGATGCAATTTTGTTATCTTTGATATAAAATTAAAATTTTATATTTACTTCTTTGTTTAAAATTGACTTTCACACAGGTGCAACTCAATTCATCACCCTGAGTTGTTATAACCACAAGGATATGTAGATGGAAAGCAACAGATAGGAAAAAATTAAGGTATTTGATTTTGCTGCTGTGGCCTTTACAAATAGGCAGAGAGGAGTCATCTACCCGTCTCTTTGCTTTTGATAAAAATTTTCTTCTTTCTTATGTATAAAAATATTGCAATATATACATATTAATTTTTATTAAATAAGTGTTTTTACAAAGATTTTATCACAAATAATCAATATTTAAACTTCTAAAATTTATAAAAAGTGTTATCCAAATCGTCAAATTCAAATTAAGTGACACTTAAATTTTCTTTAATTGTGCTAAAAAAAATATTCATATAATTTTTTTAGGCTTTGTAAAAATAATACTAGGTAAAAAATTTTGTAAAATTTAACAAAATTATCCTAATAGAATATTTGTTATATATATATATATATATTAATTTTTGTAATAAATTAAAGCGACAAATTAAGTTTATTTTTTTAAAATAATTACCATCATTATTAGAGATTCTGTATCCAATAATATGACTATGTTAATTATGAGAATATGCGTACATTTTAAAAGATTAATCCAAATAAAATTATTCTTTTAAAGATATTTTTTGTTTTTATATTTTATTAAAAAATTATTGTAGTTATTTTATATTTTTGTAATAGATAATACATTAAATTCATCAGATATTTTAACACTTTGTTATTGTTCATTTTGTTAAAAGAAAAAAATTTATTTTAATTATTTTATATTTTTGTGACAGTCAATTCTCAATCAAATATAAAGAAAATATTATTCAGATAATTTTATTAATTTCCACAAAATTTAGAAAAACTATATAAAAATATCTTTGTTTTTAGTATAATTAAGACTTGGGGATACAATAAATATTTTAATAATCGAATAATACTTTTAGATATTTCGGTATCACTTTCCTTAAATTTTGAGTGTAGGTGCAGTCTACTGGCCTTTTATCAATTAATTGATTAATACCGACTATTAAAATGAATATACATACACATGATGAAAATTAAATTCACACTTTATTAATAATTTGGGAGTTTAATTCACCATAATTATAATTTACTTCTCATTAACTACAAATTTTAATATGCCATCTTCAAAACTTTTGATCCGATAATTTCATGTTTAATAATTAATATAAATAATAGAACTAATTTCCCCATAAATGATATATAAAGAAAAACAAATAATGCCACGTGGATAAATCATTGTAAGTGGGCTCCATATACCACGGGCACGTGAGATTATCGTGCATCCGATTTATCATAAAATATATAATAGATAGGACGTTACGTTACATACGAATTCTGAAAAATTTTCCGAACCCGCGTTAATAACTCCTCATCCAAAAATGACGCTAGGATTTTATTATTAATTTCTATTTAATTCCTTCTATTTCTGCGAATTCTCTCTTCTATTTATTTAAAAAAAAAAAGTCATCATCAGAACTCATTAGTCAGATAAACAATGGAGTTCTGTCTGAAATCAAGAAGTGGTCAATCTCATGTAATGCTTCTTCTCATTATTGTCTTACTCTTTCTACTTTTTTATTATTTTGTTGGTTGAATCTTATTAAAATCAAAAGTTATGGCAGTTTTTGATATGGGATTCTCTTAGAAATTAATTTGTTTCTCTGTAAATGATCATCATGATTTGATTACACTGGTTTTTCTTATTTGTTTTCTACACTATTGGAAGAGTATCATTGTTTTGTTACTTGTTATTTACCGTCGTTCCTGTTATTGTAGAGAATAATGCGTTTAGTATTATATGTAGAAAATGAATAAAATAGTTATTTCCAATTTCAAGACATTGTTTGCAATCAAACGTGATTATTTTTTTGATTCTGAAAACTAAAATTTATTTTAAAACAACGCAATAAATTATTTTTAATTTAATCTCTGATGTTTTGTCTACTACAGGGTGTCCTAATTTTGTCAACATTGTTTCTACTGGGATTTCTAAGTTTACGAACAACACAATCAACTAACTCAGAAACCATTGAATTCCTGGCAATAAATTGCCGCAAACACAGTGCCGTTTTGACTGATTTTGGCGGAGTTGGCGATGGAAAAACTTCCAATACGAAGGCGTTTCAATCAGCCATTTCAAATCTTAGCCAGTATGTGGTCGATGGTGGAGCACAACTGATCGTTCCAACTGGAAAATGGTTGACAGGAAGCTTTAATCTCACAAGCCATTTCACTCTTTATATACACAAGGACGCTGTTCTTCTCGCATCGCAGGTAGAATTTCTTTCACAATTTACAATGACAATCCTGGAAAAATGATCAATTGTTTGACTTTTTCTCACAATCACGAGTACACACATATGTATTTTGATGGAATTTTCATTGAATAATGCTATGGACATAATCTTCGTATAAGAATTATCGTATACAACCGATGTATACTGATGTGATATAATATTAATAGTTTAATAAAAATATAAAATTAATGTAATTATTTTAAATAAATAATATAAATTATGTGAACAGATTTTTGGGATGTGCTATAAAAGTTTTAAAAATTGTTAGTTGCTTTAAAAATAAAATGCTTATATTTACACTTGCAAATTGTAATTTTATTTTTGATTCTTTAATGGATTACGTATTCCTAGATTTATGAATCCCAGTTCAATTGTATGATTACTTGGACAGGACGAATCAGAATGGCCTCTTCTTCCTGTATTACCTTCGTACGGTAGAGGAAGAGATGCTCCTGGTGGAAGGTTCAGCAGTCTCATTTTCGGAACAAATTTAACAGACGTTGTTATTACTGGTAGGTAATTTTTAAAATATAGGTGAACAGGAATAATCGTAATTTCTCTAAAACAAAGTACCACTAGCTTAACACTTGAAGATGTCTTCTGCTAATGAAAACACTTTCCTTAATTTTGATCAATTTCAGGTGGCAATGGCACGGTCGACGGCCAGGGGGGTTCTTGGTGGGATAAATTTAAGAAGGAAAAATTAAATGCGACTCGACCTTACCTTATTGAAATCATGTACTCTGACCAAGTTCAGATATCAAACCTAACTTTGATAAACTCTCCATCATGGAACGTCCATCCCATTTATAGCAGGTTTGACTTAAAATTTTCCTTCATATCTGTAAATTACAACCACATGATCAATCGCCATTTTTTCACCTGATATTTTTGTTTTCATATAATGATCATATCTGGAATTTGCAGTAATATAGTGATTCAAGGGCTGACAATTCTATCTCCAGTAGATTCTCCTAATACAGATGGAATAAACCCAGGTTAATTTTTGTCTTAGGATTTCAAACAACTAGAAAATCTCTGTGGACACAAGATTCTCATCTGTAACAATATTACCTTGAAAGCTGATTACTTCCATCTCTGATATTTCCAGATTCTTGCACAAATACCAGAATAGAAGACAGTTACATAGTATCAGGAGACGACTGTATTGCGGTCAAGAGCGGCTGGGATCAATACGGAATCAAAGTTGGAATGCCAACACAACAATTAGTCATAAGGAGGCTAACCTGTATTTCTCCGGACAGTGCTACAATTGCTCTTGGCAGTGAAATGTCTGGAGGAATCAAAGATGTACGAGCTGAAGACATCACAGCAATTGATACTCAATCAGGTATCAGAATCAAGACTGCTGTTGGAAGAGGAGCCTATGTGAAAGACATTTATGTAAGAAGGATGACAATGAAAACAATGAAGTATGTTTTCTGGATGACAGGAGATTATGGTTCACACCCTGATCCTGGTTTTGACCCACAAGCATTTCCCCAAGTCGCATCAATTAATTATAGAGATATGCTGGCCGAAAACGTTACTTATTCCGCAAGACTCGATGGAATTCACGGTGATCCTTTTACTGGGATTTGCATTTCTAGTGTGACCATTAAGTTGACAGAGAAACCAAAGGAATTACAATGGAATTGTACTAATATTCAGGGAATTACAAGTAGGGTGACCCCTCCTGCTTGTGACTTGTTGCCAAAGAAAGAACTTACTGATTGTTTTTTCCCAGATGATCGTCTCCCAATTGAGGACGTGAAGTTGAAGATTTGTTCTTCCAGCATCTCAGTATGAGAGAGTTTTGTTTCTTTGGCTCTTGATATATAAATAATTCATGATTAAGTCGTAGATGATACTGTGTTGCTTCTTGTATGAGAAAGATGAACAAACAATAAGATTCTGCAAGTTCTCTACAGTTCATTGGCTTATGTTTTTGGTGAAAAATGACATTTATTCGGAACATATTGTTGCTGGAAATTATCTCTAAAATTTGTTCCAAGCGTGGACTTGAATGATCTAATGGGTCTTGAGAATCTGTAGAGCTGGCTAATTACCCAACTTAGCAACAGCCGCATTCTCTTGTGGGTAATTGTGATAAGTAGATGCTCTTCTAATCCGTGGTTCCTGCATAGTTGAAGCCACAAAAGTTGAATATGTAGAGCTAATAACCAAATCATTCTATCTAACATTGACTTTTTGTTAAACGACAAATTTTGTCGACTCTCTGTCAAACAAATTCGCTGAATTTTAACAAAATGTGAATGTTGGACTCGAGAATTTTAAGATAAACCGTATTGAGTTTCAAGGAGAAACAATTGTTCTTACATCATTAAGTAGCAAGTCCCCTGGCTCAAGCATGTGAATAACATCTCCCATTTTGGGTCTGTGTTTTACTTGAGGATCAACACATCGCAAAGCAATTAAAACAATTCTTTTGAGTTCCTTTGTAGAAGGCATTTCTGGCAATTTAGGATCCAAAACATATGCAATCTTCTGTTTTGAAACCATGAACTTTAACCAATTACTCAGATACACCTGCAGCAATTAAAGTTCAATAGATAAATAGATCTGGGCAAGAATACAGATGTTCAATAAGGGGTTAAACTTAAACAAAGAAAATGTTCCAAAATTAGGAATCTGTACTTGCGGTTGGCTGTGATCTATAGGCAATCTCCCGGATACAATCTCCATTATAAGTATTCCAAAGCTGTAAACGTCACTCTTCTCATTCAAGAAACCAGTACAAACAGATTCTTGAGCCAAATAGCTACAAAAACCATGCAAATATGTACATAGTCAATAAAATTATACGTTATATTTAAATTTTTAAAAGTCAGTCTGTTAGCAACTATGTACAAATATTTACCCCAACGGTTAATTCAAACGTCTGAATCAGTACTAACCCTGAATTTTCCAATGCATGTGTTGTAGAAAGACTCCAGTCAGGACCATGAAGCTTGGCAAGTCCAACATCCGAGATTTTAGGATTCCATTGGTGATCTAGCAGTATGTTACTAGGTTTTATGTTTTGATGGACTATCTTTGGTTCAAGGTCCTCATGAAGATACGCCAATCTGCAAGAACACATAAATATGCACGGATTCTTTATGAATCTAAACCCTGTCTAAGCCTTGCATATATAGATTTGTGATTGATAATTAGTAAATTGTCAAATTTGATGGATGGGAGAAGATTCATCAAATTCTTCACTAAAAGAGAGAAAAGGAAACATAAATCTAACAGTAAATTTGCAAACGCACCCTTTTGCTATTCCTTGAATAATCTTCATTCGTGTATCCCATTTTAGAGGTCTGTCTTCTCCTTGATATCCATGAAGCCATTGATGCAGATTGCCATTATCTATGTATTCATACACAAGCATCCTAATCAAAACCGAATTCACGTTAACAGTTTGAATACATGAACACTATAACAACTGAAATCTAGTCGAGAGTTTTGTATAATTCAACGGAAACCTGTTGTATCCTTCAACGCAGAATCCAAGCAGCTTCACTAGATTCTTGTGTCTGGCTTGCCCTATTGTCTCCACTTCTCTGATGAAGTCCTCGGTTTCTGTGACACTGATCAATCGAAAATCATGAATAAACCATACATGATCCCTGCTCGATTATCAATGGATCGAAATGTTACAGTATTTACCTGCTGCTCATTAAACTTTTCACAGCCGCTCGCGTATTGTCCAACAAAATACCGCGATAGACCACACCATTATCACCCCTTACGCCGATCACATTCTGTTCGGCAAAACCATTTGTTATTACTTCAATCTCCTTCAGAGAAAACCGGTTGCCTCGCCGACATCTCTCCAAAACTGCTGCTGGAGAGAGCCTGGAAGCAGCCGATTCCAAGTCTGTGACAGCGCTAGATTTAGACATCCATTGATCAGAAAACAAAAACTGAAACTCAGGCTTCGAAAGATTCATCTCAACCTCGGAAATATTACAGGACAAGAGCCCCCTGTCCAGGGACGAAGTGCTGTAAATATTGTGGTGACTCTTTGGAGAAATGGGATTTTCCTGTAGTTGAAAATGAGTGTTATAGGATTTTTTTTGTCTACGAAAGATGATGTAAAGTAAGAGGAAGATAAGAAGTATAAGCATGAATAGTAGAAGTAAAGTGAGGATCAAAATCCATAGTTGTATGCCAAAGAATGAGGTATGATTGGAGAGCTTTGTCTTGAGATATGGTTCATGGGATGACATGTTTAACCAGGCATGCATGGATGGAAAGTGCGATCGAGGTGAATTTAGGGTTTGTTATTGAAGCATAATGGTTTTTGAAGTTGCAGAAGAAGGTGACGGAAGAGTTTTAATTGCGGAGATAATAACTGTATGGAATAGTTCAAATCTAAGAGAAGCAACTAACTGGGCGGGAAATCTGGCTGTGGATTTGGTGGGGTACTTATTGACAAACCAATCGTATTCACTTCTTGAAAGACTAAATTAGTTCGAATTGTGTCAAATATCATATGCCATAAAAAAAAAAATATGTGCCCCTGCCCATGAAATTTATCTTAATGGTCAAATTTATTTGATGATTTTCTTTTTTTCTTTTTAAAAATATGAGATTAGTAAAAATCAAACCCCTAGGAAATAAACTAGTAAAAATGTAGTAGATATAGAACGGACGATTGATCAGACCTTCTATGAATTATACACCTACAAATGTTAATTTTACTATTTTAAATGTCATCACGTCCAAAAATTAATAGGGTAGGACGTAATTTTGGATACTGAATTCAATGTCACTCATTTTAAATATAAAAAGATATGGCAACATTCAAATTATTGAACGTCGTACTACGTTTCTTGATCTTATTTATATTTAAGATATTCAGTTACAATTGTAAAGACCAGAAATAATTATTAGCATTCAAAAGCTACTGAAAATAAAAAAGGCAAGAGAGCAAATTCAGATAATACAATGCTATTCCTGATTTCCAATAACTTCCTAAAGAACATTTTAGTTTCAAATACGCATCTGCCGTTTGCTTTCTCAATGATTTTGTATATCACAGCTACATTAATTCCCGGAGCCAACTTGTACACAAAACAAAATTATTCAATGACCTCAGCAATCAGGGAAGGGCAGCTCTCCATCTCAGCTGTGTGCACTCCAGTAAGAAGCTCAATGTACAAGAGGAAAATATAAATCAAAACTAAAATCTCTATAATCGTCCATCCAGCATGCAAAGCTGCTCCACGGTAGCATCAATACTAACACCAGCATCACCCTGTTTCTTCATTGGACGCAACTCAATTTCGTAAAGAGTCGGCCATAATTTACCAGTCACTGCCAGCACAATTTGGAGTTGGTACAAAATTTGATTAGCAAACACTTTTTCCTGTTAAGTTACAATAGCTTTTGCCATAACCATCTCCAATGTAGCAAATAATAAAACAAGCATAAAATATAGTTTTTCATAAAACCAGATGTTACAGAGTAGTTGGATAAAGACAGCAAGACTATAGTGAATTCATCTTCTTGTGAGGCTTGAGAAAGGATTAAACAGAATTTCCATACAATATTACAGTGGGATAATATGAATATTAACTGTTCACTAAGCTCCCCAAACACCAATCCTCACTAGAAGTATTCACCCTAGACCAAAAATTAAGGACACGATGACTGATGATGATATAACTTCAGCAAATGACATATTAAAGATTCGAGCTTACCAAAAATGCGTTTTTGTTTGCTATCCCATGCTATCCCATTCAGAACATCAATGGCCTACACGGTAGAGCAATTTCAAGTTAATTTTGCAAGTGGAAGAACCAAAAATAACAATTTTAAGGGAAGGGAGTGGGGTGTGGAGATGTTAAGGGCGTGACAGTATACTTAAACATTCTTAAAATGAGATCCCTTTTGACCATTTTCTTCCTTTCCCATCTTTTAAGCAACTAAACTCAGTAAACATTACATCAAAATCGGAATTCAGAGGAGGTAAAACCACATCTTCGCAAGAAAAGAACATGAACATAATATAATTTAGTTAAATGCTTACTCTATGTCCCTCTGCCACCAACCCTTCCCTACAAGACAAAACAAAAAAGAAAATGGAAAATTAAATGCTACTGACGAGAAAACAGACAAAAGAAAGATCATTTATTCTACGTAAGATTCCAGTAACTATCAGAAAATTCAAGATAGAGAGAAAGGAAACATAATGCAAACCTTAAATTTGGAAGTAGAATCCATCCTAGTACCATACCATCTTCATGTGAGATTCTAGCAATGCAGTCAGTCTACATAGTGAGAATAGTGAATATCAGATAATTCAATGCAAATAACACAAAAAACTTGTATCTCTAATATTCAGAATCCCCCGCAGGAGACCCAGTAATAATAAAATATGCAACAATACCTTGTTGCCACTTCTATAAGAAAAAACCGTTATCTCTACAATAATATTTAAAGCTTATTGGATACTCTTTTTAGGAAAAAGTGAATATATCATGAGCAAAACTTAGCTCATGCCTACACAATGCTTGTGTGTTAATTTTCAAGCATATAATGTTTCGAAATAATATAAAAACCTTGCATACATATAAAATATTTGCATATGTATTAGCATATCCCCATCCCCTTGCACCCTATTTTGTAATGATCGATCATGTTGCCATATATGTACAGCTCACATTCATATCCCTCCTCTGATATTTGAATTTCATAGCCCAAAACTATGGCATGTGCAAGTACATACCTGCCAAACATTCGCCCAAATTTCACCATTTATAAATTCTAGTTCATTGAGGTACCGCACTTCACGACCTTTATATTTGATAACATGTTTTTTGATAACTGCAATTAAGGCAACAAACAACACCACAAACAAACAACAGATATGCAATCAGAAAAGAATATCAATAAACAAATTATTACCATACTGTAGAACTTTATAGATTATGATGTGGGATTAAAAAGGTGAAGGTGCTATCATAGTTATAGAAATTTAAGCTTAACTCTATACAATTTAACATAGCATTATTGATGCTAGTACAACACACAAAGATCAAAAAAAAATATTTTGAATCAAAAAGCAAAGAGGAATTGAAGAAAATATGAGAAAAAGAAATGGAATTGGCACTAACTGTTGTATATAAGAGAAACCTTTCAATGTTTGGGGGTCAATCTGATACAATGTGGAAGTTCCATCACTTCCAAACAAAACTTTTCCATCAGTAGCCAGGCCCCAGCCATCTTTCATCTGATGTGTAAATGCCTTAAACTGCAATTTACAACAAAATAAAAATATTACAGCTCCAGCCAGCAACCATATGGCACTTCCAACAAAGGTGCAACTCCCTTTGAGCAAACAATTCAAGGAGAAGCAAAATGCAAGCAGTCAATTACACCAGAGGTGAGACATAAGTGTTACCGACAGCTAAAGGTTTAAAAACACTCCAAGAAAACCCAGTGAAAATTTTATAATCAGTATTTATGACTTGTTATTAACATAAAATTTATCAGCATAAAAGAACAAACAATAGTTTAGATATCACATAGATGTAACCTTAATGAAATACTAGCAAAACATCTGAGACATGCAAGAGTATAGGGACTTTTCAAACTCATTACATATATTTTTATAATTTATGAGTTCTTAGAGGCATTACCAAAATTCGGCATATAACTTCTTGTGCCCAATTACATATTAATATTATGCTCTGTTGGAATGGCCCCCAAGAAATTTCGATGTCATGACAAATGAACTGATCATCATAAATTTTAGGAAGTCACTCCAATGCTTCCATTGCAACTAGTTACTGAGCTATATTTCTAAGTTAACATTTTCTATATCAGACTTTATCAGATTTTTGGGATAATTTGAGGCCCGACCTAAGAAGTTAGTCACCGCAAAAGTACAAAGAATTCATAGAATATGAACCAAATTAAAGAATTCTAAATAAAGAGGCGTGCGTAATCTCCAAATTTCACCCAAAAGAGCAGCAATATATGATTTATGGCAGTTACAAGGTTATTTAAAAGTTGACCTCATCTGCATTCAGCAGCTGCTTTCTACTTATCAAACCAAGAAAGTAACCACTAAACAAGCATAACAAAAATTAGAGCAGAAAAAAGGTGAAGCGCAAACTTTGCTTAAATTATTTCGGTCATATACGAATCCAATTTTCTTCAACCAAGTTACTTGGAACAGCCTACAAAAGAAATGAGAAATTAATAGATTAGCATTGCTGATTTTAAATGCTACACCAGTGCTACAAATTACATGTGATGTAACTGACTGAAGAAATCATTTTGAATGACAATCATGAGAGAGGAAAAATCACTAATTTGTAGAATCAGCGAGGCAAATGAAATGTGCAACTAAAATTTCCCCTTGCGCACCTTTCCCCAAGTAGAGTTAGACCCTCGCCAAAATATGATGCCTCCATCTGGTGAATAGCCTCAACCTGCTTATAGGAAACAAGATATATTTTATTTCATAGTCTACTTGGTTGCAACATTATGACTCAGTGTAAACAAAGGATTAATTTAATCCATTTAACTTAGCCATCCCATAAGCAGTACCCTGAATAGCTCATCTCAAACTATTTACTGCATCCATTTGGTATGATTCAAACCAAACATGGATGAAAAAGAGAGTTCATCTAAAAAATGTGTAGGATTTGATGATTTGGGATCTGTACCTTTCCAGTCTTGAGGGCTACTCTCCGAACTGAAGACTGCAATCATAAATGTAACAAAAAGGTCAAGAGAAGAATAACACAAAACTAAATGTTTATGATTAGGAAAATATAAAGCCTAATGCAAACAACATTAGGCTTATGCATCAGTTAAACCATCAATCAAGATGCAGAAAACTTCAGCATAACTTGTACATTTTGAAAAGATCTTCGTATAGGAACTTGAACATATTAAGAATGGAGCAAAATATCTTTTAGAAAAGGAAGATTCGTTACTTGAATAGAATTATGTAGTTCTAATATTCGTATTGTCTTGTTTTAGTATGATTTATGAGATCCCTCAATAATTAGCTCTTGAATGAGCATTTGATGAAACGTTAATGTATAGACTGGAAAAGGAAGAAGAATTCTTGTTCTACTTCTAATACAGAGAGTTTTTCCCAGGCATCAACGTATCCCTATAAATTAACATTTAAACAATAGAGTAATATTGCCAACATCTTTCTGTTTCTTTTCTCATCTTTTAGATCAGTCTAGAGCATAAAAAGGAGATAAACATTTATATCTGGTTTTCATGACACCTTACCATTTTTCTTTTATCATCCACAGAATCATCCCAAATATTGAAATTCTAACTTTTTCATTTACAGAAAACTGGGCCTCCAAAATGCCCCACCTAGGATCCTGCTTAGAACTGACAGTCATTGCTAACCTTTTCAATAAGAAAATATACACTCATGAGCTTTACCGCCACAAGTTGTATCTACCTTTGTAGATTTTCCGGTCTTTCTATGTGCAATGCCCTTTTGGAACTGATCCAAAATTATACAATGGGAACTAGTACAAAACAATAACAACAAAATGTAAAAACTAAAGCATTATTATCTTACACTTCAAAATAGGTCCTGAATACCCATAATGGTGTGAGATAATAAAAAATCAAACACAGGAAAGGTTATAAGTTCGGGATTATAGACATATCTGAAATCAGAACTCCAGGAGAAGCTAATAGAAGTACATATAAAATATTCACATATTAGAGAGCTTATTGTGGCCAAAAAATGATCTCTAAAAGCAACCCATAATTTCATATGCCGACAATAACCATATCTTTGTATCGCCTCTAAAAAGCATGCATATTAGAAAATGTATATAAATAAATAAATGAAAAGCACAGAAAGGGGAGAAAAATATTATGATAAATACTCAGAGAAAATTAACTCACATGCCCATAAAGTCCAGTTGACTCAAATAAGGTATCATTTCCAACATAAAGAAGACCCTGAAATCAAACAAGCACCGTTAATAATTCTCCAATAGTAAGTGTGCAATATTTAAACGAACAATCTACAAAAAACAATAATACCAAATTACTCCTAAGTTGTTTGGTAGCATCGTTTTAAAACTTTGGAATTGGAATTAACTGGAATCAGAGATGCCAGTGTCTAATTTTTCCAAAGAAGCCAAAATCCTATTCAAATACTTCAGTCTTTGGATTCCATTCATACACTTCTCAGGATCCCAATACGTAGTTAAGTTGTATATCCACGGTATTGTCAATCATATGAATATGGGGAACAAGCAAAAGAATCAGCAATTTAAACGGTTCGAATTCTCCTCTAAAGTATATATATTTTATTACGCATTGACAATGGATTCCCGAAGCTACGGTTAACTACTATCTAGTTTACCCGCGTCAAATCTTACAACGAGAAAATACAACGGCTATGTTAAAATTAGTCTAAACTAAGTTTTGTTCTTGATAGGATCACCCATAAATTGGCAATTCAAAAGGCAAATAAATCGAATCAACGATATAATTACCTGAGTGAATGCTTGGGGATCATGGGGAAACTCATTGATTACTTGAATTGCGTACGTAATGGACGAATGGTTAACAACCCAAAACCTGATCGACAAACTCGACGAAATGCTTAGCAGAACAATGCAACCAACGAAGAGAAAAATTAAGACGGCGGCAGGGGCCCTTCTGAAATGGAATCGAGAGAAATGAGAAGACTCCGTGCTAGAAGAAGAAGACGCTGACAAGGGCCGATCCGATTTGTAATTCGATTTCTTACTTTGTTTTTTCTTCACCAGTCTGCTCGTCATGATCAAATCGTTTATCGCAATTCGATCAAAGGCGAGGGCGAACCCGTACGTCAAGGCCTAATTATATTAGTTAACAAAATTCAACAGTAATGTCTATTAGCTATCCATAGTTTACACAAATTTCCTTTTTTTTTTTTTTTTTTTTTTTTTAATTAATTTTGAATATTTAATGATCATTAACTTCATGACTTGGGCACTTCTGGTAACACGTATTAAACTTATTTGAAGTAATGGATTGGATTAAAGATTGAATTGAAATACGTTAGATTCTAAAACTAAAAACACATATATACCAATTTTATTTGATTAATAATCCAAAATTCTAAATTTTCATTGTCGACCATCACAGGCAATTAGAGATGACAAAATCCGGGGCCGGCCGGGAATAAATTCGGTCCGGGTCCCACTTTATATTACGATAAAATGTTTTTTATTATTGTATATTAAATAATAACAGTTACATATTTATATTTAATATAATTAATTTTTTAATATATTTATAAATTAGTCCTATTTTTGAATTTATTTTAAATCAGATTTTGAAGATTAATTTGTACATATTATTAAACTATATTTAAAAGTATAATTTTATGAAAATGAGGGACTAAAAATGTTAATTATTTCCGAATATTGTTTTCAAAGTCGGAACTGAATTGGGCCAACCTAAGTCCGAATATATTATAAATTAAGCTGGGCTTAAACTCCAACTTTTTATGCGGCCCTGAGCTATACCAAATCGGGCAAAGCATTTTTTCCATCCCTGCGATGCTGCTACTAATGGCAACGTTGTAGGTCTAATAATAATAATACTGTTAAATTTGTTGACAATAATTTTAACTGGCGATTGTAATTGGAGCGACATGATGAACAATAATAATTTATTGAAACAAAATTTTTAATATATTTTATATTAAATAATTATAAATGTGATTATTATGTTTTTTAATTTCACACATTCGACTTTCAGACCACCTCATATACATATTTTAAATTTTATGCACATAAATTTCAGACAACCCCTTGCATATCTTGGACGCATCTCCAAAGTCGATCACGAATAGACACGATAGCCGTAATCTTGAATCAAGGTATATAGAAATTCTAACGTAGAATTATAAATTTTTTCTATAATTTTCTAAAATGATAAAAATCCCGTAGTTTTTTCTATAATTTTTTAAAAGATCAGGTACTCTCTTAACTAAAAAAATAAAATACAGTATTTTATTGTACGAGTCTTTTAATTTTATTATCTAAATTCTTAATTTTTATCTTATAAATCTCTAAATTAAAAAATAATATTTTTTTATTAAAAAATATTTAAATTTAATTATAATTTTAATATTTTAATTATAATTTTTTATAATAAAAATATATATTAGTTTTAAAAATTAAATATAAAATACTTTTATTTTATATTTATAAAAATTATGAATTTATTTTTATTTTATAACTTCAATTTTAAATATTTTATTTTTATTTTTAAAATAATTTAAATTTTTTATTTAAATTATTAAATACTATAATATTTGATATTATATAAAAATTAATTTATAACTTTATATTCACAATTATCTTTGAAAGAAACTTATTAAATATAAATATAAGATTATAAATTAATTTTTTATATCATAATACTTTATACTAAAAATATTTATAATTTAATTTTTTAAAATTTAAATTTAAAATATTGTTTCATAAAAGTATATAAATTTATTTTTGTTTTATAATTTAAATTTATAAAATTATAAATATAACATTATAATTTTATATTTATGCTTAATAAATTTCTTTTAAAAATATTTATAAATATGAAAATATGAAATAAATTTTTTATGGTATAAAATATTATAATTTTTCAATAATTTAACTAAATATTTAAATTATTTTTAAAAATAAAATGAAATAAAATTTTTATAAATTTAAATTATAAAATAAAAATAAATTTTATAATTAAATTTAAATATAATTATACTTATAAATTAAATATTAATTTTTTATTTTATAATAATTTATAATTTAATTTATTAAATATTAAATTCAAAATATTTTTATTTTATATTTATAATAATTTGAAAATTTATTTTTATTTATAATTTCAATTTATAAAAATTATATTTTTATTTTTAAAATTAAACAAAAATAATTTTAATATTTTATTTAAATTATTAAATGATAATAGCTCTTTATACTATAAAAAATTTAATTTATAATTTTATATTTATAAGTACTTTTAAATATAAATATAAATAAAAAAATTAATTAAATATAAATATAAATTTATAAACTAAATTTTTTTATAGTATAAAGTGTTATTATCATTAAATAATTAAATAAAATATTTAAATTATTTTTTATTTAATTTTTTAAAGTAAAAATATAATTTTTATAAATTTAAATTATAAAAATATAACGTCCTGATCTTAGAGAATGGAAAGTTGCATTGGAGTAAAAGTGTCTGAATAAGAAATAACTCGTGACAAGCTTCAAGATAATTGCAGGAGCAGGAACAAATTTTATATCGGAATAGAAAAGAAAGTTCTTAATTTATATAAATAAAATTAGAACCGATATGTCAACGAAACTTTTTGAAATAGATAGTAGTTTATTCTTAAGAACTCTATAGTTAAATTTACTTAGGTAAGAGAAGTACTAAAGTAGGTGAACTCTTAAAAAGTCTTTATATTAATCACTTATTAAGAATAAAATTATGAGACTACAAGGGTTGGGCCAAAACGAATAATATTATTGATAAGTGTTAGACTAGATTTTATAGTATGGTATTAAATTTAACTCTCTTCTAGTATGATTGTCGGCTTAAGGACAAGCCAGATAAAAATTGATTGGCCTGTGACTTTTTGGTCTTAAAAGGCGGAGAGTAGCACTAGAGCAAAAGTATCTGAGTTAAGAGTAACTCCTAACAAGCTTTAGGCTAGCTGTGGAGATAAGAGCAAATACCACATCGAAATAGAAAAGAAGATTTTTAATTTATATAAGTAGAGTTAGAACCAATATATCAACGAAATCTTTCAAGATGAGTGAAAGTTTATTCTCAAGAATTTTGCAGTTAAATATGCTAGAAGTCCTCGTATTAACTCATTATCAAAAATAAAATCGTGAAGTTCCAAAGATTAGGTCAAAATATTAAGAACAAAATCATGAGATCTCAAAAATTAGGTCAAGGCAAATAATATTGTTGACAAGTATTAGATAGGTCTCACATAAAATAAAAATAAATTCACAAATGACTATAAATATAAATAAAAATATGTTGAATTTAATCTTTAAAAATTTAGTATAAATTACTATAAAATAAAAAAAATTAATATATAATTTATAATTTTATAATTATATTTAAATTTAATTATAAATTTATTTCTATTTTGTGATTTAAATTTATAAAAATTTATTTTATTTTTATTTTTAAAAATTAAATAAAAATAATTTAAATATTTTAGTTAAATTATTGAAAAACTATACTATAAAAAAATTTATTTCATAATTTTATATTCATAAAATATTTTTGAAAGAAATTTATTAAACATAAATATAAAATAATATTATATTTATAATTTTACAAATTTAAATTATAAAACAAAAATAAATTTATATATTTTTATGAATATAAAATAAAAATATTTTAAATTTAATTTTTAAAAAAATTAAATTATAAATATTTTTACTATAATGTATTATAAGATAAAAAATTGATTTATAATTTTATATTTATATTTAATAAGTTTTTTTCAAAGATAATTGTGAATATAAAATTATAAATTAATTTTTATATAATATAAAATATTATAGTCATTTAAGAATTTAAATAAAATATTTTCAAATTATTTTTATTTAATTTTTAGAAATAAAAATAAAATAAAATTCTTAAAAATTTAAATTATAAAATAAAAATAAGTTCATAATTTTTATAAACATGAAATAAAAATATTTTATATTTAATTTTTAAAAATTAATATATATTTTTATTGTTAAAAACTATAAATTAAAATATTAAAATTATAATTAAATTCGGATATTTTTTAATAAAAAATAAAATTTTTGTTTAAAAATTTTATAAGATAAAAATCAAAAATTCATATGATAAAATTGAGAGACTTATATAATAAAAGATTTTATTTTATTTTTTAGTGCAAGGGATATTGTTAATTTGAAAAACTGTAGCGAAGATTTTGTTTTTAAGATATTGACAAAAAAATTTTATTATTTTGAAAAAGACCCCTCGGCCTATCTCACATTCAGGTCTACGTAAAATACCTCTGTTGTAATTGTTCTCCACTATATTTTATAAATAAATAGTAAACTTGACATCAAAGTTAGGATAAAATAATTACTGACTAAACCTTAAATCAAGTTTATCAATATTTATTCCCAACACTACAATTAATTTTTTATTGATTGTTCACGAATTCATTATCAGGAACAGGAAGTATATCCCGACTTAAGAATCCAAAGGTAACGGTGTCGTGCCGCTTTGGTAACGAAAGTCATTGAAGTTTACGTCGTTTATGGATGGATTCTTCAGGAAAAGGATCCGATTCACGCAAATTCTTCGCCCACCCAACAAAGAGATTTGTTGCAAGATAACACAGTTAACTATTTTATTTTCATAATAAGCATATTTATTTATAATTTTATTTTATTCTTTATAGTTATTGTAATTTATACTGTCATTCGTATTTATTTGATAATTATAATTTTTATTTAAAAAATAATTATTAATATATAATTATATGATTATATTTTTAAATTTTATTTTTTTTAAAGAAAAGCTACTATCAAATAAAAAAAGAAGAATAGTATCTTTGTAGTTATGATAGAATTTTTGAAATACAATTGAAAAATTGAAGAATATATTTAGATTATATTTAAAATACAATATGTAACTTGTGAATTTTGAATTAAAATATGAAGTATATTCAAAATCTAAAATATTAATTTTTGATATATAAATTATTTTTTAAAAAATAATACAAATATTTTTTTTAATGTAACTATTAAATTTATGAAATTCAGTTAGCTCATTTTTAAAAGTAAAATTTAAAATTATTTAAATCTGGTGAAACGTTAAATATTAAAATCTTAAGAATAAATTAAGTTATATTTAAAATAATTAGTAGTGATTAAATTTTTGTTAAAAAATTTAACCAAGGGGTAGTTTGGCATAACTTTTCTAGAGCTTTTTAAAATAAAATTTTTGAAAGTAGACGTTTCAAATAGAGTTTTTAACCAAAAAAATAAAATTATTTGGTGGTCATAAATATTTTATTGTAAAAATTGAGTAATTATTTTAAAAGATAAAATATAAGAAAAATTATATAAAATTTTTAAAATAAAATGAGAATTTTAGATAATTTAAACTTTTAAAAAAGCTAAAAAGTCTTTATTTTAAACGCCCACAATTTAAATATTTATTTTATAACAACCAAAGTATGAATAAAAAATTTAAAAACGATTTTTGACATTAAAATATAATTTTAATTACTAGAAAAAACAAATCAAATGGATATTAAATAATAAGTAAAAGTATTTATTTTCTCTTACAATTTTGCGTTTCAATTAAATAAAATAATATTATTTTTTCTATTCTCCTTTTCATTATTTTTCCAATTTTTTTTTTTAATTATTTCCAATTTTTAAACTATATGCAGCAGCAGTCCAAATTCGCTGAACTGTATTTGATTATAAGTTTGTAATCGTTTTTAGACATGAAAAATCACATTTAGGTATCAAGGCAGGGTTACTTTTAAAATTTACAGCATTAGTTGAAAGACAAAGTAAGTACTTTACTCATTTTTAAAAATATTAATTTATTATTTTTTTATTTTAAAATTTATGTTTTAATGAATATTAGCAAACGCTTTTTTTTTTTTTTTTTAAACAAATAAAATTCTAAAAAATAAGAACCAATATTTCATTAAAAAAATGATAAGAACCAAACTGTTATCAGAAGAATTAAAGCGTAGTTGGATGTGTTTTTTCTGTGTGTGTATTATGTGGACGGAGTAGAACACATGGCGATATGTCATTGAAGTTACTACGCAGACGGGACGCCGAGATTGAGTCCAAATGGTCAAACGTAAGCCACCGCCGTTGTATATATTACCAACACCAATCTCTACAACGTCACTTAGTGCAATCGACAGGCGTAGCTCGGATTAGGCTTTCAAAATCAGGTATTCATCAACGAAAATGGGTTGGATTGAAGAGATCATCGACTCCGTCAAATCAGCCAAGATCAGACAGTCTGTCTTTCAGATTATAACTCTTGGTTCGTTTTCTTTGTTCTCAGTTTTTGTTACGTATAGTCGCGTTTCTAACTCTTTTATTGGTTTGGTTTCTTCGTAGTTTTTGCCTTGTCTAGCATTTGACATTGTGAAGGAAGAGAATTTTTTTCTCTGTTTTGAAGAGAAATCCTTCACTGTTGAAATAGTGCTTGTCATTTGTCAATGGCTTGCACTGAAGAGAAATCCTCTTCACCTTTAAAACATTTATTGTCAATGCCTATTACTACACTTCCAGTAAGAAAAATGTCCGGCAGCCGAGTTGCGGTTGTTACATGGTTTTTCATATTTCTTGAATTGCTAATTCTAATGATTTCTATGTGCGTTTATTTTGAAGCTTATTTCAGAGGGCATTCATATTTCTTGAATTACCAATTCTGATTTCTATGTGCTTTTGTGTTGAAGCTTATTTCAGGAGGCATGCTGATTTTTCTGTCCTAATTTTTACTTTAATAGAAGCCTTATATAAGTTTCTGTGATAGGAGTTTGATGCTTACAAGTGAAAATTTTGCTTAACAACCAAATAGCGCCAATTATTTTAAGATATTTGCAGTAACAAATTTTTTGGCGTGCCATTTTCATTTTCCACTCTTTGTTTCCATATTTTTACACCTCAATATTTTTACACTTTCGATAGTGCTTAATTCCGTTGGGGCTTTGTTGTTTTGCACTATCCTTACAGGTATGATTGTCTCCTCGGCATTGATGATATGGAAAGGACTAATGTTTATAACCGGAAGTGAATCACCTGTTGTGGTTGTGCTCTCTGAAAGCATGGAACCTGGCTTTCAACGGGTGAGTTCACTAGTTAATTATCTGAACAACAACTGTCTTAGCAACTTAAGACCAGCAAAATATTTGAAGTGTCTCAATATCTTGGTTTCAACCCACACTGGTGGCAATTATTAGTGGCACATCTGCTCCAGTTCTCTCTCCTTTTGCTTTTGTGTGTGTTTGGAGTGTGCTACTAGTAATTCTTTTCAAATAATTAAATTTACATTTGATTTGGTGATTGCAACATAGCTAATGCTCATGAACTTTCCATACATATTCCTGAAGTATTATCCTTTTTCGCCTCCATTTTCATTTTCTTTTGGAAATCATCTCTACAGCAGCTTTAATACTGGAAATAGTTAGCAGTAGCCTTAACTTTGATTCTCACGCAGGGTGACATTTTGTTCCTGTACATGAGTAAGGAACCCATCCGTGCAGGAGAAATTGTTGTGTTTAATGTAGAGGTATGTTTATTTGTTTAGTTATCACCGCTTATATGATCATTATCAATATTCTGTATTTGTTCATAAATATCATTATGTTATTGATTCTAGCACCAGGTTATGACTTTTTAGCGTTTGACCATGCAATTTGATGATTAGCTTGTATTTTGGAAAATAATCTTCTTTCTTATGTGGGATTGGGATCACTTGGAACTATAGGTTTCAATTTTCTAGACTGAAAATACTATTGGTGGATAATTTACAGTGAAATTCTGTTCTTCGTTTCATACTGTAGGTTAAACAATATCATCTGATGAGAAATATAGCTTTGAGGTTATGTCTTTTTTATTTAGTATCTTTTATCACCAAAGTGGGATATAATGAGGATAACTTATTAGCTATTGAACAAAGAAGAAATGCTAAACCATTTCTTCTGTTAGTTTTAGCTGGCCAAATTGCTCTAATGACTTGGAATGTGTTATTTTCCCCTCTTCCCAAAAGAGAAAGCTTTATGAGGGTATTTCTTGTAACATTTTCTACTTGAATTTACATAGTAAGAAGTTCTTGTGAATTTCTCTTATACTTTACATTGATTTTGTGTATCTGTTTGGTTGTACCTTCTTCTTCAATTCTTTTCAAACCAGTATGTATGTGTTGCTAGATTACCTGTATTGTGCTATAGCTGTATGGTTTGCTGACATATCATTTTGATATTTTTCAGGGACGTGAGATTCCAATTGTCCATCGAGTGATTGAGGTAAGAATAATGGAAAATTTAGTTTTGTCATGCCTAACAAACAAAAGAGGTAATATTATGAAACTTGATTATTAGAAATCTCATGCGGATTTAAGGATGTATCAAGTTAATTGTCTTTTAGCTTCTACTCTCTTTGATCTCAACCAATGATGGCAGAGCTGTGTTGTTCCCCACCCTGAACAATATGACAAATAATTTATAGCATGTATAAATCGTGCAAGTAGGCACGTTGAGTGTGAGGGGGAGGATGAGAGAGAGCTGCAGAAGTTTATGTACAATCAGCTTGCGCTTCTGATAACTTATGCCCCGATAGTGGTTAATGTTGATGTTTGTACTTCAAATATCAAAGTTATTTACTGTGTATTTTCTGATGTTTTTTTTGTAATTTATATGTTCAGTTTCTCCTTGTTAGGTTCATGAACTGCAACAGACTGGTGAGGTTAATGTCCTCACAAAAGGTACCATATTTTTCATATCTAGGTAGATATTGTTGCTGCTATGTTTCTGCTAAATTTATTTTCTGTTCTTGTCTTGTCAAGCACTAAAAGCTTTTCTAAACATGGATGTATTATACCTAAATACATTTATTATTTGATGTTTGAACAATTTTTTCTTATATATAGAAAGCAAACGTAGTTTACTTGATGTCAGCATGGAGTTGCACAAGGCCTCACAGGAAATATTGCCAAATATGTTATAAATTCTCTTTTGCTTTTGCTTTTGCTTATATACTGGTTTAACTGTTCATACAGTGCACTAATTGTCTCATTTTGGTTGGATGCTTTGAGCAGGGGACAACAATAACCATGATGATAGGATTTTATATGCTCAAGGGCAATTTTGGTTGAAACAACAACATATTATGGGGAAAGCTTTTGGGTAAATAGAATCTCATGAAAGAGCTCTTGATTTCTAAACTTACTTTTTTGAACCAGTAGACCTACTCTTATGCGTTCTTAAGGAATTAACTCATGCCGTCCAAGTTATGAGTTTTAGTATTATATGACACATTGCATATTAACTAGTTAGGGACAACGTTTAGCCATTTTTGGCCTTGGTGACATCAATTGGAATCTGTGTATTTTAGTGTATGTTGTTATCGACTGATTAGCTCATGCTATCTACTTGAGTTGGTGGAATGTCGACATCTTAAACTGTCTAAAGTGTCTCACTATTTCAAGCTGTCAGTCCAAATGAATAATTTTGTACTGGATTGTTGGCTTGGATCAACTGAACCTATTTCCCTCATCATTGCCAATCATCCCATTAGCCTTGAAACATAACAATTTGCTTTAGCAGCTTGTATTTTCAAGTTTTCTTTATAGTGAGCCCTTAATATTCTTCTTACAAGCTTGATATTCATAATGTTCAATTATGTTTCTTGCCTCTGCAGGTTCCTGCCATATGTTGGCTGGCCGACAATTATTACGACTGAAAGGCCTATTATCAAGGTTTGATTTTGTTGGAATTTTAGAGTACATTCAATGATGTATTGATATTTCAGTTCTTCTAATCATAGATTTGCCCTCAGAAAATCATTTTACAAATATATTATTAAGTTTTACAAAGTATTTGCATTATGTTATTCACTTTTGTTGTTGTTCTTGCAGTATGTACTGATAGGTGTGTTGGGGTTGCTGGTCATAACCTCCAAGGATTAGCGATACAGTACAGCTTTGGGAATTACAAGATGTAACTTAGATAATACAAAATTTTGTTTCTAAAGCAGTAATAGAGATCAGCATAAGCTTCAAATACTGGTATTTTCTTTTACCGTAAAAAGAAATGGGCATCTTGTACCATTTTGTAGGCTAGCACATCACTTATCATCTATAGAATTTGTTAATTATCCATTGTTGTATATTGCTGTATTTGATGGGTTTACTATGCTAGTGGTCACTGACCATGGTGAGATAATCCTCAATTTACTGTAAACAATCCCCTTGTTAAGGTTGTGACCTTGCTTACAAAAAGAGAAAAGGTTATGGCTTTGTGCATTCAACGAAGAATAGCACTAGATAGCCTCACAAGCAGTTTCTATCTGCAGCTTTTGTCGTAAGTTTTAAATCCATTCCAAAGTCTCCGTTAACGTACGTTTTTTTTTTTCTTTCAATACCGTGATAGTAAGCTTTGTTTTCAAGTGTTTGGTTTTCTTTCAAACACGATTAGTTGTTGGGGTTCACAGTAAATCTACAAATTACACGGCAATTTTAGTGACACTGAGGATGTCACTACGAGTTTAAGTAATAAGCAAACCAGTTTTTTTAAACTATTTTGGTATTCTAGCCTCCGAAGTTTCCATTCTTAAATGATTTCTAGCATTTACCAGAAACTCGGTCCTCTAAATTCTAGAGAATCAACAACTTTTAGAACTAACTAATTTGTGACATCCTGACAATATACGGTAGTCCAATCCAAATCAACGTACATCCATTGACCTAACTATAAATTGCCCAAATTCCATAAACAGGGAGTAAGGCTTCCTTCAGTATTGGGACGAGCCCAACTGCCGTAGAAATTAAAATAGGATATTTGAAATATTAATGAAAGAATCAGTTAATTTGACTAAAAAACAATATTATCAAACATATATTTTTTAAATTATTTGTGTACCACATTCTAATAAAATAAAATTTTGAACTGCTTAATATTACTCTTTAATTATATTTTAATATATAATAATAATTAATCAGTTTTTGGATGCTAACTACTTAACTGAGTTGATAATAAAATTTTATAACTCCTATTTATTTATTTATTTATTGAAACACCACTTCAAATCATTTAACACAATTTTATCTATATCATTAACACAATTTTAACGCCTGTGTTATTACTTAGTATGCATCTCTTTGAAATGAAGTTTTATCTATATCATTAACCAACAATTATAGTCCCAATAATTAAGCAACTTCATCAAAAATCACAGGTAGTCTCTACATTATTTAAAATCACCCAAAAAATTAATACTAATTCATAAAATTTACCAAGCCATAGATTACTTGCTGTGGAATTAATTTAATACAAAATCGTGTTTCCTTCAATATACTTCCCGTATCAACAATCCGCAATAATGACATTTGGCTCACCTATCATGGACTAGCTATCCACTAGAAATAAGCAATTAACATCTAATTCGTATCCCCCATTATCAGATATAACCTGGGGTTTCACTCACGGAAAATTTATGACAGAATTTGTAGGGCTATTGGAGAATGAAAATTCTAAATTCTAAATATTAAATATTAATATAAGAATGAAAAATTCCCACTAAAAGTTAATCTTACCAAAAACATTTTTCTATTTATTTTACAGCACCACAGAAGTAGCACTGTTAATCTCAACTTTGGCAAAAAATAGACTCCCACAGTGTTAAGGCACCTGACTCGAACAATCATGAGCATATCAATGTAGAATCACGGTGCAACAAATCCATGATTGGTTCATATACATAAAAGCAGAGGATGTAAAGAATAATATTCTAATTATTAATATGTAATGTAAATATCAATCTTGCCTCTTTTGCATCCATACTCGTGCCTATTGCAGCTGCCATTCAAAACCATAGTTAGACACAAGCCTTTCTACA
This sequence comes from Trichilia hirta, assembly GCA_035221805.1. Lineage (NCBI taxonomy): Eukaryota > Viridiplantae > Streptophyta > Magnoliopsida > Sapindales > Meliaceae > Trichilia > Trichilia hirta. Next base: position 4,643,492 of record JAWDEX010000023.1, read on the forward strand.
AAAGAGGCCATGTGCATGCATAAACGCCAATAGTTTGTAGCAGAAAATTTGTGAACTAAAGGTGTGCAAGGCATAGACAAGAACCAGATTTGGTAAACATAACTCTAAAAATCATGATTATCATCCTCAAATCGCCTGTGTATCCCAAATGTTCCGTGTGATCTTCAAAATGAGGAATGCTTTTAACTGTTGGACAAGAAACATCAAATAAGCAATCTGCAGAAGAAGAAAATTCCAAAACCACAATTCACGCCTCCACGCATTTAAATTAGTCGCATAAAAATTATAAATACAAATCATCATACTAAAATTTCGTAGCCATAATTACATATTCATTCCACTCCAATGACAGCCAAACAGTGACAGCAATACACCTAAGTCACCATCCAACTGGTTGAAGTTCATAATGTCTAACTCGATATGCCCTTGGAACATAATTGGCAAGACTAAAATAAAACAGATTTATTCAACAAATTATAATTCAAACGATCACATCTGATAAACTGAATAATTTCTCAAGATACGGATTGCACAGATGATGGGTAGACTTCGTCCTGCAAGAAAATGTATAATTTCCCTATGAGTTTTGTGGAGAATATTTCTTCACATATGAACTTATGTCAGTAAACCCTATGTAAGTTTAGTTTTACTTCATTTTTTCAGCAAACTAGATTCAATGACATTCATTACTTCTCCTATTTGACAAATAAATATGTCATTGCACCAAAATTAAGGTTGCTTTATGGAAATCATTATAGCAACTGTCAGATTAAACGAACAGAGAACATCTCAATATACAAGCATACAAACACACAGAAGAGTAACCCAGTTAACACACAAAGATATACAATTCATGTACAAAAACAATACTTCAAAGTGAAAGAAACATCCAAGTTCAAATTTGCATGCTTACAGTTTATAACAGATTAAGTAAATTCAATCAAAAGTAAATAACTATACAAGCTTATTTAACTTTACCAATCAAACACAAAATTTAACACAGAAAATCAAGTAAGATGACTTATACCTTGATTGATTGAATCAAGCTGGCGTATCCTGAAACTTCCGCCACATGTCACAATGGGGAGTCTCTTTTATAAAACCCCACTGCTGGCGCTGAATCTCTAACCGACAATTCTGTGCGAGAATGGTAAAATAATCCTTCTGAACCTGATTTTCAATCTTCACTCTCTCCACACTATTCATTGGATAATCCTGCTCAAACCTGCTAGACTTAACGTAATAATTCACCCCTCTTTGCGTTGTAAACTTGTACTCATAAGGGTATGATCTCGACAGGGAATAAACTGGCTCAGAAGAAGGTAAAAACTGCAACAGAATGATCAAAATCACCGGCAATAGCTGAATTAACGCGCGTAAATTAAACCCACCAGACCCATCATGGTCAGCCGTTCTTGTGTTCGTTCCTGGCCCGAAGTTGAAGTGTCTAAACTGAGTTCTCGTGGCTGGCTGCATTCCTCCAAAGAAAAAGTTCCTAAATATCTCATCTGCATCAATATCCACATCGTAGTACCCGCCAAACCCATGGGCTGCCCGAGTATGGGCCCGGGGCTGATAAACGGGCTCATCTGATCCGACAACATCGTATTTTCTCCGACTTTCTTCATTGCTCAAGCACTGAAACGCCTTCGAGACCGCTTTAAACGCTTCTTCCGCGCCTGGAGCTTTGTTCTTATCGGGATGAACTTTCAACGACAGTTTTCGATATGCTTTCCTTACATCTTCGACCGAACACGATTTTTCAACCCCTAAAATGTCGTAATAATCTTTCTTTTTCTTAATCTGTCTCACGATCGTGATTTGCTCTTCGGTGTATGCCACAGTAGAGGATGCTGATGAGGATGAGCCAGTGGATGAACCGCGCTGACGTAGCTTTGATTGATTGACAGGCCTGGAATTAGGCTCTACGGGGGGACCATTAGGATTTGCATTGGGTTGGGATTCGACGGAAGAAATGATGTCACCAACCGGGAGAGAGGGGTCGAGGCGTTGAGCTTTCTTTAAGAATTTGAGAGCACGGGTACGATCTCCGGAGTCTAGCGCGTCTTTGCTGATTTTGAAACATTTCAGGGCGTCGTCTTTGTTCCCATCCATGCTGAAAATTGGAAAACCACAGGCGCAAACCCTAACCCTAAGTTCGTGTCGGTGTCGATGATCCGATTATGGCAGTGTGTCAATAATATCTAATATAGCTATTTGATTTTTAGATGTTCAGACTTGAAAGATTTGAGTATCTATTTTTTTTTTGTTAGTTGGAGAAAGGGAAGAGGCGTCTCTAAATTTTTCGTCCGGGCGAAACTCGAATGGAATAGCTGATTTATTGGGGGGTGTTTGGGTACTTCAATGTTATTTTCAAGTGCGGTCAGTCAACATTGGAAGGAGATGATTGATGGAATGCCCGAACACAGCATTTGGTGTATTTTCGTAATTGCAAAAATATCCACCTGCCTGGCTTCTTTTGCAATTATATCCGAATCTTTGGGATATTTAAGTTTAACTCACTTACAAGTTTCAATATTTTATTTTTAAACAAATAATGGGACAAAAATCATGGCACCGTCGTCTGTGTAGAAGCATACATATACATAAATCCTGAGAGCTGGAATCTGCTCTGGTTATGGCTCTTCAAAGCCAGTACAAAGTCAACCTCGGTAAACCCTTGGTTTTTAACCCTTCTCATCACTTTCCATAGCTGATATGCTGTATTATGAGGATATTTGATTTTGTATTTAATGTAAAAACCCTGGTATGCTTAGTGAGGTGCAAGTAAAGGAATGTCTACAGGATGGCTCAAAGTTGGTTCAAGCAATTGTTGATCATCTCTTTAACTTTCCTTCAACCGAAGATGTAGATGAACCCATTGTTCAATTGCCTACACCTACAACGAAATTGCCTAGATATCAAAGCATGTAAGTCGCCCTTTCCATCCATTCTTTCACAATTGTATATTTTTTCTAGTTTAACTTTAACTTTATTGTGCAACAAACTCTTCATGCTTTCATACTCGGGTTTTGGAGTTTTGGTAAAAGTAAAACTCTCACTATTGGCTAATAGGATGGCTTATGATTATTAGAATTAGTCATGTGCAGACAATAAGTGTCATTGCTCACATTTAATGATTTGCATCTGTTTTTCTTCTTTTTATAAACTTGCTGATATGACTTACTTGGCTATGCTTTTTTAACTGTCATGTACTATAAGCTTCCTCTAAAATGAGTTTGTTTAAAGGGCATTAGCATGATTATGAGAAAAAAGGTTGCGGGAAATTGGAGACTAAGTCCTGCTTGCGTCCGAAAACAATTTTGAGCACTGTCCCCTTGTTACTTTGGGTGGGGTTTAGCTTTTCTACATCTGTTTGAGGGACTCATCTGATTGGCTGTTGATCCTTGCAAACAAAAATTTTTCTTATATGTAGTAATCTGTCGAAAGAAAATTTTTCTCACACAGGGGGCCCATTCACGGCACTCGAAACATATATCTACGATTGGTTTAAGTGTACCAGGAATGTTGGGGATGCAAAATCCCTGCTTTCTATGAATTTGATGCTTCAACTATTTTGTAATGACCATGATATGGCGAGTATTCTCTCATTCTTGTATTTTTTCAATTAGTTTAACACTATAAAAGGTTCGTTGCTTTTTCTGGCAATGGTGATATCATTTGTTATACAAATGTGGTCATTGCTAGTGAATTCAATCTATCTACATTTTTGTAAAGCTTATATTTTTGAAATGATTTTAATGAGTCCGTATGTTCAATGTGTAAACTCAATTATTATTTCTTTTTCAGCTACCAAAGCCTAAACCTCCTACAAAATGGGAATTGTTCTCCTAGAAGAGAGTTAAGGTATTTTAAGCATAAATGGGCCTTATTGTTGTGAAAATGTTTTTGTCTAGGTTTATGATGATCTAAATTAAGTGAGATGTGGAATTTGGGACATGGGATGATCAGTCCAGTTGATTTGAATTTTGGATGGTATCTTCAATTCTCCTGATTTATGCTTGACGTGTTTGGTTGTATTTTTGAGGTGTCAGCATTACAAGCACATATGTTTATCTTCTAGGAATAAAAAAACATAAGAAAGATAAGGTTGAATGGGATGAGCAAAATGGTACCTGTAAACCATGGCTATGGATTTGATCGTGTTAATGATGATAATGATTATAGCCTTCATTGAGACCAAGATGACTGATGGTGAGTAGTTAAACATACCCATGTTGCATAAAGTGTTTCACGTGTATGAAACAAAGGTACTAAGATACTGTAAAAGGTGAAATAAACTCTATGCTTTTGGAATTGTAAATTTTTGACAACCATATCACGCCAATTTATCCTGTTATGAAATGAATTATGTGTGTTAGGACTAATATTTTTCAGAGCCAGAAGAGGATCCTTTTGCAAAGAGAAAAGCAGAAAAATAAAAACAAGTTGAAAAGCAAGAGAAGAAGCGGTTGCAGAACTTGAAACAAACTGCCAAAGTCGGTGCTTTGCCAAGGTTGCTCTTCTATCTCTGTTTAGGGTTTGTTATGGGTTATTTATGGTATACAAATACAATCACACATTTTTACATAGCAATGCATCGGGTCCCTTGCAGTTTTCATCTAGAGAAGAGATTTTTGTGGATTTTGTTGAGCAATGTTCATTAAGAGTGAAACTATGGCTACTGGACCATGAAGGTTTGTTGAATTCAAGCTTCCTGTGATATGTTGATAAGGCCTTACCCATTCAGTCTCATTGCTTCTTTGTATCAATTTGTAGATCGGGACTCTTGTCTTGATCTTCATTCATCTTACATTCATATGAATAACCACACTGCTTGCATTTTGCACCACGAGGCATGGTTGATCTGTGGCTGTTCAACTTTCTATTGAATCTGGCTGATAACCGTTAGTGATTGATTACCAAGAGCCACCACAGTATGGTTCTTTATTGATTTTTCTATGAGCAGCATCTTTGTACTGACCTTGGATCTTGGAGATTCTTGAATTAAATGAACTAGGAGGTTGTGGATTTTGGGCTATGACATGGCATTCCTCTCAAAAATTTTGAGTTAAATGAAAATGGGCTTTGATACTGCTTGTATTGGTTGCAGGAAGTTTATGATCTCTTTTCAGCAGACCCGAAACTTTGAGCAATTTTGTTACAATCTTCTACTTTTCGGTTTTCTTTTTCTTATTTGTGTTTACTTATCGAATGTGGAGGAAATAAGAAAAGAAACACTATCTCTAGGCTTTTTCCAGGATCTTAATACATTTGAGTAGTATTGTAAACAAAACCTGAGTAAACTCTTCTGTGCAGACATGTTCACCTAGCTGCCACAACTTTGCCCATAACAGGAACTGATGTGCCACCATGAAAATTAGCAAACATCAACTAGGGGATATAGCTAGAATAGCTGCAACTTCAACAGCTAGTGCTGGTAAATTTGACAGGAAGTTACCCAGAGAAAAGGGTTCTAAAGACCAAGGAAAGCACCACTAGGCCTGTACACTTCTCTGCCTTCTAGTGCAAATGCTTCAATATGGTCGTTTCCCAAATGCCACTAAGTAATGGTAGAATCATTTATTGTTCTGTTTTGTTTTTGATGAGTTCTTACCGTGGAAGTGACCGGTACGGGTTCAAGAGAGAAGAAGAGGAACAGACTGATAAAGTTCTGAACAAGCTAATCCCTAAGCATTTACCATATATACTTAACGTTGATACGGTATGTCGAAGCATTTTGTACTGTTTTTCTGGTGCTTGATATGGAATTAAGTTCTGAGACTCAAAATGGAGATTTGCTCACCATTTGAACGCATGTTGAGTGGAAAATAGGTTGTTTACTGTTACCATGTACAACTTGACGAGAGAAAAGGAACGGAGACAGAAACTGAAGAAAAATGAGTCTTCATCACCATCAAGCAAGTTGAAACTTAAGAAGAAACCTAACAAGAAGTCTGCAATGAAGGGTTCATCTAATAAAGGCAAGTCAAAATAAAGTTACTTATTACTTATCACTGTTGTAAGCTTGTAGAATTTTTGTTTCCATTCTACAAGTTTGTCCGGAAAAGGTATTCTATTTCTCCTTGAGATTTATCATGCATTTCAAGCAGAGTTTATAATTTGCTTTATTCATCATCTTATTGACTCGGGGGACAAGTCGTCAAAATCAACAAAGAAATGTTAGCTACACTATACGAAACAGCATTATCCATGTGGCCCAAAATTGAATGTCAGGTGTGCCTATATTTAAAATTAAATTGGGAAATATCCATTCTATCCGAATCTTGTGGTACTAGCTGCAAGTCCATTCTTTCGTTGGAGAATCGAGCACAAATGCAGACAGGAGTGGATAATATATATCATTCTATTAAAATTTTTTGAACTGTTGATTGAAACAACATAAATTATTCGATATGTGATAACAACCGTCTTTGTCGGCTGAAAACAAAATTACGCTTCAATGATTGATTTGGTAGGAGCATTTTAGTGAAGAACTATTATATATTTATATCGCTAAGGAAGCAAGCATTATCGTGAAGTAATTGCTTAATTTTAGTGAAGTCATAGATTCAACCACAAAGCTTAAGTTGTAGATTGACTCTCTTTTTTTTCTGAAAAGCAAGTTGTAGATCAACTTAAATTGGTCAATTTCAACCGACTGCTCCTCCATTCCAACATTCCTCCCTTTTCAATGGCAGTGTTATTTTTTAAAATATTTAATTACTAGGTTTCTGTTTTCAATTGGGGTTATTTTATTTTCTAATAGGATTAAATAAAGTTGCCCCATTCACCCAGCGACATTTGACTTCTCTCTTCCGCAAAGGGGCCCCTTTTGGAGAGGGGAGAAACTACATCCTTTCCTTACTGTGAAGGGAGAGAAAGGAAAGGGAGTGGAATCTTCGTTATGGTGCTCATGGAAGCCATCTAGTAACCCTGTTAATAGAATAGATTTGTTTATTCTCTATTAGCCAAGCTAGTCGGTGCATCTTGTCAAATCTTTCAAATATTCGTTCTTTAACCAATTTGTTCCACACCCCTCACCAAAATATATTCTTTTAGTATCCATTAGTGTTCTATATAATTTTATGGACGCTTGTGGTTCTTTTTATACCAGAAACCAGAAGAAAATAGCAGTGTTTCTTTAAGCTTTTGGGGAGTAATGCGGAAAACAAGTTTACAAGTTGTTCAACACAGTAACGGAGATGTTGTGTTCGCTAGTTCTGGAATTCAGCTTCAGTGCTGTTCTCAAAAGAGTGTTAGTCACAAAAATAGTTTATTTGCAAGTATTGGAGGTGCAGGAATCGGAGTTGGGACTTCTCCAAACCCTGCAAATTCTTTAGAGAACGGTACAGATCTTCCATATGCAAATTTGCTCACAGAGCCTCTGTCATTGCTTGAACCGAGTTTTGGGATTGAAAGGATCTCACAATTGGTGTTAGTTGAGGCAATGGAGGCTGGAAAAAAGTCTGTGAAAAAGAACGGTGGCTTTAAATTGAGAATTAAGATTGGAAATCAGTCATTGCGAAAGTTGATCAGTAGAGCAGTAGCAGGTGCAGTGTCTCGCACTGCTGTTGCTCCATTGGAGACTATAAGGACACATTTGATGGTCGGGAGTTGTGGGAATTCTACAGCTGAAGTATTTGATGCTATCCTCAAAACGGATGGTTGGAAGGGCTTGTTTAGAGGCAATTTTGTTAATGTTATCCGGGTTTCCCCAAGCAAGGCTATTGAGGTGCGTGATAAAGAATTCTGTGCTTTCTTTTAATAGTTAGATTTGGATTTACTTGGCTAGAATGTTAGATTATGTAATTAATTGATTGTTAGACACAAAATATTATACGGATTGCATGTGTGGTAATATATGATCCTCTTTGTTTTTTATTTGTCTATTTTGTTTTTGGTAAAGAGACATCAATCTTGAAACCGCTTATTAACATATCAAATTATTTTAGTCTGTTTGAATTATTGACTTCCTGTTAATAGTCCCTTTTGCTAGTTGTTTATTGGTGTCTATAATCTGATCAAGTTTTGGGTAAGTTACTACTGATGTTCAAAATAACTTCTCTGCAGTTATTTGCTTATGATACGGTAAAGAAGCACTTGCCACCTCTACCTGGGGGACAGCCTAAGCTCCCTATTCCTGCTTCATCCATTGCAGGTGGTGTTGCTGGAGTTAGCTCTACCTTGTGCACGTATCCACTTGAGCTGCTAAAGCCCCGACTAACTGTTCTGGTAAACTTAGGCTTTGATGCTACCATGTGTTATTTCATTATTTACAGCTTTAATCTTACTGATTGCAGAGGGGAGTATACAAGAATCTCTTCGATGCTTTCTTGACAATTGTGAGGAAGGAGGGACCTGCAGAGCTATACAGAGGCCTCACTCCAAGTCTAATAGGAGTAGTTCCATATGCTGCCACCAACTATTTTGCTTACGATACCCTGAGAAAAGCTTACAAAAAGGCTTTCAAGGAGGAAATTGGTAATATCGTGACTCTTCTAATTGGATCAGCAGCTGGTGCGATCTCAAGTAGTGCAACATTCCCTCTTTAGGTGGCTCGGAAGCACATGCAGGCTGGAGTTAACAGTGGAAGGCAGTACCACAATTTGCTTCAAGCTCTCGCAAGCATCCTTGAGAAAGGTGTTCCAGGTCTGTACAGAGGCTTGGGATCAAGCTGCTTGAAATTGGTCCCTGCAGCTGGGATTTCTTTCATGTGCTATGAGGCATGCAAGAGGATTTTGATTGAGAAAGAAGAGGAAACCTTATAAAGCCCTGAAAGAAGACGACCCCCTTTTTTAAGTTTTCAAATGAGGATAGATCGCTCCTAGTTTCCTTTGAGTTTTTGATAATATGGAAAACAAAGTTTTGGCGAAAGCAGAGTATACGATCCCCTTTTTTTCTTTATTAATTTAGGATTTCATGAAGAATATCTGGTAAATGATGATTTACATTTTCTTAAGGTGGCATTCGATGATTTATTATATATTACGGGCTTGTTTCTTCATTACTTTACAGCTACACGTATAAGATATGAAGCTTTCTTTAGGATGCAAGAATATATTCGTAGAATTTGAAATATGCTCATACTATTATGGCCTGATAAAATGGGAGCTGAATGTTCCACTCATTTACATCCTTTATGCGTGATGTTTCCAAATCTGCAATAGTCATCTCTTAGCACTCGCTTTTCTTTTCTGTTTCAAACTTGCTACACGTTGGCTCATAATCTGCATTAGAAAGCACTCATTATATTGTCAACCTCAGTAGCTCTAAACTTTCTCCCTTTACATCCAATTACCTAGATTGCCACCTCAGAACAAACCTAATTTAGTAAACAATCATGCTGTAAGTGAGCGTAGAAAGTCGCAATCACAACCATGGCCAGGCTAGAAACTGCGTAGGTGGGTCTAGTAAAATATACGCAAGGCCTAGTAAATATTTCAGTTTAACTGGAGTCAAGTCAGTAATAAGTTTTAAAATATATACAAGGCCTGGAATATATTTCTGTTTAACTGGATTCAAGGCAATAACAAGTTTTGATGAAACTGATAACATGGATCTCCATCAAAATGCAAGCTTAAAACACTACCATAAAGCAGCAGTAAGACAACAGGTGGTATCAGGGGGTCTAAGAACTGGAAACTACTTATAGTTGGGCATGCTCGAAGGAGGGTGAACACCAGTTTGGCACTTCTTAGATAAAGTAAAGACTCTAGGGAATCTGCACAACAGTTTCCTTTTTGAGCATGGAGATATATATCAGAGTAGAAGCACAAAAGCAAGTGTAAGCGAGACGCAAAACTATAAAGAATGGCTCACCAATTTATCATTGATGAACTGAAAGACAACTTCAGACTAAGCAATCATTGTCAGATATGTTAAGAGCCCAAAACTATATTAATGATGAAGTTCTTATGTAATGTTAAGAGTAATCAACCAGCACACTTTGTGGCAAACCAACATAAACAATGAAAAAACATATTATTACCAAACAAAAGCCCGAGACTTTTAACAAGGTAGTCTTCCACTCATTATTGCAGAATGCAGATACCATCACGTTGAATGTGCTTAGCAAAATTGGCAAGAAGAAAATAAAACAAAGAAATAAGTTAATAAAATTGAATTTTGAAGTAAACATATGGTAATTCTACATTCTCCGCATAAAATTCGCAGTTAACTAATTCAAGGCTACAAAACCTCAGATGCTCCCACAATCAAAGAAACTGACTAATTAAGTGCCTTTACCACTACTAGAGCATTAAACCAAACCAAACCAAACCAGATACCAATAGATAAGCCCTTTTCAACTCTGCTCTTCACCATCACCGGTATCTCTCTCCTCAGCAGCAGCAGCCATCAGTTCATCAAAGTTTGCTGTCTTCTCCAGCCATATTTCAATCTAAAAAGGAACATTTCAAGGTGACATTAAAAAGATAACTCAATATTACATATATTCTAACACCAACTTGGAAATAAATAGAGTGAGAGGGAAACTGGTATTATCAATAGCACCAAAACTACCAAACCAAAAGCACATAAAATATTATTCCAACAACAGACAAACTCAGTTATTCCAAATCAGGATATTAGTCCACTTCTTGCAAGATGCAAAAATAAAGGAACATAAAAAGGACTTTCACAGGAGGTTCTAACCTAGCATGTGCACCACGTGTGAAACCATGGACCAACCAAAAGTAAGAACAAATATATATATATATGCATTCATTTCACCTTGGCTTTCTGGACAGGTCGCCCTCTGGATTCATCCTTCATATCAACTGTTGAGGTCATGATCTCTACAAAGAGGGCACATTAATTAATACATAAAGCAAGATTCAATACTTGTTCTAGAAGATGTATATTGAATGGGAAACAGAAAATCTTACTCTTCTCAACAGCCAATCCATTGTTTTTCAGAATTTCAGCAACGGTGACAACTGTGGCGATAGCTGCAGATATAATAAGAAAGAAGAAGCTTAAGCAAAAAATAGTAGGTCAGAACAGTGTAGAATACAAAATAAAGACCAATTTTTGACTATGGATGACACTGGCAGAGAACCAATAAAACAAAATGCATTTCACTATACTTCAATTTTTTTTAAGATTTCAACAAACATAATTTCACCAAGAGTCAATCCATATCACTGTAGTTCATCAAATATTTAAATTATAAGACATCATATGATATTGAAGAATATAATAGAAATATAAAATCTTCTTATGAAGATAGTTGAAGGGTAAAGTGCAACGAACAGTAAAGCAAACAAGACGACGAAGAAATTCACAAAATAGAGAGACGAATAAGGTAGCTTAGGGAACACGTAGGAGGAAATACCCATTCCAAGCGCCGAGAGCTCCACCTCATTGTGCTGCTGCATGTACCTCTGCGACAAAAAATTAGACAGAACAAAAGCTTTGTGAATGACCGAATACAAAGTCAAACATTTCTATAGTTAAACATCCAAACCTGAACCTATAAATACTACAATAGAAGTACAACTTATTAAAGAGGCCAATCAAAAGAACGTAACCAGTAATCTCATTAACAAGGATAGTTAACGTGAGCAAACCTAAAATAGATCACAGAAACACAGAGATTTTACATTCAAATCTCTCTCTCGCTTTTTTTTTTCAGAATAAGAAGACAACACTAATCTTATTCACAAAGCCAATCGAACGAACTGGCTAACAATATCCAAAAGTAAAAAATGTACAGATTAGAGACCATACACTGCTAGACAGAAACAAAAATCATACCTTGGCTAGATTAACGTAAAAAAACAGGGGTTTCTTGGTGTTCGAAACTTGAATCCGATTCTTCTTGTTCGCATCTCCAGCCAAGTTCATGTTGTTTACTCCCTCTGTAATTTCTTCCATCTTGAGCTTAAATCCAAAACCCTAACTATGGACTTTCAATCGTGGCTGAAGTCAATACATAAGCAAACTGAACCTTGGTTTTTCGGTTTCGTTGTTTGATTTTGCTTTTATAATAGAGAAGCTTGAGTTCAGAATTAAGGTGGACGCTTGTTTATAGTTGCTTTCTTTCGCCCTTTTTCTAAGCAAGAGGTCCTGCTGTGTTAGGGTTTCATTTACTTTATGGATATAATTAAATTAGGAAGGAATTTAAACTGCCTTCCCGAAAAAAAAAAAAAAAAAAAAAAGGGAAGTAAGGAATTTACACTGAAAGCAACTCCTTTTCTAATGCAAAAAAACACTTTTTTAAATATTGAAATTAAATCTTAATTTCTGTTATTATAATCACATAATTTATATAATCCACTATAAATTTTTAATTAACTATGACAATAGTCTACGATTTACATGCAATCGTTCGATATTGACCTATAGTAATCAAGATAATAACCACCCACCATTTGGAAATTTATGAGTTTAATTGAAAATAGGGTTAAAAAAAGTAAAAATTTCCATGATTCCTAGTATTTCGGGCTGCACTATTTAATTTGAGTGATAAAACCTTTCGGATTTCAGTTTATCTGCAACTATATAGCACATTATTAAAGAAAAATTTTAGTGAGTCAAAATAAGAAGAAAAGAAACAAATGTTATCAAGGCCATTAGTTTCAGAGATTTAAAACCACAGAAATTTTGGCCCACAATGCGAAGACGACATTCTATACATCGCTGAAACAAAGTCGGGCCAAAAAATATATATCAACGGTAACAAATTAACTAATTGGAACCTCAAGTATCACAACAAAAGGCTAGAAGCAGAAGTTCTATCGATCAACAAAATATAAGCTTTTCCAATCAATGCTTAAGAATAAACTCCGCTGGCAAAAACGAAAAAATGTTCGGCCAAGAACAAAGTCTAATACTTCCCAACAAAAATAGCAGGAAAAGCTGAAAGCATTTGCAAAAAACATAAAACCGAAAATCGTATTTGTCCATTCTATTTCAATTTGTAGTTAGTCGTCCGCAGCTATTTTGAAGTCCTGCAAACCACATTATTTTACCTTTCAGTATAGAAGAGCCCCTCAGTCAAATTGGCCTCCGCGCCTAATCCCAACCACCACCGGCAATGCATCGTTAGATTCATGGCTATATACATATTCATGGGACCCTGTAGCATAAGAATCTACGTTGGGAGAAACATGATAATCTGCAGTAGTGGCATGGTATTCGGAGCTGGCAGGAACAAGAGTAGCATAGCCAACTTCACTAGAAGCAGCATCATATGAATGTAGAATAGAATTCCCATCACAGTTAGTGCTTGAATGTTGATAATTATCACACCAAGATTGCAACCTTGTTCGGAAGTCAAAGCCACCAAACTTGCTATGGCTGCACCTCTAACCCCGGCAGCTGCCACCAAAATAATTCTCTGGTTAAGCCAAGAAGGAACTTCCTGTTTTGCCTCCTGCATTAGATCAACAAGTGGCTTTGCCAGTTGAAGGTTTTTATCACCGAAGAATGAAGTTGCCAGGTCAGAATTACCAGCACGACCAGGACGGCTTATCCTATGAACATAGTCATCTATTCTTTTGGGCATGTCAAAGTTTATAACATGTGCAACATTTGGAATTTCCAGACTTCGTGAAGCAACATCCGTTGCCACCAAAATTGGAGTCGTAACACTTTTAAAAGACCTCAGGGAACTTTTCCTCTCCTTCTAATTTAACGAGTAAATTATTATATTAGAAACAAAACTGATAAATTTGCAGAAAATAGCTCAGCAGAATAAGAAAAACGACTGTTATTGTAGAAAATTTATTTTTTCGAGCAGCAACTGATTTAAATAAGTAAATATAATTGCTACCAAAATTAAATTACTAAAATTGATGACTTCCATAAAACAGAAAGGATTTCTTGCATGCTCCAAAATTAGTTTTCTTCAAGTTCAGTTCCATACCATATCATGAGAAGGAAATTTCAACATTACAACAAAGCAGGCCACACCAATGATTAAAAAAAAAAAAACTAGCACTAGAGCATTGGAGGCCACAACATTTGCCTTTTGGGCCCAAAGAAGATTCATGAGATGACTTCTTTTGTCCATATCCTGAACTAATTCAACTCTCCAAGCAATTAAATCAGTGCTTGAACCAACTTTTCCAACAGTCTGAAATATTTAATTTGAAAGAAAATCAGATGCGAGTCTCTGCAAAACACAAACAAAAAATTATGTGAAGACAGCCAAGAGGGAGACATTCCAATGCGATGTAATATGCATTTCCCCAACTTATATAATCTGTATCTCAGTAGTCAAAGTAAAAATTTATTTAGTTTAGCAGCTTATATAACCTGTATCTCAAATCTGAACGCAGAACTCAGTTCAGTATGCTCAAACCAGACAAAGGTAAAGATCCACTATTCATGTACGCAACATCACACTATTTACCTGTATAAATAGAGAAGAAAAGTGAGAGGCAAGAGTGTGATCATCCCAATTACAAACAGCAATGAGTGCACCACAGCATGGCACAACAAGAGCAGGAGTGAATTAACCTGTATATCATCAGGAAATGTAGCGCCGAAAAGCGAGGTCTGCCTTGATCATGGGAGAGGCATACCCATTTGCTCAACAATCTTCCTAATCTGTAGCTCAAATCCCATGTCCAACAGTCTGTCTGCTTCATCTAAAGCCAAATATTTTATCATTTTAAGAGAAACCCTTGTTCTCTCAATTATATCCACCAAACGTCCAGGAGTAGCAACCAAGATGTCAACGCCTTCCTCCAAATTGCGGAACTGCGATACGAGGAGTTAAGGTACATCAGCAACAATTAGTCCATACCATGCCTTTTATTTGGTAAACATAGAAGTTAAAACTCGTTAGATCAATCAAAAAGACAGAAAGCTATGAAGAACACGATGCATTTATTAACGTGGAAAACATTAATAGACGTGAAAGACTGTACGTATAATTCCATAATACCGACAACTTCACCACAAGGAAACATCTGGTTCACAGCAAAAGAACAAACGTCCTGGCCCAAAAGTTTATATTATCTAAAATATGAAAACATCAAACCGTCTGTACCACAAACAACTATTTAGACGAAAAGAATGAAGATCTACCTTCTGGAACGCGGATAATATCATAAACATACAATTAATACTCAACAACCAACCATAATATATGCAATTTAAAAAAAAGATCAGAAATACTTAAGAGACAAAAAAATAAGCGCATAATATTAATAACATGACACAAGCAAGAAAGCAAAAAAAAAATATTAGTAACATGTACAAAGAAGCAATAAACCTGTTGGGCAATGGGTGCCCCTCCATGCCACAACCTTAAGCCGGGTCCAGTAAGAAAATTTCATCTCCTCTTGTATCTAAATGTCAAAAAATTACAAACTGAAACAACACAAAACTCGTGACAAACCGAAAACCTGACAAGACAACTCTCTGGCCAAGATAAGTGTAGCCGGCCATGCGACCCCAAACCCACCACGACACTACCCCACCTGCTTAAAACGGTCCTTCGAAATCCCGCAAATGATTGGAAAACAAAACGCGGCCGTTTTGCCTGACCTCCGTCTGCGCACATGCCATCAAGTCACGCCCAGCAACAGCTTGGTATCGCATGAACTGTACGGGTGTTGGTTTCACGTACTTGCACTTCTTAATATTTTGGTTCAATGCTTCACCCAAATCAATCTCTTCAAAACTTGTTGCTGGTTGAGGTATTTCCGACCTACTAACCTCCACTGGATTATCTTCGTATGCATCAAAGTTGATAGCCTTAACGTTATTGTTATCATTACTATAATCATCTTGTTTCAGATAGAGTTGCTCAGACTTTTTGGCGACGTTATGAGAGGTTCGTTTTTTGTTTTGGTTTTTGGCGGGTCCAAATAAGTTGCGACCACGGCCCAGCGTAGGTGAAGAATAACCGAATTGGAGTCAGTTGATACCTTTGGATGCGAAACGAGGACTAGTCGCAGTTGTCGTGCTATTGAAATTAGAAGCACCATTGTTGTTGTAAGCCTGCCTCTCGAAGGGTGGTAGGTATTTCGGTCTAGTCCGGTTAAATGGTGAGTGGGGTTATAGGCTGACTCCGTAGCTTCGTCTGCCCAAGTCATGGTTAATACCTATGACACTATATTAGCTAAAAGTTAAAGCAAGATAGACCTTTTAAAGAAAATAATCAAAACAAAAAGAATTTGTAAAATCGTTGAGAAACAGACATTTCACTCTTTACTTATAAAACAATTTTTTACACACAATTCACCAGAAACTGGAGAAATGCATTTCCCAGAGGGCAGGAAGCGCGTAGGGAGTAAAAAAGATAACTTTTTGCCTGCGTTCGATTCATGCACGGGAATGGATTCATTTTGCTTGGACCAGGTTAACCCTGATTTTGATTTTAATGACAGCTGAGTATCATAGTGGATTGACGTGGAGATCATTTAGAGAGAGTTGAAAGTATTTGCATGCAGTTATGGTTGTATATGAAAATATCTGTTTCTATAGTGGGGTTAAGGTCAGGTCAAACGTATTCTGCCTACTGCTGGTGATTGCAGTTTCATAGGCGCAGTACAATTAAAATCTCAAGCGTGCAATTATAAGTGGAAAATAGACTCCCAATATGTGACCAATTGAATGGTTAAATTAATTCCTTCACTGTAGACACATTTAATGTTACGTGGAGAAGCTCAAACGAGCAATTAAAAGTGGAGAGGAGACTACCGAATATGTGGCCAACTGAATTGGTAAATTAATTACTTCACTGTAATCAAAGCATTCAAAACATCATTATCATTAGTGGTGGGCACGGACAACTTACATCGATAAAATTTTAAACCCATCAAAATATTACGATTTAAAATTAAATTAATATAATTTAATTTATTAAAATATTATAAATTAATTCAATTTAAATCATAAAATGCTGAAGTAATTTAAATTCGCAATTTTAACTATACAAAAAATTAATATTATAATATTTAATTATTATTAATTTTATAATATCTTATTAATATTTAAGTAAAAATTTTATGAATAATTTTTTTTAACTCTTTATAAATAATTTTTTTTAATTGTTATCAATATATAAAAAATAAAAACAACTATATATAATTAAGATAATAAAATAAATAAAAATAAAAAAATTTATAAAATAATATTTAATAATTTATTTTATAATTTCGTTATTTGAAATTGATTTAATTCAAAATTTAAATCGTAAATAACAATTTAAAAAATATTAATTCATAAATTAATTAAAAAAATTTTTAAACCAATCTAATCAGTCAATTATTATAATTTTAATTAATTTAAATTAAATCGATTTAAAAATGCCCCCGTAATTATCATCATATTCCTCAGCATTGCACGATTGGTTGCTCTTTACTAAATCAAGGAGAAGTAAAAAGTGTTTTATAGTAATTTGGTTTTGCAATTGGGCTCATAAGAGCAGCACATTGTAACAGTGAAAAACTCCTTCCGCCAAAGCAATATCCAAACAAAGCCTGACATCCGTATCAGGATCCGTCCCAGGCGCGGACCGGTTAAAATAGCCATCACATTAGACAAAAAGGTCAGTTTGCAGGGAAAGGATATGGTGCATGCTTTTGTCCCAAGCAACTCCTTATTTCTTCCTAATCTTTTTCAAAACAAGGTACTCGAAAAGCATTTTTTTAGATCATAAATAGCTTGATCACAATTCACATATCACGAGTAGTTATACACATCATCAGATTCATTCTCAACCTGGAATGTGGGTTTAAACACACACTATCCATTTCCTTAACAAAAAGTTTATAAGCAATACTCTATGAACAAACCAATCGTACAAATTTAATTTTAAAAATAAACAAATAAATATAAGTCATTGTATATTTTCGAGGTATGAAATATGTTGCAAGACTGACAACAATACCCAAATAAAAAAAATGTACAGTAAACAATATTATAATACGTACTCTTACCGGTCTAATGATATCGCCTCAATCAATATTGATGAGTTTGCGATAGCTTAAACATTTAGTACCATTCATCTTTCACTTTGCAAAAACAAGAGGGAGTAAGAATGGGGAAACTTGAAAGCGCTTTAGTGTCCAAAGTCAGCTAAGTTTTGTAAAAAGAATAATTTCAATTATTGTATGCATGTTAGTTCAAACATGGATTTACATCAAATTACTTTCTTACTCGTAACCATTACAGTGCGTTGCCCAGAAAATTGGTGATAACCGCTCCAACAAGATATACGAAATTTTCTATGTTCAATCAGACAAAATTATATTGGCAACTAAGTACACGCTACATATTAATTCGGTTCTACCCAACATTTTCTGTGGAGCTATTCTCAGTCAGCAGACGTTTCTCTTCCTCTTAAAGTCTGCGACCATTTTAATCCAAGATAATACCCTGTTCTTGTGGCAACCTCACATTGTTCATTTACCGTCTCTACTGGATTCATCAAATTGCTTTCTGTTTTCATCCTTGCTTTTTTGGCATGGGAACCCCTCTTCGTATTCAATTTTGTCAAAGATTCAGGCACTTGCACACCTAAGGTGTGTCAATGGCACCAGTCAGCGGAAGCCCTAACTATACGAGTAAACTTGACAGATCATTCATTCATGTCTTACAACCTACTGTCAACCAAAATTGTACCACTTGATTCAACAGGTAAAACCTCAAAAGGTAAAAGAAATCTAGGGTTTGAAACAACTGACACCGGGAGAGGGAGAAGGTTTAGTTTATTTCCTTTCAATATTTTGGAAAATGAAGGAGTCTGAATCCAGCTGTCAAAAAAGTCCCAGAAGACCTAAATTCTCATATCTATCTAAATGGTCCTCAAAGGGACTCACAGCTATCTTACACAGGCCAATTTCATTAACTGTGCAAGGCAATCCCTTGGTTAAAGCGATAAGATGTGGTGCATATTATATCAAATATGTGATACACATGTAGTAAGAAAGGGTTAGGTGTCACAAATATAGTATATGGAATGTAAATATGGTCCATAAGATACAGGGAAAACGTTTGAAGGATGCCAAAACTTATACAATAATATAAAGCTGGTACAGCAAACCTCTAAGAAGGAGCAATCCATATGCTATAGCTGCACCTGCACGTCCCTGCATACAGTTGAAGAGTAGAGGTAAGATTTGTATTATGTATATCTTCTCAAACTCCATTTGAAGATACTTTTAAGATTTTGTATTGTTGAATTCTTTCATCATTTAGTAGAGCATAATCGCCCCTTGAAGCTTGCAATAACTATAACTATAGCATTTTGATGGACATGAATTACATTTTGCAAATGACAACGCAACAAGAAAAACTGCACTTCTGCTATACAGACAAAGATGCATTTTTGTTTATAAAAATTGAATTTGAACCAGGCTTTGCTTGGTCAGCCAAATTCCAATTATAGTTAATAGGATTTCTCCTATCAACAGCTGCTTAAGCCCAATCATGAGTTCTACAATTGTAATCCCCACAACAGTTAAGCTATCAGTCCAGTCCCCAAGAAGCATGCTCAAACTTTCATAACTTCCAAATGGTTAACGGCCTCCAAAGAACTAACTGTTTGACCCACTGCAATTGAAAGTTCACTAGCTTTGCCAAGAACTTTCTAGCAGCCAATTTGTCAACAAATACAAAGTCTGCGATGACAATTAAGAAAAGATAATTGACAACCCCAAAAATTCGTCAATGATAACTAATATCTGCCATGTGTCAAGCATTAAGAGCAACTTACGTTCTCTGATGCCCTGTGGAAACACCATAATGCTGAGGCAATATCCTTCTTCACACAGTCCACTGTCAAATATACGACACCCAAGAAGAGGTAAAGAGTACCTGGATGTAACTAAAAAAAAAAAAAAGAAAAAGAAGAAGAAGGAGATGAAGAAAGAGCTCCATGAGATTTTGAGACTTAGTCTGTAAGCATCATCAATATGTGGCTGCTTCAGTGCACATACCTGGTCAACAGCCTTCTATATGTAACAGAAAGCTTGCTGATCTGATTGGACATAATCATTTTTATACACACGCACGCACCAGAAAAAAAAAAAAAAAAAAAAAAGGGAGAAAGAGAAAGAAAAGGAAAAGAAAGCAGGAATCATGTTTAAAGAAAGATACCTGGCATAAATACAGTCACTAGATCTATCCTTAAGAAATCTTTCACTGGCAGTGACAAAATTTGAACTAACAAATCAATAACATTTTGCGAGAATAGGACTGATTATACATAGATGATGCCTACAATCGATTCTTATAAAAGCATCCAAGTGACTATCACAAAATCAAACTATCTAATAACTTTGAGTTATAATGTGCTAAAAATTAAAAAATAAAATAAAATAAAATTTGACACACTGATGAATTATAACCATGCAAACTTATTGTTAAATTTTCCTTCTATTAAGTTACCTTAGCCTTTCTCAGAAAAAAACTTAGCTACCAAATAGAGAGTAAAACTGAATACAAATGGACACACATTGCATTTCTTATAAGTTCTTGAGCTCTCAAAGAACGCATGATTGTCAAAGCGAATGAGCCAACTAGAAAGTACCAAAGACAGGAGTTCTTTGAAATTTTTCAACAATGTCTATCGAACATAAAAATTAAAAATTACAAACAAATCTACTGCTTTCCAAAATCCTAATACAACATTTAGGTGAGGACCAACAATAAACATTGGAACCCATATTCTCAATAGTTAAGGCTTACGGAAACGGGTCTTAACACAATTTCACACATATTAAATGCAATGTAAGTTAAATTGATATTTTTCCTGAACGTAATCGGGTGTAGGACAAAATTATGGAGGAAACCTCGACTATTTGATTCCACAAAGATGAACCAACGACCGCAACACGGACCCTTTTCAAATCCGAAGAACAAAAAGCACAATACTTCGTCACGGTTCAACAAAACCGTTAAAAAAGAACCCTCAATTTGACGCCGATTGCAAAAGTTTTGTGGTGCGACATGACTGTGGCTGTGTCCTAGTCGCAGGAAGAGGGACAGAGTGCAGAGAATGTGATCCCAACGCGCTTCAAGCGAGAAAAGGTGGGCAGGTTAGGGTTTTTTATCCTAGAGCAACAAAATGACCATGTTGCCTTTAAACAGAGTAACGGGTTGACGAATTTGTTAAAATTTATCGTGTTGTGTACGAAATCTCAGAGAATAAAATGTTATTCAGCCATTTATTACAAACATAATCAAAAGAATTATCTTTTCTCTATTTATATTAAATAATAATATTAAAAATACAAACTTTTTATACAAATTATTTACAGTTTTTTTATTGAACATGTGATAATCATATTAACGATACTATTTCTTTTTCTTTTTCTTTTTCTTTTTTATAAATTAAGGATTTAGATTTATGATCTCTAGATTAAAAAATAAAAATTTATTTACTTTAATATGTTGATTTTATCTTAGAGCCCTCAAATGTCTGCCTAATATGATCTAAAAAATAAAAGGGCCATATTAAGAGAAATATCAAAACAGTAATAAGCTAGTTCTTCATCGCCAATAGTTGGGCTCTATTGAATAGATACCTAAGTTAAATCAAAAGACCGAATCTAATTGACAATCTCCAATTTTTATGTAATTAACTCTCATTTTATTATTATACTTAAAATATTATTCAAAAATTATTATACCAAAAGAGTTAGTTAATCGTATGAAACTTAAAATAAGCTTTAATCGTATGAAACTTAAAATAAGCTTGCTCTGACATTAGTAGTTGAGCTTTGTCCAGCTAAGATAAAAGTCAGAATCTACCTAATAAAACTAAATTCACCTCCACTTAGTGGGAGGACCTCAAATGGATTTGGTTATTTCGAAGGCTTTTGTAGAATTTTTTTCAACAGGCTAGGACTTTGATAATTGATGATGGCGAAGAAATTAAGAAAGGTATGAATCACCCATCTTTGTGGTCACCACCCATGGACCTTTGGTTCAAGCTTATTGTGGATGCAGCAATCAAGATTGAAGCTCGTTTAATAGGCACTGGGGCAATCATCAGGAGTGAAAATAGCGAAATTATGGCAGGAAATATGTTTGTGATACCTCTGTTTGGAGATGTGGAATTTGCAGAGACGTTAGCCATTCTTGAAGGAATTAAGTTGGCCAGAGATGCAGGCTTATTTCCGGTGGTGGTTAAATCTGACTCCTGGAATGCAGTTAATTTATTTGTGGGGAAGACTTCGAGAAAGAGTGAGATCCACTAGATAATCTCTGAATTGTAGACAACAAAAACAATACTCGGATATGTTATATTCCTTGATCTCGTAGTGTAATAGCTCACAACTCAGCAAAAGGTCCCTTATCAAGCTGAGGAAGATATTCCTGTTGATTTGTATTATTTGTTGTAGTAATGCATTTAGTTTTTTTAAAAAATTCACTCCAATTTATTATATAGCGGTATTTTTAAATATCTTCCTTAAAATTTATGACAATGATGAGTGTAGAGTAGATTTGTAAAAGTTCACACAAACCACCTTGCTACAATATTTTAATCCATTTGACTGTCATTTTACCAACTAAAAATATTAAAATATCTAAAATAATCTTATTTTTTAATTTATATTTTTTTATATTGTTATTGTTCTCTTTATGAGTTAATAATTCTAACCAACAAATTATTTCAATAAAAAATATACTTTAGTATTCAAAATAATCTAATTTTTACCTTTTTAATTAAAATTTTTATTTATTAAAATTATTAGCTTACGAAGAGAATAATAATAATAAAAATAAAAATAAATTAAGAATATAATAAATACTTTATAAAAAATATTTTATATCTTAAATAAAAGTGATTTTTATTATTTTATTTAAAATAGACAAAAAATTTAAATTATCCTTTTTGGTAATTAAAATTATTTTTAATTACTATAATTATAACTACAATTGACATGTCCTATCCTGTGGGTTCACATGTGGCAGTTGCTGCCAATTAATGAGATATATTCTAATACTATAGAATGTATTACAAAATACCAATATCATATCTAAAATATATTTATTTTAGTTATATATTCTCATCTCAAACACATAGTTATTCATAAAATTAAATTATCATTTATCATTATAATTTATAAAATATTTAAAATATATTTAATTTATAAATACATTTTTAAATTCAAGGATAAATCAAAAACTCAATGTCTATATATTTTAGTGGGTTTAAGAAATTCAAAATATTAGTTGAGTAAAGGAATCCTAACGAAATAACGTAAAACTCTTGATATGGTTCCACCAACTCGATTACTCATATCACAGTTAATAACTTGAAACTACTGATGTCGTGTGTGTGTGATCACATCCATACCACAAAATGCAGTAAAAATAATAATTTTATTGGGATATTATAATTTTTTTAAAATTAAACACATTTAATTTATAACCATTAACTTTTAGTAATTTTCTGATAAAGTGCAGTATTAATAATATGATACCTCTTAGAAATCAAAAAAGTCTTTAATTTCTTACTGATTGGCCAATTAGAAAGAGAGAACAGGAGAGCTAAAGAAGGAGAAGAAAAAATTGAACGATTCAGTCTCTAGAAGTAAAACGACTTTGCTTCTTATTTTATAATTTTATGACAAATATCATTAGGACCCTTGAACTATAAAATATCATCCAGGGCCATAACCATAAAATATTATTTAGGCCCCTTAATTTTTGAAAATTATAAATTAATCTCAAATTTTATTTAAATATCTATATATTTATACAATATCATGACTTATTCTAAATCACAATAAGGTCAATTTTTAAACTCTCATTTCATTAAACAATTTAACGTATAAACAATTTACGACTTTTGACCAAATAATATCTTCGAGAGTGGTAACTCTCTTGCAAATATTATTTACTCTCTTTTATAATAAGGATAATTTTAGGGTTCATATTGTGACCTCTCAGATTTACTATGATATTAGTTATGAGCTGAAATTAATTTCATTGATCTCATTTCAAACCATTCAAATGCTCAACGACTATGGTTAACATCTAGTAATGTGTCATAACCCCTAACTCATAATAAAAAAAATATTATTGATCATTTATTCTCAATTATAAGTTTTGTGTGAATAATCTTCTTCTGTTCATCTAATCCTAAATAAATTAGAACTCACAAATATTAAAACTCTTAATTCAATTTTATTCAGATAATTAGTCAGTACGATCTAAATTTGTCATTACAAACTCTTCGTATAATATTTGTACTTTGCCCAAAGGCTTTGTTTTCAGTCGTTTACTAATATCTGACTGAGAACTCAAATCTGGATCGAATCAACGATATTTCGAAATCTACTATATCGAGTTAATAGATTTTTTCTGACAGTCATTTATTACTCGATATAAATAACATGTGACTAAACTGACTTTTGTGTACAAGATATGATTAGTCTCACATTTATATACCATATAAATCATATGCATTTATACTAATTGACAACCA
>JAWDEX010000023.1:4667997-4680419 GCA_035221805.1 Trichilia hirta
TAATCTAAGTTTTTAATAATCATGAATGACCTCTAGTAAGATGTCATGACCCCTAAACATGAAAAATGATGATTTTATATGAATTCATATAGTCATACGTTCATATAGTAAAGCTCTTCTACTATCATCTCTCGATTGAGTGCAGATCATAGACTCGTCAAACTCTTAACTCAATCATAGGATTAGAAATTTATATCATATATGAGATTCGCTTATTTGAAAACTTATTTTTGAATATGCGTACTTTTGCCAAAGATTTAATTCTCATATATAACAATCCTACCTAAGATCTCAAGCTCAAATATCTAAGCTAGCAGATTCCTTTTTGATCATCATCTGTCCTTATACAATAAGAATATATTGCCATCAAACTTCTTTCACCAAGCGTGGCTAGCCTGATATGATATACACAAGTGAACGATGTGTCTCGATGTAGAGGACAATCTTGATATCGTAGGTTAAAGGACTAGCGATATACTAGTATGATTGTGCGACGCATTATTGACTGTGAATAATTACCCATATGATTTGTCACATTTGGTCACATTCAGTAATACGTTCATAAACGTAATACCCATGTTTATACTCTTGTGACATAAGGCTCGACACTCGACTATTAGTATTAAATACTAATTAGTGGCAATAACAAAACATGCCAATTATATAATGTTATGATCCTTAATGACGTTACATCAACTGAGAACTTATTTAGATGTATTTAAATCATAAACTCTGTACTCATATTCACAACTCATTATAGATAGAGTCTTAACACATAATACATTGCGGGATCTCATTTTATATTAATTATAAAAGTAATAAATTTAGCAACTGAACATATACAAAATGATGTAAATGTCATTTGTAAATAATTATAAACAATTTTATAACTAAATACAAAGTATATGTATATGCTATAAGGAAAAATTCCAGAACCATATGACACGATTAGTTCTATGATATATCTCCAACACATACTGTCGTCGCTAAATGTGATATTTTTTTTGTCGCTAAATTCTTTTATTTTTACCAACGACTTTAGGATTGTCACCGCTAAAAATCTGATTTAGAGATGATATTTTTGATGCTGCTAAAAATGGCGTCGCTGAAATTCCTTTTTCTTGTAGTGGTACCAATCGAA
Source organism: Trichilia hirta (assembly GCA_035221805.1). Taxonomy (NCBI): domain Eukaryota; kingdom Viridiplantae; phylum Streptophyta; class Magnoliopsida; order Sapindales; family Meliaceae; genus Trichilia; species Trichilia hirta. The sequence continues at coordinate 4,669,139 of JAWDEX010000023.1, forward strand.
CTAGCTGGACGAAATTGACTTCACTAATCGCTGAATGCACAGGGCAATTTTTCTTCTTTACTTTCCTCACCATTTTATACATTATTTGTCTCTTTGCCATTTCTAACTCACTTTGTTTTTAATGTAAAGCACATATATGATAGACCTGTTCCAGGAAGACTTGAAGAACACACTGCGATATCAAAGCCAAGTAGGTCCACATATCAACAAGCTGCCTCAAGAGATGGACAAGTTAAATAGCAAGGCAGAAGAGACAGCATCAAACTAGTAGAGGTGCAGGCAAAGTGGCACTAAAAAATAGAGGTACTGGAAGCCAAGGCCATGTCAGAGCTATCAGAAGCATGGTCGCAGTGGCTCAAGGAGAAAGATGAATTAAGGACTCAAGTAGCAACTATAAAGTCTAATGTCTCATCACTGGGGCAAAAATTAAGCTATTTTAAGGGATAAGTGAAAGCTGGCTAATGCACACAAAAAGCATATCACTTCATTCCAAGAATTCAATGCCAAGCATACTAAGTTGCAGAAGAAGTTAGAAGAGGAGGTTAATGCCATTGGCTATTTCTAGACCGATTCTAACAAATTCCATGCTGAGGCAAAATCTTTGAGGAAGGAACTTCGAGAATCGAACAAGGCTGTCATGGCACTGGGCAAAAAAGCTAAGAAAGCGGAGGTAGACCTGGAAGTTAGGCATGAGGCTGGAGCCAACGACGGGATCTATCTGACTGCCTGGCTATTCCTCTAGTCTTACCCAGACATTTACTTCTGACAGCTCTTTGATAAATTAAAGCGGGAAATCCTGCGGTCATCTTTTATTGTTTTTGATCCCCAGCCATAATCAACAGCCACCGCTACCACTGAGACTGAAGGAGATGCTGCCAGTGGTTACCCACCTAGGGGGACCACTATGTCTAATACTTTAGTTGAGGCTATCCCCCCAGGCGAGGATCAACCACACACTGAAGATCATGTAGAAGTATCCTCCTCTCCTGAGGATAATGTTTGTAAACCTGTGCATTCATGTAAATATGTAAACTAATAGTGCTCGTAAATTTGCAACCATTCAATAAACACATATTTATTTATTTACGGTCTCGGTTGTTTGCATGCAGCATTTGTACTTGTATGTTTAGCTCTTTCCTTCACGATTAGGTTAATTTAGCCTTCATAAAATAATATGCGTTTTAAAGACATTCTCGGGTTCAAGTAAAGTTGCCTTAGCTTTAATACTTACAAAATTGTATAAAGATAATATAGGAAATCAAATTTATGCGAGTGCTCGTTCTCTTAATTGAAACTCCCTGAACTGTGGTATAACTTAAAATCCCTTGCAAGTTTTTCGACTTTCAACGCGTCAAAAGCCCAAATAATACACTGTTTTTTATGAACGTATACCTCGATATTTTTTAGTAGAATAATGTCTAAGGCATATTTGGCAAGGATCTTATTCCAGACCTACCTCGAGCTCTTTAAGGGATCATAAAGGTAGTTGGCGAAGATCTTCTTCCAGGCCTTTTTCTGTCATAGAAAATAAATTACTCCAACGCAAAAACAGGGCTTCCAAATGAGGAATGCGAGGCGTTAGGGTGAGAATCTTATTCCAGACCTATTTCAAGCATTCTAAGGATATTGGAGGTACTTGGCGAGAATTTGATTCCAAGCCCTTTTTTCGTCCACATCCAATTTCATAAGCAGATAACCTGACCTGAAGGCAATGATTATAGAGCTAAGAAGAATATTAGAGATCAAAATTAGCGACTAACCCAAAGAGTTTAATCTTGTTTCTTCCAGGCTTAACGTTTAGGATTTGAATATGCAGTGTTTCTTAATTTTCATTTACCATGGTATTTGATCTCCTAGGAGGTTTTTTAGCTCTAATGCAGGGAAAAACTTGGGACTTCCACATAAAAAATTTGTTTGTTTGTCAGTTTAATAAGAATTATAAATACAAAAGAGGGATTGTCACCCATAGATTTCAAAGGATTCATATTTTGCAATGTTGCCCTCTCATGAGTGTTATTGTCCATGATTGTATTTAGTGTGCTTTACTCTTATATCAATTTAATTTAAAATTTGAGAGAGAATATTTTCTATTTCATTAACATTGAATCTATGGCTTTTAAGCTTACACTTTTCTCCACTTTATACAAGATATTATCAAGCTTGAAGAAAAAGCTACTCAAATGTATCCTAGCCATTCATTATTCTGCTACGTGTCAACTATCAACCATATGATTTTGTACACTGAATTCAAAAGGACAAAATTGGTTGATTATGCTTGGAACTTGCAGGTGCGAAGAAGAGTGCAAAGTAAACTTTGAGCCACAATGAGCTTGCTTTTACTTTGGGCTTGAGTTAGGTTTGGATTTAGAGAGTCTTGATCCATAGACCCTTGTCTACTAGAGATGGACTTTGTGCTGCTTCACAGTCGAGTACTAGGAGTTCGAATTAAAGGTGGCAAACGGCCAGGCTTTGACCAGGCACTTTAACAGTAGCAGCCTGGCTCAGTCCAGCCTTTAAATACTGAAAGGTTAGCACGGCACACTCGTTTGATGTCCGAACCTAGATGTTAAGCCCACTAAGTGGGTTAGTTCGGACTCATGATGGCCCGACCTTAACATGACCCATCATAAACTCGGGCTTGACTCAATCTGTTATTATATTATATATTTATTATTTAAATAATAATTTTTAAATATAAAATTATTAAATTAATAATTGAAAATTATTATTATTTAAAAAATAAATGTAAGGCCTGTAGATCCCATTCTGCCTTTTTTTTTTTTGTCGTGCCATGCTTAGTATAATTATTGTACATTCTTTTAACTCGTAAAAGACTCATTTTTATAGGTCTAATTGACCCAATTCAGTCTATTTGTTATCTTTAATTTTAATAGGTACATTAGGTAATAAAATTTGAAATTAATGTATATGGTCTTAACTGTGCTTCATACATATTTCCTTTTTTTTTAATTAATTTTTCATATTTAATGATCAGTGTTTACATTACTTAAGCACTTTTTGTACCACATATAAATTTATTAGAAATAATGAACTGGATTAAAAGATTGAATTGATATATATACATATGTGTGTGTGTGCGTGTGTGGTCATGCGTGCGCGTTTATTAATAATTCAAACTTCAAAACTTTCATTGTCGATCACCACGGGCTGTAACACCGTGGTTAGTCTAATTTTTTTAATTTTACATACTTAAATTTTAAATTATTTCACATATAACTTAGACACATTTTCAAAATAAAATACGTATAGATATCATACTTATAATCTTGAATTAGTATACATTTAGTTGATATTAATTTTGTATATCAAAAGGGCCCATTAAAAATTATATTAAAAAATTCAATTAAGAATCTTTATTTACTTGAAGATTTATAAATTAATATTTGTAAATTTGCATAAAATTTTAGTAAATAAATTATTTTTCACTTAAAATTTGATGTTTGTAGAATATGATTATATTTTATTTCAATTTATTTTGAAGTTTGTATTAATTAATAAATATAAAATTATTAATATTAAAAATTAATAGATTATTTTTTATCAATTAAAATACATGTGATTCCCTATTTATTAATAATTATATATTTCAACCATTAACAAAAATCTCTTTGCTCCTTCCTTTTCTTTCCTGATGCATTCTTTCCATTTTTTATTATTCAAATGAAAATATCACCCTAAATTGTTATGCATCTATATCTATATTTATGTTTAATATACACAAACAATGAAAATACCGATATTTATATTGGGAATGCACTTTTTTTTTCCGAGTCTTCGTCTTCAAAAACGGTCACCCAAAGAAAGAACATTCGAGACTTACACAGCTGGACGAACTTTCTCGATTTCCTAACCTCCTTCAAACATTATTAAACTAAACCTTAGCTGCAGCACTACTCTCCCGCTAAACTCAAAAACCAAAGAAACGGCGTCGTTTTATAGAAGAATCCAGAACCTCAGTTGCCCGGGCTTCTCTCTACCTGCGCAGGCCATATTCTCTGTATAAATACATCCAAAATTCTCCATCCAAACAACTTCGCGTCGAAAAGCTTTTTTTAGCTGTTCAAGCAGTTCTCTTCAATTAAATCTCTTTTGGTGTCCCTTCCGTGTGTTGTGAGCTGCAATGGCTGACGTAGAGACATTCGCTTTTCAGGCTGAGATCAACCAACTGTTGAGTTTGATCATCAATACTTTCTACAGCAACAAGGAGATTTTCCTTCGTGAGCTCATCAGCAACTCATCTGATGTGCGTATATTGTCGATTTAAAGATATCAATACTCGTTTGAACTCGTTTTATCAAATTTATTTTTATTTTACATTCATTTTTTAAAACTAATGGCTTTTGGATTCGAAAATTGTGCAGGCTTTGGACAAAATCCGATTTGAGAGCTTGACGGACAAGAGCAAACTCGATGGACAACCGGAATTGTTCATCAGGCTTGTGCCGGACAAGGCTAACAAGACGCTCACCATCATTGATAGCGGTATTGGAATGACGAAAGCTGGTACGTTAAATTTCTTTTCTTTTCTTTTTTATTTAGTGATTTTTTTTAAGTCGAGTAACTGTGTATCCTGTTTTATTTTTTGTGATTATACAGATTTGGTGAATAATTTGGGTACAATTGCAAGATCTGGAACCAAGGAGTTTATGGAGGCTTTGCAGGCTGGAGCTGATGTGTCTATGATTGGACAATTTGGTGTTGGTTTCTACTCTGCTTACCTTGTCGCGGAGAAGGTTGTTGTGACTTCAAAGCACAACGACGATGAACAATATATCTGGGAATCACAAGCTGGTGGTTCTTTTACTATTACGAGGGATGTTAGTGGAGAACCTCTTGGCAGGGGAACCAAGATGACTCTTTACCTCAAGGAAGATCAGGTAAAATTTATTAAGCAATTTGCCGTTTACTTTAGGCTTAGTTTAGGATTGTGGTTTTTCTGCTATTATTTAGATGTAGTTAGTTAAAAATATCTAGTGGAAACATCTAGTGTTTTCGTCCAATAGTAACCACATAGCCTTGTTCTCAAGCACGGACTTATCTGCTTATTTTTCTTTTTGAACTATTTTATTGATGCGATTTGTTGGTGTAATACTTTGCAGCTTGAATACCTGGAAGAGAGGAGAATCAAGGATCTTGTGAAGAAACACTCTGAATTTATTAGTTATCCCATTTATTTGTGGACCGAGAAGACAACTGAGAAGGAAATCAGTGACGATGAAGATAATGAACCCAAGAAGGAAGAGGAAGGCGATGTGGAGGACGTTGATGAGGAAAAGGAGAAGGAGACCAAGAAGAAGAAGAAGATTAAGGAGGTTTCTCACGAGTGGCAGCTAATAAACAAGCAGAAACCAATCTGGTTGCGGAAGCCCGAGGAGATTACTAAGGATGAATACGCCTCCTTTTACAAGAGCTTAACGAATGACTGGGAGGAGCATCTTGCTGTCAAGCATTTCTCTGTTGAGGGGCAGCTTGAATTTAAGGCCATTCTCTTCGTTCCAAAGAGGGCTCCATTTGATCTCTTCGACAACCGCAAGAAGATGAACAACATTAAGCTCTATGTCAGGAGAGTGTTCATTATGGACAACTGCGAAGAGCTCATTCCGGAGTTCCTTGGCTTTGTCAAGGGTGTTGTTGATTCTGATGACTTGCCACTCAACATCTCCCGTGAGATGTTGCAGCAGAACAAGATTCTTAAGGTGATCAGGAAGAACCTTGTGAAGAAATGCATTGAGATGTTTAATGAGATTGCCGAGAATAAGGAGGATTACAACAAATTCTATGAGGCTTTTTCAAAGAATTTGAAATTGGGTATCCACGAGGACAGTCAGAACAGAGCTAAATTGGCAGATCTGCTCCGATATCACTCAACTAAGAGTGGCGATGAGCTGACTAGCTTGAAGGACTATGTTACCAGAATGAAGGAAGGCCAGAAGGATATCTATTACATCACTGGTGAGAGCAAGAAGGCCGTGGAGAACTCTCCGTTCTTGGAGCGTCTCAGGAAGAAGGGCTATGAAGTTCTCTTTATGGTTGATGCTATTGATGAGTATGCTGTTGGTCAATTGAAGGAATATGATGGCAAGAAGCTGGTCTCAGCCACAAAGGAAGGATTGAAACTTGATGACGAGACAGAGGAAGAGAAAAAGAAGAAAGAGGAGAAGAGGCAGTCTTTTGAGAATCTCTGCAAGGCAATGAAGGACATCTTGGGTGACAAGGTTGAGAAGGTGGTTGTTTCGGACAGGATTGTTGACTCTCCTTGCTGTTTGGTGACCGGAGAGTATGGCTGGACGGCTAATATGGAGAGGATTATGAAGGCTCAGGCTCTGAGGGACAACAGCATGGGTTCTTACATGTCAAGCAAGAAGACAATGGAGATCAACCCTGACAATGGAATTATGGAAGAGCTCAGAAAGAGAGCCGAGGCTGACAAGCACGACAAGTCTGTGAAGGATCTTGTGCTGCTGCTTTTTGAGACTGCTCTCTTGACTTCTGGATTCAGCCTGGATGATCCAAACACATTTGCTTCCAGAATTCACAGGATGCTGAAACTGGGTCTGAGCATTGATGAGGAAGAGATTGCCGATGCAGATACTGACATGCCTGCTTTGGAGGAAGATGGTGCTGAGGAGAGCAAGATGGAGGAAGTCGACTGAGACTGGGGAGCTCATCATTCACAATTGTTCAGGATTTGGGTCTGTTTGTGGATTTTTTTTTTTTTTTTTTGTCTTTTCCTATGTTTAAAATTTGCGCAAGGTCTTGAAGCGGTGTTTACAATTATATTTACCATTCTGTACCTCACCAGAGTCAATATAAAGTGGTTCTCTAATTTTGACTTGACAATTTTTGTCAGTGATTTCGTTTATACGGTAACAAGATGAAAGAACGCTTAAAGCACTTTTTAAATCTTCGGCTCATGCTTAAAATGTAATTTAAATCTTTGGCTCATGGATATAGCGTAATATATAGTAAAAAGATGGAAGTTTCGAAATTTTCCAAACGTTTGTCTGAAGAGTTTTGTAAACTTTCCCTAACGTCATAGCTCACGAGCAGTTTAGAAATTTTTCAAACGTTTGTCCTCTAGTTTCGTAAGCTTAGCACGACTCATGAGCCGAGCTATTATAACGGCATGAGCAGGCTGTGCTACTTTAATAGCATAAGTGGCATAAGTTTGTTGTGCTCTCTAATATATAAGTTGTCAAGTCTTGAACATTTCATGCTCTTATTGATAGCCAGTAGCAAAAATTTTAAAAAAATGGGCTTGGAAACCCTAAATGAATTTAAGCGATAAATGTACACCATAGTCATAGCGACATCACATTTCTATAGTACATAGCGATGCTTAACCGATTCTTCTTCAATATTTTTTATTAGGAATCGGGAATAAAATCATTAAGTCTACCAAAAATACAGCAAACGTATTAGCCCTTTCTTTCCATTTGAAACATGTCACCAAAAAACTCTAGAAATGCAACGGTTGGCTTTATATCAGCACTGTGAACTTACCCAGAAACAAAACCTAACAGAGCAAATATCTAAGAAACTTTTTTGGTAATTTTTTCAGTCTTTCTTGCACAAATTCCTCTAGTACATTACCGCAGGACATCATTAAGCATTTGCATAACTGTAAGGGGGATGTGAAGCAAAGGAAACACTTCAAATGCTCCTCAGACACAGGCCCTCAACCACCTAGTAAAACTACTTATCGCAGACCTTTATAAACAAAACACAACACAATTCAAGCCAAAGCCAAGAGAAAATTAAAAAAAATCCCATAATAAGCATAACTTTGTCTTTTAAAGATTACAGAACACTAGAGAAAATTCAACAAAGGCATTTGTTTTGTTCCTAAGATTTGAAATACTAATTTGGGACAAACATGAGCTAAGAGAAGTGGCGTTATCTTCAAGGAAAACCTGAACCTGACGGAGCTGCCCCATAGCCTCCACCTCCTCGACCAAAACCAGGTCTTCCACCAGAACCCTGCAAAGGAAAAAAATATTAGAGGTGGAATAGTAAAGGTAATTTCATCATGTACAAGACATTTGGTTGGTAAATTAGCAACAAACAAAAACAAATAAAATTTCTTATTCATTGACGGTTAAGCTACATTTTTAAGCCAATATAATTTTCTACCAGTTAAGAATTCATCTAAAATCTTTTATGCTTTTTCCTGCTGCACTCTACAAACCACACTTGTCTGCAAGGAATCACACTTGTCTGCTGCACTCTACCTAGAAATAATTATGTTAAACGCTTTCATGGTTTTATCTAGGCATTTGAATTGGAAAATAAAGTTAATCAATGAGCATTAGCCATTAATCATGTGGCTTCAAATATTTTGATATACAATGAGATCTCATACATAAACATTTAATTCCACTATATTAATGCCACGGTTTTTTGCACTCACAGACTCAACCAATGATTATGCTAATATATATATATATATATATATATGAACTTGTTGAAAATGAAATTACCCTGAAGGACGGCTGGAAATCTGCAGGGGCTCCTCCCTTCTCACCACCAAAGTCACCACGTGGAGGACCTCCTCGGTACCCTTCACGGTCTCCAAACCTTGGTCGGTCTCCATCAAAACGAGGTGGGCCCCTAAAGATCCAGTAATCAAAACACATCAGTTCTATACCACCAGAGCATAAAAAATCACTTGTACATAAACATAACCAAGAAGCCAAAATCAGGAATGAAGAATTAAGCAAAATACCGTGGGCGATCACCAGGTGGGCCACCCATAGGGCGACCAGCAGGTTTTGCAGATTTCTTCAACGTGGCAGGCACAATTTCTGATGGAAGATTGAGGTAAGTCCTCAAAAACTCAATTCCATCATTTGTAAGGTACCAGTAGTAGTGCATCCATGCAAATGTCTCACGAACATACTCCCTGGATTTGAAGCTCTGCATCAGCTTAATCACCTGCAGATTGGGAACATCGATCTCTGGGTGCTTTGCAAGATTATAATCCTTCTTTGCATAGCAAACTCCCTCTGTGGATTCAAAGCATATTTAATATAACTAACAAAATTAAAAATCACGTTCTGTCAATGGTATTTTATTATGCTGCTTGGTTACTTGGAAAGTGTAGGAAAATAAGCATAAACTTAATTTAACATCTCAAGTAAAACAAAAGACAAAAAGAGAAGAAAATTGACAGAGTATAACTGTATTTCCACTTCTGATAATTAACATATTGAGAAGAAAATTTAACATAGTTGGGCATTTACATGGAAATCTAAGAAAAAGAATTACACACAAAATCATATTCAGCCAAATGAAAGTAGATAATATATAGTTATGATGACTTAAACTTAAAAATGACGAGCACGAGGTCCAGAAATATCCCCTTCTGATAAACAAAGAACTCATAGTTGGGCATTTACATGGAAATCTAAGAAAAAGAATTACACAAAAAATCATATTGAGCCAAATGAAAGTATATAATATATAGTTATGATAACTTAAACTTAAAAATGACGAGCACGAGGTCCAGAAATATCCAACAAGCATTCCTTGGATTATAATGCTCCTAATACAACAATTTTCAGTTGACAAATATGAACAATTTCAGACGTCAAGTGAACATAGCAAGACAAATCACAAGCCAACATAAGCCCATTACTAACTACAAGTAAATTATAATATACTAACCTTGAAAGAGGTATTTGCAGATTTCTTTGCGATTCTTCTCTGGAATAATCTGATTATACAGCACAAATAAACGGTTAACTTCATATTCGTGCACTCATACAATTATGTTTATGTAACAAGAAGATAGGTGTAATAACCATAGTTGCGAAGCGAAAACGAAGCTGGCCCCTTTTGTACGGTTTGGTGTAGCTGCTTCAAGAAGCGCAAAGCTCATTTCAGCAAAAGATTAACGGAGTTAAAAACCCTAGAGAAATGGTGGTGAATTTATATGGGTCTCTTAAGAAGGTTGTTAGGTAACTCGGAGTGTGACAGGTTCTTAAAATACTGGGCTAGGAGGTAATCAATGGGTCTCAGGAGGACACTACGTTCGGCCCTCGGAAGCTGGAACAGATAAATATTAAATGTAAAAATTTTAAATAACTAATAATATTTAAAAAAATTCTGAATGCAAGGAGGAATATTATTTGCATATGACGTCAACAAAAATAATTTATTTTGTCATAATTATACAAGAACCAATTATACATAAACATTACGTATCTTGCATTATTTAAATAATAAATTATGAACAATTAATAAATACAATGTTGAGTGATCATGCTTTTTTTCGTTTGAAAAAGGAAATTGGTTACGTGAATATTAAGTAAATGAATACTTTTATTTTTCTCCCATTATTATTAAAGAATATGGAATCCAAGTTTATTGCATTATTTAAAAATACATAAATTGTGAATGATTAATAAAAACACTATTGAGTGACGCTCATGTTAAAAGATAGTAGTAGTTGTTGAGGATTTTTTCGAATTTCAATTTTGTTGCTTCCATCTTAGTCGTTATATAGGCTATTTGACTTGAGTATCTTTATTTCAATATCTTGATTTATATTCTAAATTACGAAGATAAATTACTCTTAATATTAAAAAATAAGAGAACTAAATAAAATAATTGACTGTATTTTCTAAGAATAACCTAAATATCCCATCACATTAAGATATATCATGCTCTACGAATTACAAACATTTATTACGCCACCTTAATCTGACATAAGAGGGTGGTGAAAGGATCTGTCAATCGTCTATGCCATATTTTGTCTAATCAAGTTCTCTTTCTCCAATGTTCACAGGTGCAAAAGTTTTATAAATATTAAAATTGCTACGTAAAAGGGACTTTTTTTTTCTCTTTCTGAAAAAATTTTATATACTGAACCTCTCGGTGAACACTCGCCACTGCATCTATTTTCAAACTCAGCTGTCAAAAATTATCATAAACACTGGCTTGTATTAGTATTGTTCTTCGTTACTTACCTATGATCTTTTACTAACTTGAGTGTTGAAGTTTATACGCCGATACCCTAGCTTTACTCCTAATTTATTTGCTTTGATTTCAGGTTGGCCTTTGAGAATTTTTGGTCGAGGCCGAACATTGTCTCACACAATTCACAAGACAAAAACAGAGAAATCTATGTGGTGTATGTTGACGTCGTCCAAAATTTGATATAAAGAAAAATTTAAAAATGGATTCGCCATCTATCCAAATAATAGTAGGATAGATCACTTAAAAAATATAGATTCTAAATTTAGAGGGTTAATTAAGT
>JAWDEX010000023.1:4680519-4732039 GCA_035221805.1 Trichilia hirta
AAAAATAAAAATAAAATAAAATATTTAAAATTTAAGTTATAAAATGAAAATAAATTCATAATTTTTATAAATATGAAATAAAAATATTTTATATTTAATTTTTAAAATTAATATATATATTTATTATAAAAAAATATGAATTATAATTATAATTAAATTAAAATATTTTTTAATAAAAAATAATTTTTTAATTTAAGAATTTAGAAGATAAAAATCAGGAATTTAAATGATAAAATTAAAGAATTCATATGATAAAATGATAAAATATTGTATTTTGTATTAAAGAATTCATATGATAAAATTAAAGAATAATAAGAGAATATCTGATATTTTAACAAATTTTTAAAAATTATAGAAAAATTTTTGTTTCAAAAATTTGCTATTTTTTGTCATTTTAAAAAATCATAACTGAAAATTTACCCTTTTTTCGGAATTCTAATTGCTTCTCAGTAAGACGTACCTTTTTTTTTTTTTTCTCGTATTCTGTCTTCGTTGTCCCCTCCTCTTGAAATTTCGTTCTTCGTTTTCAATCCCTTCATTATCAAAAGAGAGATTTCTCTCTCCAATGGTGATTCTCGTTCATGCTTCCAACATTACCCTTTAAATATAAAATAGTTCAACTAATTTTTTTTCTCATTTAGTATATGACTTATTTAAGAAAAACAACATAAAAATATTTTATTTTAATTGAAAATATATATTTCTTTTTTTTAAATAACTAAAAAATTTATTAAATTAAACAATAATATTATTTTATAAATTAAGAAAAATAATTTTTGCGGCGGCTGATAGACATAAAACGAAAAGTAGCTTCTTCAGCCACAGCACCAAAACAGTAGGGTGGTGATTGGATGATTCTAATTTGAAATTGTTGCCGAGTGTGATCCACGCACCACAACTAACTGCCACAACCACGGTCAATGGTGGCGCGTGTATAAAGGAATATCAATAAAATATTTATCAATTGTTTGAAATGTTGTCATATAATTTTATATATTCATTAATTTACTCGACGACTGTTTTGTAAATTAACAATGTATCAATTTGCATAAATTTTAATACATAAATTATTTTTTTCTAAAACTTTTATATTTGAAGAATATTATTAATTTATTTTGAAATTTTTATTAAATAATAAATATAAAACTATTAATATTAAGGTTTAATAATTGTCTTTTTAATTAAAAATAAAAATGTCTTATCGTTTGAGGGTGACAATTTTAGGTATAATCAATTTATCTTGCACAATAATTATCTTTTTAATTAAAAATAAAAATGTCTTATCATTTGAAGGTGACAATTTTAGGTATAATTTATTTATCTTGCACAATATCAACATGTAAATTATAAATTCAAGTTAAAGTAAAATATCACAATTAATAATTAAATTAATATCACACATTTGATAAATAAATCATGTTAAAATTTGAACTTTATAACTTAATTATTTTATTAAGGGCATAATTATTGAATCAAGTAAACAGTTCAAGTCGATCCAATTACTCATTTATGACATAATTAACTTTTAAAAATTTTTTAAATTTTGTAATGATATTTTCTTTTATAAATTTAGTGTGAACCCTTTTTTAAACTTTTATGATTATGCATTTTCATCTGTTTAAATTATATTTTATAATAATTATTATCTTTAAAAGTTTTTTGTTGGTGTTTGTGATTTGGCTACCATTTTTACAATGTGGTTTGGCCATTATTTTATTTAAATTTGGGCGGATGACTTTTGCTTGGATTTGGAATTTTGAATGATATGTTTTCAATCTTTATAATATTTTATTTGAAATTGAATGAATATAATATTTATAAAATTATTAAGGTATATTTAAATTTTGACGTAAACTTTAAAATTATCTAACTATTGTTTAATTAATTAATTTAATAGTTAGTACAATAGTATTAATTATTTTATATTTTGATATTTTATTTATACTTAAATAAATAGACATATTAAACAACTAAATTTATGTTAATTGATAAATAGATAAACGAAATAAACAAATTGTATTTAAATTAAGTAGTTTAAATGGATCAAGTTGAGTTGAATCAATTAAATAATTTAATTGATTAATAAATAATTATATTTATATGATTTATTTAATAAATAAATTTTATTTAAATTGAGAATTTGTAAGACAATGATTGAGTTTAAATCAATATTAAAAAAAAAATTAGTAAATTAATTACCATGACACTTTGAAAATACCGATATTTATATATATATATATATATTTTATTTATTTTACCTTTTATTGGTCTGTTTCCATCGTAAAATAACATGTGCGAAGTCTTAGTCTTCGCTCCTCGAAAACGGACACCCAAAGAAAAGAACATTCCAAACTTGCGCGTCTGGACGAACTTTCTCGAATCTCTAACAACCTTCGACCTTTAGCAAACTAACCTTTAGCCACAGCAAAACTCTCCCGCCAGAACTCAAAACCAAAAAAACGACATTGTTTTATGGAACACTCCAGAGCATCAGTTCCCCGCATTCCTTTCCACCGGCACAGGCCATAATCTCTGTATAAATACATCCAAAATTCCTCCACCGATCAGCTTCGTGTCATTACCCGTTTTCTTCCTGCCCGAGCAATTCTCTTTAATAGATCTCTTGGTATCATTTACGTGTGTAGTGAGCTGCAATGGCTGACGTTGAGACCTTCGCTTTTCAGGCTGAGATAAACCAGCTATTGAGTTTGATCATCAATACTTTCTATAGCAACAAGGAGATTTTCCTTCGTGAACTCATCAGCAACTCGTCTGATGTGCGTATATTGTCATTTTGCAGATATTAATGCTAGTTTGAATTTGCTTCATCATATTTATGTTTGTTTTATTTTCGTTTTTGTAAAACTAATGGTTTATGGATTCGAAAATTGTGCAGGCTTTGGACAAAATCCGATTTCAGAGCTTGACAGACAAGAGCAAACTCGATGGCCAACCGGAATTTTTCATCAGGCTCCTGCCGGACAAAGCTAACAAGTCGCTTACTATCATTGATAGCGGAATTGGCATGACGAAAGCTGGTACGTGAAATTTCTTTTCTTATATTTTATAATTATTGTGATTTTTTTTAAAATGCGAGTATCTGTGAATGCTGATTTATTTCGTGTGATTATACAGATTTGGTGAATAATTTGGGTACAATTGCAAGATCTGGAACCAAGGAGTTTATGGAAGCTTTACAGGCTGGAGCTGATGTGTCTATGATTGGTCAGTTTGGTGTTGGTTTCTACTCTGCTTACCTTGTTGCCGAGAAGGTGGTTGTGACTTCAAAGCACAACGACGATGAACAATACTTCTGGGAATCACAAGCTGGTGGTTCTTTCACTATTACGAGGGATGTCAGCGGAGATCCTCCTGGCAGAGGAACCAAGATGACTCTCTTCCTCAAGGAAGATCAGGTAAAATTAATGAAGTAATTTGGTGTTAACTAAGGCTTAGTTCAGGATTTTGGTGTTTTGCTGTTAAATGTCATTTGGTAGACATTTTTAATAGAAACATTTGGCGATTTCATCCACTAGTCGATCTCAAGCACAAACTCACCCGCTTATACCTGCTTTTAAGTATGTAATTGATACGATTTGTCGGTGTAATACTTTGCAGCTTGAATACTTGGAAGAGAGGAGAATCAAGGACCTTGTGAAGAAACACTCTGAATTTATCAGCTATCCCATCTACCTGTGGACGGAGAAGACAACTGAGAAGGAAATCAGTGATGATGAAGAGGATGAACCCAATAAGGAAGAGGAAGGCGATGTGGAGGATGTTGATGAGGAAAAGGAGAAGGAGACCAAGAAGAAGAAGAAGATTAAGGAGGTTTCTCATGAGTGGCAGCTAATCAACAAGCAGAAACCCATTTGGTTGCGCAAGCCCGAGGAGATTACTAAGGATGAATATGCCTCCTTCTACAAGAGTTTGACCAATGACTGGGAGGAACACCTGGCTGTCAAGCATTTCTCTGTAGAGGGGCAGCTTGAATTTAAGGCCATTCTCTTTGTCCCAAAGAGGGCTCCATTCGATCTCTTTGACACCCGCAAGAAGATGAACAATATTAAGCTTTATGTAAGAAGAGTGTTCATTATGGACAACTGCGAGGAACTAATCCCAGAGTACCTTGGCTTTGTCAAGGGTGTCGTTGATTCTGATGATTTGCCACTCAACATCTCTCGCGAGATGTTGCAACAGAACAAGATTCTCAAGGTTATCAGGAAGAACCTTGTGAAAAAATGCATTGAGATGTTCAATGAGATTGCTGATAACAAGGAGGATTATAACAAGTTCTATGAGGCTTTCTCTAAGAACTTGAAGTTGGGCATCCACGAGGACAGCCAGAACAGACCCAAATTGGCTGATCTGCTACGATATCACTCAACCAAGAGTGGTGATGACATGACTAGCTTCAAGGACTATGTCACCCGAATGAAGGAAGGCCAGAAGGACATCTACTACATTACTGGCGAGAGTAAGAAGGCTGTGGAGAACTCTCCCTTCTTGGAGCGTCTCAAGAAGAAGGGTTATGAAGTCCTCTTCATGATTGACGCTATTGATGAGTATGCTGTTGGTCAGTTGAAGGAATATGATGGCAAGAAGTTGGTCTCGGCCACGAAGGAAGGATTAAAACTTGATGATGAGACAGAGGAAGAGAAAAAGAAGAAAGAGGAGAAGAAGCAATCTTTTGAAAACTTCTGCAAGACAATGAAGGACATCTTGGGCGACAAGGTTGAGAAGGTGGTTGTTTCTGACAGGATTGTTGACTCTCCTTGCTGCTTGGTAACTGGAGAGTATGGCTGGACGGCTAACATGGAGAGGATCATGAAGGCTCAGACTCTGAGGGACAACGGCATGGGTTCTTACATGTCGAGCAAGAAGACAATGGAGATCAACCCTGACAATGGTATCATGGAAGAGCTAAGAAAGAGAGCTGAGGGTGACAAGAATGACAAGTCTGTGAAAGATCTTGTGCTGCTGCTTTTTGAGACTGCTCTTTTGAATTCCGGATTCAGCCTTGATGATCCAAACACATTTGCTTCCAGAATTCACAGGATACTGAAACTGGGTCTGAGAAATGATGAGGACGAGAATGCCCATGAAGATACTGATATGCCTGTTTTGGAGGAAGATGGTGCTGAGGAGAGCAAGATGGAGGAGGTTGACTAAGGTGGTAGATCCCATCATTGACACTTCATGGTTTGGGTTTGATGATATTTAGCCGGTAGAAGTGTGAGTGTGCAAGGCGATAACGAGTCTCCATTGTGTCTTCTGCCAATGTCTTCAGTTTCGTGTCTTTCTCTTTTCTCTTTGGTTTGTAAGATCTTAAGCAGTGATTTCCAATTTTCTTACTCTTTACCCAATAGGCGGTTTGTTTTAATGTTATTTCCCGCGTTATAATATTTTATGGGAGAAAGATGAAAAGACGGTTTATAAAACTGTTACAGCACACCCTAAAAATATATTAGCACGTGGGAAGCTTCATTCCCTTCGCAGCCAACGGTTGGTTTTTAAATTTTGTATGCTCACTCATATCTTTATTTAGAATGAAAAAATTTGAAATGATTAAATATTACAGTTTAAACATTTGATTCCACGGTATACAGTCAAGCTACATGTTTCAAACAGTTGTTCCAGAGTCTCAGCTGCCTGATTCTTTTATAATGGCTTGAGTTGATTGGGCTGTTTGTGGAGCAAGAATATTTTTAGGTTATTATTGATAATCTGTAGAAAAAATTTTAAACACCATGGCGACTTTAAGCGACAAATGTAGATAGGCTTTGCGACATTACATTAAGTACCTTGTCCCTAATAAAATCATAAGTCTACCATAAATATAGCAAACGTATTAATCTTTCCCAAATAAAAAAGGCTAATTTAAACCACGAGATCAAGGATTGTTGCTCATTCAAAATTTGAAAAGTCCTTGAAAACCATAGAAATGCAGTGGACTTGGCTTTTTATATCTCATTACCACAACTGTCCCAGAGGCAAAACCTAACAGTGCGAATATCAAGATCCTTTTTAAATAACTTTTCCCATCGTTCTTGCACATATTCTACCAGAGGACATCATTAAACTTCGTCGTAAAACTGTATGAGAAACTGTAATAGGGATGTGAACCAAAGGAAACATCTCAAATGCTTCTCCAACACAGACCTTCAACCACCTAGTAAAAACATTACTTATGGCAGACCGTCTTTATAAACTAAACATAATAAAACTCAATTAAACACGATGCAAATACTGATGTGGGTTCCATTTCCACGCCAAAGCTAAGAGAAAGCCAAAAATTTCATAATCAGCATAATATTTTCTTTTGAAGGTTACAGAACACTATAGAAAATTCAACAAAGGCATTTGCTTTGTTCTTAAGATTTGAGACACTAATTTGAGACAAACATGAGCTAAGACAAATGAAATTGTCTTCAAGGAAAACCTGAACCTGATGGAGCCGCACCATAGCCTCCACCTCCTCGACCAAAACCAGGTCTTCCGCCAGAACCCTGCAGAAGGAAACAATATTAGAGGTGGAATAGTCAAGCTAGTTTCATCATGTACAAGACATTGGTTGGTAAAATAGCAGCCAACAAAAACAAATAAAATATTGTTCTATATTGACAGTTAAACCACACTTTTAAGACTATAGTTTTCTACCCCTCATGATATTGCCTAAAATCTTTTATGCTATTTCCTGTTGGACTTGCTCGTAGCATTAGTCTTTGCTGACACAGATACAAGCCATCCTTGTTTGTAAGGAATCACTGTCATCCATCAAATACCTATAAATAATTAATGCTAAATGCTTTCGTGTTTTATCTAGGCATTTGAATCTGAAATAAAGTTAAACAATGATCATTAGCCATTAATAATCCAGTTTCAAATATTTAATTCCAGTATTTCAAATAAAGACAATCCAACTGGTAAAGGAATGACATTAAGATGTAAGCTCTGAGTTATTTGCACTCACAAACTCAACCAACGATTATGCTATGAAGTGTACACTAATAGAAAATATAGGAACATGTTGAAAATTTCATTACCCTGAAGGATGGCTGGAAATCTGCAGGGGCTCCTCCCTTCTCACCACCAAAGTCACCACGTGGAGGACCTCCACGGTACCCTTCACGGTCACCAAATCTTGGTCGGTCACTGTCAAAACGAGGTGGGCCCCTAAGATCCAGCAATCAAAACATATCAGTTCGGTACCACCAGAGCATAAAATATCACTTGGACACAAACATAAACAAGAAGTGAAACCCCTAAATATTCAGTGATCAAAACATATCAGTTCCATAACACCAGAGCATAAAAGATAACTTGGACACAAACATAAACAAGAAGCCAAAATCAGGAATGATGAATTGAGTAAAATACCGTGGGCGATCACCGGGAGGGCCACCCATAGGGCGACCAGCTGGTTTTGTGGATTTCTTCAAAGTGGCAGGCACGATTTCTGATGGAAGATTGAGGTAAGTCCTTAAAAACTCAATCCCATCATTTGTAAGATACCAGTAGTAGTGCATCCACGCAAATGTCTCACGAACATACTCTCTGGATTTGAAGCTCTGCATCAGCTTAATCACCTGCAGATTGGGAACATCGATCTCTGGGTGCTTCACAAGATTATAATCCTTCTTTGCATAGCAAACTCCCTCTATGGATTCAAAGTATTTTTAATATAATTACCAATAATTGAAAACCACATCCTGTCAATGGTATTTTATTAAGCTGCTAGGTTACTTAAAAAGAATAAGAAAACAAACTTAAACTTAGTTTAACATCTAAGTAAAATAAAAGAGAACAATAAAAGTAAAAAGTGTATAATCGTATTACCACTTCTGATAAACAAAGAACTCATAATTAGGCATTTACAGGGAAATCTAAGAAAAAAAATTACACAAAATTATTGAGCCAAATAAAAGTAGATAATATATAGTCATGTCAACTTAAACTTAAAAATGAAACGCATTACTATTTCTGATAAATAAAGAACTCATAATTAGGCATTTACATTGAAATCTAAGAAAAAGAATTACACAAAATTATTGAGCCAAATAAAAGTAGATATTATATAGTCCCGACAACTTAATGAAAAGCACGATATCTGACAATATCCACCTAACATCCTTTGTATTATAAAGTTCCTAATACAACAGACTTCAGATGACAAATATAAAGAATTTCGGACGTGAAGTGAACATAGCATGACAAATCACAAACCAACATAAACCCCATTATTAACTACAAGTAAATTATAAGATATGAACCTTGAAAAAGGTACTTGCAGATTTCCTTGCGGTTCTTCTCTGGAATAATCTGATTATACAGCACAAATAAATGGTTAGCTTTCAAATTCGTACACAATACGTATATATTTACCCAAAAAAAAAAGGAGAGGTATAGTAACCATAGTTGCAAAGCGAAGATGTAGTTAGCCCCTTTTGTCTGTTTTGGCGCAGCAGCAGCAAGACGCACAAAGCTCGTTTCAGTAGAAGATTAACGGGCTTAGAAACCCTAGAGAAATGGGGGTGAACTTATATGGGTGTCTTAACACCGGGTTATTGGGTAAAGCCGAGTGCGTCGGGTTCTTAAAACGCTGGGCTTAGAAATATAGTAAGAGTCTCAGAAGCCCACTTCACTCCGCCCTTTGAACAAACAAATATTAAGCGTAAAAATTTTAAATATGTTGAAATATTAAAAAATTTGGTGAGTGATTAGGTAAGTATTATTTACGTAAAAGAAGGATGAATTACTTACGTATGACGTGAAAAAATAATTTTATTTTCTCATAATTACAAAAAAAAAAATACATAATATAATATAATTACTATTATATCCCTAACAAAATAACATGAATATAAAATATACTTTTATAAAAATTAAAAGTATAATAATAATTATTATATAAAAAATAATTAATTAATAAAATGATACTGAAAAAAATATTTATTATTAATTTTAAATTTTAAAAATAATTATCACAAAAAAAATAAGAAGATATTTGTAATAACTCAAAATTATCAAAGATGTTTGTCATTTTCCCCAAACATTAAGAATACTGCATTATTTGAATTGTAGATTTTGAATGATTAATAAATATAATGTTGAGTGATCATGCATTTTTTACTTGAAAAGGAAATGTGATTATGTGAATATATAATTTTTTTTAATTATTATATGAGGATGTGGAACATTAGGTTTATTTCATAATTTAAAAATACATAAATTGTAAATAATTAATAAATAAAAATATTGCGTGCATTTTTCGTAATAAAAGGATAAGAAGTTACATAAATATTGATTGAAAAAAATATACTCTTTTATTATTATACAAAAATATGGAAACATTAAGTTTATTGCATTATTTTAAATAATTGACACTCAAATAATATGTTGAAAATATCACATTTTTATTAACATAACCAAATGAGTAACTCAAGAAAATTGAAATATGGTAAGATTATGTAATGATGACCATAGTAAAATAGAAGAATGTGACATTGTCTTACTTCATTTGTCTAATATTGACAAATACATTAATAATGTATCCAAAAAACCAAACAATTGGAGATCATTATTATTTTGTTTTAAAAAAATATTGAAATATGTTTAAAATAATAATATATTTATATGAAAAATTCTTTTAGTTTTATTCTAAAATTCATTCATCCTAAAAAAAATTAAAAGAAAAACCAATTTATTCATTTTAATAATATTCAATTGATTTAATTTTTAAAAATTAAGAAACCCAAATGTTATTGTCACTTTCATCACTATAATAAGATATAAAAGAAATCGTACCCTTATTCGAAATAAGGGGCAATGGCAAATATTTTTTTATGTCTCTTTAAATAATAATTATTTTATATTTTATATTTTGTGACAAAATCATCTCAAATTTAAGTGTTGCGACATATATTATTTATATGTTATTTTTTTTATCATTTTATTGTATAATAGTATTATTCCCCTTAATCTTTCTAAAAGTATAAAAATTTAAAAAAATTTAAAATTTAAAATATAATTTATAATTTTTTTATTTTTATAAAATATAAATTTTCCTTATTTTATATAGTTTTTTAATATTATTTTTAGGTATTTCATATAATTTTTAAAATTTTTACTTTTTATAAAAATTAAGGATATAATAGTTATTACATTATTAAAAAAATAAAAGACTATATTTAAATCTCAAATTATTTTATTATCAATATAAAATAAGAATATTTGTCATTAAGAAAATCGCGGGCTATTTGTCATTTTACCTTTGAAATATTAATTAAATTTAGGGACCCAAAGCTTTTATCCGTCCAAGTTTCAAAGATACATGGAGTTGTACAAAGTATTTTCTTTCTTGTTTCGTACGGCCAGCTAAAATAGCAAGTACAATATATAGTAACAGTAGCGTGCCCCTCTGGCACAAAAAGCACAGTGGTGGTCCTTCCCTCCAATGGATCACCTCTCCTCAAAAATTTTCTCACACTTTCTTCGTTTCCAAGCACACATTTTACTGATTTTTGTACTCACATAATTTGTTACACTTTTTTAATCAACTTTCCGAGAGAAAATTCTCACGGTTAGTTGTAGAGAGTGTAATGTTTCATTTTGTCTTTGCTTCCTGTTCTTTTTGTTACTTTGATTACGCAAAAGAAAACGACTTAATTTCAGTGTAAAGATCAAGATCTTTAGGGTTTAAAGTTTGATACTACAAGCAAAATATGTACAGCGGTTGTTTGTTAAATGACTGAACTTTGATGCGTTGAAATTTTAACATGTAAGCAAAGTTACGCATTGATATAGCTTTGTAATGTTTCCCGAGAACATGAGATCAGAAATTGACGATCAATGTTCACAGACACTCTCAAAATCAGACGAGGATACTCCAAAGTTTTGCAAGTAAATGTTCAGACAAATTTAATTTTGTTTATTAGTGTATTTATGTTTCAAGTTTGAGACTCTATTTTGTTAAATTATAGTGTTTGGTTGTCGAGAAAATGGTAGAAAAGGAAAGGAATGATATCTTCTGTTTGTTTTGGATTTAACAAGCTATAAAAACAGATGAACTTTTGAGAGTTTGCCGGGGAAACCAAATAAGCTTCAGACTAGAATTTTTGTCACGTAATTTAATGCATATGAAGCAATCAAAACGGAGCAATTTTTTTTTTTTTCTTTTTTGTTTTGTATTGATAATGCTCGTAACGTATTTTGTTTTTTTGATCAGGGAGTCAAAAGTATCGTATCCACGAAACTTGCTCATTTCTTTAGCTGAGTTGGATGCGTGCAAAAGATTACGACGTGGGTTGGACCAATCAATGTTGGGGTAAGGTGCTACAACCTCATGATGCTATCCAGTCTTAATTATCATTTGTGCTGTCTTTAAATTAGTATGTAATCGTATTGAGTTGTAATAGACCTTAATTGGCACATGAGAATTAGTAGTTTTTTACAATTTTTTTTAATCATTTGTTCTGTCTTTCTACCTTCTCTGTAACAGTGAACTTGGCACTTGTACAACTGGATTATCACATTTTTGTTATAATTCAGGTACTTTATGCTGTCATTGGCATCTCCATGAATGTATTAATTTTCGGTGCTGTCAGCAATTGTTTACCTTGACCATGACTCATGAATTCTGTTTAAGAATGTATTTGAGTAATATTAAAATATTTTTCATCGCCCAAGATTGGTTATGGCATGTGCTCCCGTTAAGTTGGAGTATGAGGATTAGTAGTTTCTCAGTCCAAATGGATTTGTAGTTCTTTAAATTTGGAAAAGATGCTATGCCGAAGTCGAATTAGTGAGAAAAAAAAAATTAGTTGACTAGCTGAAGTTTCATTAACGAGAGTCAGCAATGCGATGTGAATCAGTAATATTCAAAATTCTGTAATTAATTAAGTACTTTTTCATTGAATACCAAATTCGTTTCAAGTTGTATTGCTTAGTTAGTAGAGATGAAAGAGGGAATGCACATGATCCAGTTGATATTTGATTATCTTTGACACCTTTTCGATCTTTATTACAACCAATCCCTAAAATAAGAGGGAGCTGATGATATGCTGACATTTTAATCCTGCCTTCTTAGCTAGTTTATCAGAGGAGTTTCTGGTTGAAAGTGACAAAATTGAGGAACCTAAATACACTTGGCTTGATCTTTCCTCTTCATATATCCAAATAAATTCTTAAGAATCTGTCTTTGGTTGAGCAGCACTAATAATAGGCCTAAGTTTCTTCATTTTGTGATAGTTTTTGCTTCTTCAATGGGTTTTCAGATTAAGATTGCACTGTTGGTTTTGACGCAGTGTTGAATATAATTTGTTACACAGTTCCGTGGTGTGTCCAACCTAGTTCGTTGAGCAGTCGGTAATTTTTATGTGAAAGTATGCTTGATAGGCAATTGAAGTGGTCAAGAGTTATAAATGTTAGTATAATATAGATATATGGAACATCTTACGTCGGTCGTTTATTTATTAAGCAAAGTATCCTGCAAATGATGCGGTTTTTTCTTTGGAGATATCTTTATGAACTTAAATTATGGAAGTTAAGTCACATTATATTTTGGCGGTGCATTGAAACATTCGTAGCCCAGTGCAGATTCTGGCAGATTTCATGGCTACCTGTCTCAACATTCGCACCCAAATCATGATTGTGGACTTCTTGGAACTGGTGCTTCTGCACAAGTAACTAGTTGTGTTTCTGAGGCTTCTGTTCCAGCAGTTCAAGGCAGTGGTTATTATCTACTCAAAAGGAGTAATGCAGCGTATCGGCCTCCACACCTATGTAAGGCATAGTTAGCACCAATTTTATTTTATTTTATTTTTTTATTTTTTATCTTTGGGAATAATGTAGTAGATTATTGAACTTCTTCAGTTGATTTAATTATGAATAATTTTATTTAATGCTCACCCCCCTTTGCAGTCCAGAATGTAAGGAATATGTTCGTAAAGTCACATAAAAAAGGATAATCTTTATCAGAATTTGCTTTTCTTTCAGGCAAAATCACATTCAAGGCCGGAGCATGAGGACTTCTATAACAACGAGACATTTGGTTCTTCTGAGTATCTGAGTCAGGAGAGAGCAGAGGAGGAACGGCAGAGAAGAGGTAAAAACTCTTATCTGTAATTTCTCCTTGGTGAATTTATGTCGGTTGTTCATTCTTGCCTTCAACGTTTCATTTAGCCAGACATTAAAGGTTTACCAATTAATTTATTTTCTAATGCTAATGCAAGTCTCTCCATTCAGATTCATTTGAGCTACTGAGAAAGGAACAGCATAAACATTTTCAACGGAAGCAAGACAAAATTTGTGACGAGCATAAAAAGAACTTGGACCCAGAAATTGGCCTACGTCTGAAAGTTTCTAGAAATTCTAAGTGGTTCATAAACCAATACAGTGAACCACAGGAATGCTTGACCTCTCAATCAGGAACCAGTGATCCTGCTGGGCATGATTTTACTGCACAAACTTTGGGATCCGTTTTTCCACTTCCAGCATTTCTTGAAAGCAGATCTCCTGAGTTGAGTTTTGGGAAAAAATCCTTGGCCGGTACCTTCATATCGGAGGTAACTGATCACCTCACTTTGTCAAAACATGAGCCACTAAGTTGACTGAAATCTTTCATCGTTACACAATAACTTTAAACAATATCTTTACTGTAAGCATGTCGGCGAGGTTATTAATCATTTCTCATCCTCAAAATGGAAATTTTAGTTAACACCATCCCTACAGTTTAATAATGATACAATTGGAATTTCTGATGCCCTTTGTTTTATTACTTTAACAGTCTGGTGACACTAAAAGAGATCACAGCAACGGCTATGAGTTGCATTCTTCTGGTTTAACTCATCAATTTCTTGGAGGTATGCTTATAGCGTATGTGATATTAAGTTAAATAGTTGTGAACCTTTTAAATAGTATTTTTTATTCAGAAACTGGTAGATTTTGTTATGTGAACTTAAGTTTTCTAATTATGTCAGTTAAGTTATGCAGAGAAGCTAAAGATTATTCTGTTTTATATTTCCACAGAAAACAAGCCGACTGGCAGTGTCTCATCGGGTTATTAGAATGGGTTTTTTGAAGTGTATACAGCACAGAATGAAGAAGTTACCGATCAGAAATCCACAAATTTATCTTCTAGCAGGAATGAACTTCCTCAGAATTTTTTGGCATCTATTATCTCTTTGGCCACTGATGAGATGTCTGAGCAATCGCATGAGGACTTGGAAATATCCATGCCTCGCAATATTAATGAAAGTTATTCCACTAATGATCCCTCTATAAAGGGCTGGAACTCTAATTATAGAAATGGAAGGTATCCAACTTATTCTGCTGAGCGTGGTCCATGTCAATACCCCTCTTCTGAAGGAAAAGGACTAGATAAAGCAGATATTGAAACATCTTCAAATCCAAACAAAGGATCCTTGGATAAACTCTGTTTTTCTGAAATTGGAGGTATTAATCATATGCTTTACATTAAAAGAATTACTTGAAATTTTGAAAAGAACTCGTGACTGTACTTTCGACAGGTATCTCAGATGATTTGCAGACAACTGAATATTCTGGCATTCAAAGATACTCAGTTGGCATGATTACAAGGAATCATATCTTGAAGCCTCGTGGTATTCTGTCTCCAGACGGTGATAATAATAATAATAACATAATTCCTTCGGCACTGGGTGTAGTCGAGTTATTCTATTCTTAGGGGACATTTATGTTGGTCTTGGGTTCGAACTTCTTGGAGTGCGTTCAAGTGTAAAAGCCTAGTGCAACTGAGGTTTTATCCTGTATTTGATACCACTGCAATATGATCCCTGTACATGATCTTAATTGATTTAGGACAAGTACTATGTGATCTGCGGACACGTATTCCAAAGGAGTGAGTGTCTGGCCCGTATATGGTCGGCCACCGCGATAGTTGAGTATAGGAATTTTCTCGTCATCCAAATTGAAAAAAAAAAAAAAAAACATAATTCCTTCGACGGTTGCAAATCTTAAGGTATCGTGTCATCAAGCTGTGCTAAGCAAACTGTGGTGAGTAAAATGGAGAGTCTATCAAGCTGATATCCGGACCAAAGTAGGGTTTAATCTTATAAGTGAGCCAGGCTGTAAGCTCAGTCATGTCAGTGACTTTGTGAACACGGGGATTTGATGGATGAAATTTGTTTGCCAGATGAGGACAGTTTGATTACAGTTGACGACTGCACACTCTCACAAAACTCTATTTCCACAGCTATTGGTTCATTGTTTGAAGCTGATTTGTTTACCTCAAGTTCTCAACGTTGATGACAAGCTTGCATCCCTTAGTCCCTTTCCTATCGATAGAAGAGCTATTGAACTTGGTTTGGCCGGTCCTATTTTTGATTCATATGATATGGTTGGCTTGGATACTTCTCACGCAAATCTGCATAACCAGCTATATTACCCACAATTTGGCCACTACCAGATGAATCCAGGGAAAGAAATTTTCAAGTCTTCATATGCTCAAAAAGTACAAATGAGTTCTAGAATGGGTTTCTCAGATTCAAGGACCCACCGTTGTGATCCACAACCTCTCCATCATTTACCATCAAACGTGCTTTCTGATTCTTTCCAGCATTCTCATGCTGACCTAAGCTGGTTTGGTCATTCTGTCAGTAGTCCCTGCAAAATGCTCCGAGCAAATTTTCTTCCCATCACCAATTTCACGGACTTCCTAGAGGTTCTCCTTGTCCCTTTCATGAAATGACTTATTGTGCTCACCGTTCACACTATTTTCCTTTCCATTATCAACCACAATTTGGTATGGACAATTTGGCAGGATATAATAGAGTTAGATTTCTTTGTTGATGACTAAAGGATGTTAAATCACTTTTTATGATGTTAGATTTCTTTTGACGATGCTATATTCTATATATCATTTGGAGACAGACTATACTCAAAATATGGATACATTATACATAGCAATGACCAAAAAAGGAACAAGGAAATGAGTCAACATATTTTAACAATATATAGAATGATATTTCTTTGGTACAGTCGTCAAATTTATTCAATTGTTGATTATTCTATTAGGCTTGTATTACTTGATCTGCTGCCTTAATGTTGAGAGGAAAGACATAAGTAATGATAAGCACTTGTAGGGATCATGTAGGCAGTAGGTATTATATCTAAATTGTCTTTAGCCGCTAAGAAATTGACAGCCTAAAAGAAAAGAACAAAATAAAAGAAAAGCTAATAAGTTAATTTAACGTCATTCATAATATAAATATACCGAAGTATATATACATGCGTTAATGAACTTTTTAATGTAGAGATTATTCACATCTTCAGAGTTGAGTTTAACGGTCCTATCTTTGGAGCTGTTAAAAAGTGAATACAGAATGGGGTATATTGGGTAAAAGCGCAGAGAAAAAGGTATAGCAGCAACGAGACTGTTAACCTTTCAAGTGTCAGTACTCGGCAGTGCAACGCAAAAAAATCACTCACTAAATATAGCGTAAAAAATGAAAGTACAACGAATCAGCATTAATAGACAAAGGACATCCTCATTATCAGCACTAGCGAAGACATTCTATTATTTGTATGTAAAACATACCACAAAAAAGATGCGCCGAGAAATTGAATTTATTGTACCTGTTTCTCTCGGAAAATATTATAGCAGCATCCACAATATATCACCTACATCACAGAATATCGCTACACTAATACGTCAAAACTTGAATACATAATAATTCAGCACTTTACACGACAGCATTCATATAAAACTATACATTCCAGAATTGAGATTTCTGTCCTACCTTTTTTAGATATATGCACGAAACCGGAACGGTAAATTTTAGAATCAAAACAGTCCAACCACTGGTCTGACTGAGTGGGTAAACTAAACTGGTAACATCCAGTGTAGGCTTCTTTATATTAGTTGGCAGCTTGAAGGATCAGCCTTTTCTCCTGACACATCATCACACCAGAGTTGTCATTTTTTGGCAAAAAATGAATGAAAAACCTTGCGTGGTTGACTAAGGCAGTAGAAAACTTGTCCCTCATCATCTACCCAAACTAAACATTCTTCTACTGGCCATCATTAACTAGAATCCTGTTAACACCACTATGGTCAGTTGTCTCCACATCAATTTCATAGGATGAGAGCAGCCTTCTCTGCATCAATATAGGTGGAAAAATCAGAGATACATCAATGGGAAGGCAACAAAATAACTCTATTCACCCATTTAATTTTCTAAATAACACAAATTTTCAACACAAGCTCCATCTTGTCAACCAACAAAACTGAAAAAGAGAACACTGTTATGCAAATTTGTTCTAAATGCAGATAAATTTCATGGATTGCTCAGTTCATATGTAAAAAATAAGAAAAATAATTTCTTATGTGTCTCATGGAAGAATCATTGCAGGTTAGACGTTGCAAATTGCCAAGCAAAGACCTACCAAGAGCAACACATAAAGCTAAAGCGCTCATTCCTATATATACCCCACAAGCCACTCAAAGACAATTTATATAACATCAGGTAGAAAGAACGCTTAAGACAATTTATATAACATCGGGTAGAAAGAACACTTACATGATCCTCAAAAACAGGGCTGCTCAGATTAATTGAGAGGTTTCTCATCAACAAGAGCACCTGCATGGAAGCCAGAAAGATGAGTAAACATTATAGCAGCCAGAGGGCATCAAATTAAAGCAGCAACGGTGGATTCCGACTTACGTAACAACAGTTATTAAAAGAGCAATTACAAAGCCAAAAATCTTCAATTTTATCAATAACAGAAGTTGCAAGTAACATACTGTTTCAACATCTATAGGATCCATATTTTTAAGTTTCTGCAAATGACCAGAGGCATTTGGATCAAAAACACTGCCAATGAAAGTGTACACTTGAGCAAAGTCAGGCAGAACTGCATCAAAGAAAAAGGACATTAATATGGCTGACGAAAAATGTGAGAATATCGCACAACTTGTACTTGAAGTTATTAGCAGCACAGAAGGAAAGTTAAATGCCTCACCTCTTAACGGATGGCCATTATTCCCTTGATCAGTCACTTCCCCTGCTACTTGTGCTTTTGGTGTACTCTCGGTGCTACTGCTATGGTTATTTGCCACAGCTGGCCCTGCAAAGCACATATCAAGTTTTAAAAAACATATCTTAATTGGTTAATTTCAGTAGCTACAGTTAATTAGGCTGATGTTATTAACATAAGAAAAACAAAACAAACCTTTCGTCACATGTGATAAGCTGACTGTTTGCACATTGTTTGTCCAGGAAGATGCAGCAGCACTAGCCATAGGAATCATAAGCATTGACGAGGAATCAGGCCCTAGAAAATGACCAAGTTCAAGTTGAGCAGATGATTGAACGGTACCCGATGCTTGTGAGTGCACTGAAGCTGTCAAAAGTGTTGTATATAGATAGGATTACACTAAATTTGCATAGTGAATACTAAACATACTTTAGAACAAACTATTCTAACCATTTTTTGAGGCCTTCTGAGGATAGGGATGAGCAGCTTTCCTTTTAGGCCTGGGTGGAGGTAAATGCTCAGCTGTTCCATTCTTCTGAACCTTTAGAAAGTACTTCTGTGCATGACTGCGGATCTGCAAACAGTTGTCTTTAAATTTTTAGATAATTGTTGGAGATACAGGTATCCACCAGTACTTCAGATAGCAAAGGATACTTAAATTATATATTCTGTCTCAATATATCAAACTATAAGAATCTCTGGAATGCACATAGAATCCCAGCCGGAGAACAAGTTAGAATTTAATGAAGCGTGAATGACAGACTTCCTTCACTTTAACGATCCCTCATCCCCATTGCTCCCCCCAAAAATTATTCATAATAAAAACAGGAAAGTAAGAGAGAGCATGAAAAAAATAGGCATTACAGATTATAACAGTTATTAGAATAGGAAAAAAAAAAAAAAAAAAAAAAGTGATTTCAGTGTACCTGAATAACTGTCTTAGACCCAACAAATGCTTCAATCTTCTTCCAGTCACGATCAAAGCTGCACAGAATCAAGACAGCAAATAGAACATCAATAAGGAAAAGCAAAGTGAAAGAATAGTGGTTGATATAAAATTATCCCATGTCTTCTGGGAATAGTCAATTAATTTTCAACTTAAATGAATTTCTCCCAGAAAATATTCTCTCTCCATCATTAAAGAACCCAGTAATCCTGAAATTTTTAAACAATATTTAGCATTGCTTTAATAAAATGCTCCATTAATGAGTGTCATACAACATAGACTACTTCTATAGAAACTACTGTCATACCTTTTCTATGGTTCCACAGCAGTCACCTGTGGCCCTCTTTACATTGTGTTTTCCACAATAAATAAACTTAAAAAATGGAACTCTTCTATGAATCTAAGAAGATAACTAACTTTTCACAAATCATATACTCTTCTCCTTGCCAAAAGGTTAATAAAAGCATTACATCTTAAATCATGAGATTTTTCCCTTTTTACTTATTAATTAGATACGTTTTCAAGTTCATTTGTTCCAATTTATTATTCCTAAACAAAACTTTATAAGGATAGTAGTGAGCCACTCTAAACAAATATTAAATTAGGCAGTCCATCCAAAACACATTACATAATCCATTTTTCTGCAAGAAACTCAAATTAAAAAAAAAAATTCCTAATGCGTCCTTTAGTAGCCAAGCAAAAGAAAAATAAAACACTGAAAACCGACCAAAATTATTGAAAACCAAACCAAAAATTGGACATCCTGATTTCTCAACAAAAAAAAAAAATGTAGCAAATCATCATTCAAAGTTCCAAATAACAAAATTCTGGCACCTCATTTAATGGTGCTAAAAAATACAATTAAAATTTCAAATAACAAACAGTTCAATTTCTAAAATTTTAGCGCTACTTCTCTTGAAAAACAAACTAAAACGGAAGCCAACCTTATCGAGTCCAATTCAACACTCTACCTGTACACTAGCCTTATATATCTCAAGCGAATAATTTACTTTCTCTCATTCAAATTTCTCGGAATCCAAACAAAAGCTAAAAGAACTCTCTAAAAAACTCCAAGGCGCACCAAATTACACAGATAAACCAATTATTTACTAAGAAAAATGATTCCAAGACCCTAAAAATTCAGCACCATTAACACAACCGAGAAGTAGTACATTCAATTAAACGGTGAAGAATTTAACACAACAAAAGAAAAATAAAGAGTATTACAGCTGGAGAGCTTCGAGGAACTTGTCGTGTTCAGGTTCGGTCCAGCTCTCTCTAGACTTGGTTATGGTGTAGGGTTTTCGGATCTTCTTACTCGGATCCTCCGACGTGGACACCGTGGACGTCATGGCAGCCGTTGTTGACGTGGCGAAGGGTACGAGTCCTGGTAAGGCCATACCATTCGGATCTAAGTAGAATCCTTCCGCCTGGTTGGGGTTTTTGGATACCATCAGAACTCGACGTTTTCTGATGTTATAGCTTTGGAAATACGGAGAAACTTGGATTTGGGTAGAGAATGTAAAGCTTTTATACGAGAGCTTCCTGGATTACAATTGGGTACCCTGTGTTTTAGGTGAGTTTGGTTAAGTAACGAATAAACGTCTGCCACGTCTGAAGCAAGAAACATAGGACCATGTCGAAATGAATAATTAATAATTCAGTGTGCCTAGTAAGCATACCCCGTTCGGACACATAAAGATATTCTTATATTTAATTTTCGTTTTACTTTTGTGTAAAAAAAAAAAAACATAATAATAAAAAAAATGTCAAAATAAAATGTCTTACTTTAATTATGATAAATAAAAAGTTAAATTAAATTTCTCAAATTCTTACTCAATTTTAAAAATGATGGATGTTATATTAATATTTTTTTATTTGTTATTTTGATTTTTTTTAGTTTATTTCCTTTACAACTAAAATAAAATAATTATTTTTGTTAAGAAAAAAGTGAAGTTGAAATTTAAGATTTTATTCTTTTTATTTTATTTGCTTAAAATGACTTTTGGACATGTAAGTTTAATTCAGAAGTTATAAATCTATATTGGATTCTACGCATTGAACTACTCAAATTAAATATTCTTATTTTTTATCCACCCAAAAAATATTTCTTAAAAATATTGCATGAATATAAAATAAACTCGCACTAATGTAAAATTCAAAACTTAATTCTCTTATACTACTCTAAAAAATACTTAGATAAATAAATTTTAAGAAAATCATATATTTGAAGATAATAAATTAATTTATTTTATTAATAAAATAATAATTGAATTATGCTAACACAAAAAAATTTACAATTTAGAGATTTAATTTTCCGTTAATTAAAAAACTAAAATAATAATCGTTTAATAGTTTTTTGAGTGCATGAATTATTTGCCGTGGAGCAGGATCACAAGAATTTTTCTCTAGAAAGCAAGGCTTGCTTTGGGGAAGTGGAGAGTCGGTCGTATGGTGAGGTTGACGTAGAAATGATAACCATGTTTTAGTCGTGGACACGTGGCAGAGATAAATGCGTTGATGATACAGAAATCCTATGGCCTCGTGTGGTCTAGCCTTTCCAGTGGCCGAAATCGATGCCACATTATCGTTTGGCTCACAGAGGTACATCGTGACCATTGAAGATATTTAATGTAGGACCTACTTCACTGTAGGTCCCACATTTGATATATTTCTACCGTCCACCTCAATCTGCTTTTTGTATGCCTTTTTGTTTTCATCTCCCCGTCGTGAATAGTAGGAGAGTGTGTGGTGCAAATTCATGCAAATATCAATGTTGATAATGCTTTGAAGCCCAATATGATTCGCTTTGTATGGCATGAATTGTGGGCTTAACAAGTCCAAGATTCGTAAAAGATATGGCGGCCCGTTGGTATTTAATGCGTTTTAGTTTGATTTTAAAAATATAATACTTTTAATTATTATAATTACTCATTTTTATTGGATAATTAATATGTAATGTTCATTTATATTTAGTAGTTGGTAACTTTTAATCTATATATATTATTAATGTATGATGTTGAATAAAATAAAATGTCATTAGTCTTTCTAAAAAATTATCTTTAAATAATTTATTATTCACATTAATTTAAGAGTAAGAACTATGAAAATTATGATGAATTAACGATGGTTAATAAAAAAAAAAAAAATCAATTTGATTAAATGAATTCAATTACACAAAATGGTATTTTCATTGACAATGTATTAAAAGGGAAAAAAAGATGCCAATTTTAATGGAGTTTCAAATTATATTACGCGGGGATAGTCTCTCTCTATTGTATATAGTGTAATTTTTTTAAAACTTTTATTCTAAAAGGTTTTAATTTATCATAATTTAAATGCGAGTATTATTAAAAATTTTAAATTGTATCTCAACTACAGTACCAGTTAATTGATAATGCTATTACAATTATTAAATATTTAAAAATTCTTAATAATATAAAATTTATAAATCTTTAATAATTACAGTAATATAACTCTATCAACTGAATTGTCATATTATTTTAAATTTAAAAGTTGAGAAATAATTTGAATGATTATTATTTAAATAAATATATAGTAATATAAATATCAGTAATTTAAAAAAAAAAAAGTAAAGATAAAAGGATAATATAAAACAAGTAAGTTTAAAGCTTATATACTTTAGTATTTTCTTTTTAAACATTATTATTTTGTAATTAAACACAATAAATTTACTATAGTTTTGTTTATGAATCATTTTGTTACAAAAAAGCATGTTAATTTATTTTTTACTTAATTTAAATTTCCTCTAAAAATTTATAAATTGCACATAGATATTATTTTAATTTATTTATTTATTTTTTTTCATATGCATAGATACACTTCTTTGAGGTAAGAATTGTCTTTAATACACTTCATGAAATAAACACTCGCAAGTTTCTTCCCATTACTCATCTATTTCTTTATCATTGAACGCTGAATTTTACAATAAAATAACACTCATATTTGAGTCATATTTATTTCTTTATAAGCCCCAGGGATTTATGTTTTTTTAAAAAATATTAATAAAAATACAAATTTAAATTTAAAAGAAAAAATTAATAAACGACAAATTATTAAATGGGCATGGTCACCTATTGTATAGTCTGTTGTGTTTTTCATGGATACAATCATGTAATAGATAAAAATGCACAATCCTTGCGATTCATGATTGTCTTTTATTTGTAATAATTATTTTCTATTGTTTTTTCAAATATTTACAATTCAACCAAGTCTTATTCAATATAAAATCAAATTATATGTAAAATATTTAATGAAATATAACTTGAGATGGTCATGTATTTCAGACGTCTTCCCAAAAGTACAATTTAAAATGCAGCCTTTTAATTTAATTATATTCTTCGCAAAGGTGCAACCACAAAATGCACGATCAACTTTTTCATAAAAGTAATTTGGTTGAGTACACAATCATCTGCTTTACCAAGGCACAATATAAAATGTTTGATCCTCTGCTTTGCTGATTTCATAAATATATTGAGAAGGTGCAAATTCATAAACTAAGTAAATTAATTATATGTAATAAAATTTTTTAAAAAATAGATTTGTATGAAATTTTTTTTTTTTTTTTTTTTTAGCATATAATGGTGTGAATTCCCTAAATATCAGTAATTTAATTTACGAGTGATAATCCATTGTAATAGTCAAGTAAAACACGTGTTATATAACATTCACAACAATTATATCAAAATTATCTTTGTATTAATTTAGATAATAAATTATATTATTAAAAAAATAATAAAGAGCTTGGATTTTAAATTTTTAGATGTAGAAAGAATTTTGGGTGACGAAGAAAAGATTGACGAAAAAAAGACTATAGGTACTTTTTGAAGGAGACAATTTGATGGAATTTTAATTAGGGTACTTAAATAAAAATAATAAATTATTTAAATTTATTTATAATTTTTTAAATTTATAAGGGTACCAAATAATAATAAGCGTATATTAGAAGGAGAAAGGTTATCTTTGACAAAACACAAAACATTTTCAATCCCCACAAATATAATTGTTTGTCTTTTAGGTGATAGTAACACTCCTTTTCCTTCCTTCCCATTGGCCATAGGAAATGAAGATAAGCATAACGCAAACGAGCGATGGATACCTACTGCCGGTTTAGTGGTTTTGGTTTGTTGAGTTGGAGGCTAGACGAGAGAGAGCAGTAAATTACGCTTATGCACATATTTTTACTTTTTTGATAAATAATATGAAAACAAAGTATATATTAGGATTTTTTTAAATATTATGATTAAGATGTCACTTAATTCATCAAATATACTATTATATGTGGTTCAATTATAAATAATCTTATAAAATTTGTCATAAAAAATATTATTTAATATAGCGTGGATAGCGTTATTTATTAAATTAATTTTCTAAAGATTTGAATTATGTTAGAGGATGTCAAGTAATTAATAGGATCTTGACCAAGGCTTTAAATAGCAAATTGAATGAAATTAATTTTAGTTCAAATAATAAGAATTGATTTTGTAAAAGAAGGCTGGTTTTGAGGTTTGAATTGTAATGTATCTACGTTTATGTTCTACTTTTTATCATTACATCAATGTCCAAATTTACAATCGAGTTTAAAATCAAATTTTGGATGGGATAATATTCGAATAGATTTTACAAATTTGTGATATCTATACATATTCTTATGTACGCAATATTTATTAATTATAAAATTATTTTTAATTTTAAAGTATTATATTTAAATTTTCAAAACTAAACTTATTGATAAAAATTTTAAATAATTAAATTAAAAAATTTAATCTTTAAAAAATAAAAAAAAATAAAATTTTAATTAAACCATATGTAGATAAATAAAGTCTCTTAATTATTAAATTGAAGATTAGAGCACACAATAATCTATATAAATATTATTATACCTAGTAATATAAACTATTATTATAAAATTAAAATTGTATAGCATAAATTATATAATACTTTATACAAAAAAAAAAAAAAAAGATATTAACTACAACGTAAAAGTTATATATCACAAATTAAAAAAAAAAAATAATTTAGATTTTAGGTTTCGATTTTTATTATTTAATTTTAATTAATCGATCTCGAGAATCTGTCAAATTTACAAATCCATTCATGCCAAAATTTAAGCCTAGTCCAATATGATTATATTAAGGCTGTGTCTAAGCAGATTTGTATTTTAAAAGCACATGTCCATTCAATGCAATATGAGACTGGTAGGGCGTGCAAAATTCGCCTAGTATGGTTGTTATTCCATTTCTAGTAAAAAGCAACTTGTACAATTTTCTCGTTTTCACACATGCTTGTGATGCCATGAAATTATAGACTTTAATTTGTGAAATATATTATTTTTAACAAATAACACTAAACACATTTCTTTACTTGAAAACATCATTTTTTTTTTTAAATTTTACAAAAGCATCACTAAAGACAAAAATAAAGGCTCGACTCTATTCCCCTTATAGCAATCTTATATTTATTTATTTATATACAAGAAATATAAAAAAATATTTGAGATTATCTAATTCTAGTTTTTAATAATTTATTTCACAATAATTATAAATTAGTACGTATCCTTTGTTAGCCAAACAAAAAGATGATATCATTCTATATCGTTATTATCCCTGATAATTTCTGCAACAACAAGATCATAAAGAGTTTATTCTAGTTCCACAACTTGGCATCTTCAATTTTTAGCTTAAAATTGGAAAACGTTATGGAGAGAATCGCATTGCCGTCATGTTTCATACCCATGTGAGAAAACACTTTATAAAACAAATGGAGGTGAAGAAGAAATTCATGGTCACCCGATGAAAACAATAATGAAAAAACAAAATCCCTTGACGCGGAGCTGCAGGCTACACATATCTGGCGCTTGATTTGAAGGTATATGGTGTTGGACATGTCCAGAGATTAATTAGGAGCCGCAAGATGGACAGAATTTGTCCGATGCTCGACATGGATGAATTCGGCACCAGACTTGTCATCTTGTGTTATGATAATTTACATTTTCGCCCTTTTTTGCATTTTATTTGACTTTGTTTATTTTAGAACTTAAGGACAAACTTATAAATTTATTATTATATTGTTTTCATTATAACTAGAAGTCCAAACTCTAGTCCTAACAACTTTCAACTCAAACACAAGTTTCTCTCAATTTTTTAGGGTTTTCAAAACTCTAATTTGGTGGATTCCAAGTTTTAGTGATCCATTCACACAAAACACATTTCCACTTCATCAATTTGGTATTAGAGATAAGTATTAATTTAGGATAATGACTGATAGTAATGGTGATAAAATTAACCAATCTCATTACATGGATTATAGATTGCAGGTTTTGAAATATTTAACTCTTAGTTAAAATATCTTAATAGACATCCTTTACACAAATTTAAGTGTGTTATTAGGTCACGTAGCTATGTTAGAGATTAATCATGATGGAGTTGTCAAAAGCTCCATACTAAATACCCTCATCGAATGACTGTCGTTTCATTGAGAGAATATTATAAATGTAAATGGTGATGATATTAAGAAATCGAATGATCTAGATGAGGCAGAAGATGTACTATACTATTAATAATGAGCATCTTGGAGGCCACAAAAGAGGACGAGACTGTAGACAAAAAGGCCGACTGATACCTTTTAGGTGGGTTTATGATAATTTTGAGATAAATTGACCATAATAGTTTGAATTGAGATGGCCGTCATAATAAAATTCTAATGAGAGGTGAGTTACTTACATTCGATAGCACACTAAATATAGAAAAATTTTTAGATTGATTAATAGAGGTAGATAAATTTTTTAATTGTATGAATGTCTTCGAAAAGAGAACGGTAAGTATGGTAGCATATAAATTGAAAGGGGGAGCTTTGATTTGGTAGGATAGGTTACAACAAGACCGTCAAAGAGGTGAATTTCTTAGAATTATGATTTAGACAACAATTAGAGACAATTTAGGCAACAATTTTTGCCAACAAAGTAAGAGAAAATATTGTTCAATCAATACCAAAGGTGTACCCAAAGGATAAAATATGTGCATGAATATATGGCAAAATTTTTGAGCAAATCATTGACATAACAAGTGTCGAGGTACATGTATGAATTAAAGGTAACAATTAGAGAAAAAATCAATGGTTAAGTGGTTACAAGCTTGGATGAGACCTATAATTTAGCATTTAGCGCATAGAATTTGGTAGAGAATAATAGTTGACCAAATAGAAAAAATCAATTGGATAGTAGTAATGATGAGATGAGAAGTTCAAGGGATAAGGTTGAGTTACCTAAGGAGCTAATAGGGAGTCGTAGGGTGTGCTTGACAAAGTTACTGAAAAGAGCTGATAACTAAGTAGTTGGTAAAGCCTAATTACCCTATGCCAACCTATCTTCATTCAAGTATTTTAAATATAACTAACTCAAGCATCCCTTTACGAAAATTCACCAATGTGGGGGTTAATCAAGATAAGGCTACGGATAAATATCAATTAGAGAAAGAAGATAAGGTGCATGATAATGGCTTCGATAAAATGAATAATAAGGAGAGAGTTTGTGCAGTGAGAAAAGTTATGATGACATAAAAATAGGTAATAATACGTAATGAAATAAAGTATTCTAGGTTATTAGTAGGATACATAGAGAGTATTATGTGCTTGTTATCAACTGAAGAAGCCAAGAGAACTTAATTAGTAAGATCATGGTAGAGAAATTGAGCTACTAGTGGAAAAGCATTTATGCCTCTATAGTATTGGGTGGAATAAGCAAATAGGAGGCCTTAGAGTCACTAAACGATGCAAGATACCATTTTTTATAAGTACATAGACAAGGCCTATTATGATATAGTGGATGGTTTAGAGGTGTCAAATATTTTGTTGGACTAACCATTATAATATGACATAAGAGCAGAGCTTAGGGGTCAACAGAATGTGTAATGATTTATAAAAGACGGATAAACTCACATTTTGGGTCTTAAGAGAGCTAAAAAATTGGTAGGAAAAGAACTAGAAGAAAAGGAGGTCATAACTTTGACACATACTAGTTGGAAAATGTGACAAAAGATTAAGGGTGTTTGTAAAGTACATGTTTTAGCAATAAAGGGAGAGATTGGGGCCGTGGGTGAAGCCAACACTAATTCGAAAGACATAGCATCCATTTTAGAGGAATTTCAAAATGTTTTTATCAAGGAGTTATTGGAAAGACTACCGATTTGCAATATTCAACACCAAATTAATTTGATTTTTGGATAAGTATACCAAATTCACAACATTGTTGGATGAGCCTAAAGAAAAATGAAGTGTTGGCGAAAAAGATAAAGGAGTTGGCTCAAAAAAGATCCATTCAAGAGAATTTAAGCCCATGTGCAATTCAAATTTTGGTAACACCAAAGAATGATGAGAATTAAAGGATGTATTTGGACTGTTGGGCAATTAATAAGATTACCATAAGTTACAAGTTTTCAATCTTAAGACTCAATGATATGCTTGATCAATTAAGGAGGTCAGTGGTATTTTCAAAGTTGGACCTACATAATAGATATCGCTAAATTCAAATTAGGTTAGTAGATGAGTGAAAGACGACATTTAAGACCTAAGATAGATCATTTGAATGGCTTTTCATGCAATTTAGGTTGTTATAAGCCCCTAGCATATTCATGAGGATGGTGAACCAAATCTTAAGATGATTTATCGGTGATTTTATTATGGTTTATTTAATAATATATTGGTCTATAGCAAGAGTAATAAGGTGAATGTAAATCATCTAAGGAGTATTTTATTAGTCTTAAAAACGAACAAGTTATATGTTAATTTGAAGAAGTGTGCTTTCGTAACTAATAAACTATTAGTTTTGAATTTTGTGATTAGAGCAGGTGGGATCCATGTCAATAAAAGTAAAGTGAAAGCACTTAAAGAGTGGTTTACTCTAAGAATTATGAGAGAATTTAAAATCTTTCATTAGTTAACCATATTCTATAAGAGCTTTATTTGAGACTTTAACACTATTATAGCATTGATTATTGAATGCATGAAGAAAGGAGAATTTAGTTGAGGAGTAAAGGTCAATGATGCATTTGTTGTGATCAAAGATAAGTTATGTATTACTCTAATGTTAGCTCTTTTGGACTTTGATAGATTATTTAAGGTAGAGTATGATGCTAGTGAGAGTAGTATAGGCATTGTGTTATATTAAGAGAAAAGGCTTGTGATATTTTTTAGTAAGAAGTTAAGTAAGGCTTGAAAGAAATGGTCAGTGTATAACAAATAATTGTATTTTATAATTAGAGCATTGATATGAGCACTACCTTATGAAAAAGCAGTCTATCATTTACTTTAACCATCAGTCATTAAAGTATTTGAGTAGTTAATAGAATATGAGTAGTAAAATACACACTCGATGGTATACTTATCTTTAAAATTTCCTATATAAGTTGATACACAAGTCAATAGTTGCTAATAGATTGATAGATACTTTGTATAGCTATTATTACTACTCTACATGCTAAAGTAATAGGTTTTTAGTGTGTAAAAGAGTTATACCCTGAAGATGATAACTTTAAAAAAGTTTGGGTTAGATTATAAGAAAGAGGAGTAATTGAAGACTACTATATTTTTGAAGGCTTTCTAATAAAGGGCAATCAGCTTTACTTATTAGACTCATCCTTGAAAAAAAGCTCATTGGAGACTTATATAGTAGTTGTGTAGACAAACATCTTAATAAGACCAGATGACTGTGGTCGAGAGGTATTATTGGCTAAGTGTGAAGCAAGATATAGGGCACTCTGTGCAGACAGTAAAAGGTGTGGTGTAAAATACAAAACTCTATATGTTATTTTCAGTGCCACAAGTCATATAGGAGGATTTGTCAATGAACTTCATTATTAGGTTGCCATAGACCCAATATGATACTGACTTAATTTTTGTTATGGTTGATAGATTTTTTAAGATTGCACATTTTATATTGTGCATGAGGACATTGGATGTAATACATATTATGCATTTATTCTTTATCGAGGTGATTGACCTCCAAGAAGTTTTGAAGACCATTACTTTCGATCATAACACATGATTTTTGAGCATTTTTTAGAGGAATTTGTAATACTAATTTAGGTCAATTTTATAGTATAGTAGTATCTCAAACCCTTAAATAGATGGCTAAATAGAGATGGTGAACAAAACTCTTAAGAATAACTTTAGAAGTATTTGTAAAAATTGACCTAAATAGTGAGATATAGCATTGATATAAACTGAATTTGCATTTACACCTCGATCAAATGATCCCCATTTGATGGGTACATCCATAGCTGCCCAACCATATTTTAGACCTCCATGCACTACCTAAGGCATCAATGAATAATGCAACAGCTTAAAATTATATGAATTAAGTGCAAAAAGTGTAAGTAAAGGCTTGGCAACAAATTAAAGCATTGAATACTTGATATAAGGTCCAAGCTGACAAGCATAGGCGCAAGAAGACTTTTGAAGTAGGAGATGAAGTTTTGGTGTTCTTTTACAAAGAAAGGGTTCTAGTTAAATAGTATAGTAAGCTATAATAAAAAATTTGACTTGTTCAAAGTCATTAAGAAAATCAATAATAGTGCCTATGCAATTAACTTACAAGACTTTATGAGTATCGTACCAACCTTCAACATTTCAGATATTTATGCATATTATTCAGATGATTCACTGGACAAAAGGTTGAGTCCTTTGCAAGAAGGGGGGAATGACATAAAGCTATAGGCTAAACAATAGCATATCTAACGCTTGATTTGAAGGTATCTAGTGCCAAACACATGCGAGATTAATCAAGAGCTGCAAAAGCATGCAAAACCATAGGAAGAACAAAATGTGTCTGATGCTAGACATAGATGAATTCGGCTCTACACGTGCTGTACACTAGATTCCTTTATATCAGATATCTGGTGCTGAACTTGTTATTTTATGTCATGTAATTTTATATTTTTGCCCTTTTCTATATTTATTTTATTTTAAAACTTAAGGATAAGTTTATAAATTCATTGTTATGTAGTTTTATTATAAATAAAAGCCTAAACCCTAAAAGAGACGACTTTCATACTAAATACAAGTTTCTCGTAAGTTTTTAGAGTTTTCAAAATTTTAACTTAGTAGATTCCAAGTTTTAGTGATTCTATTTACACAAAACACATTTCTACTGTGTCATCGTTATACAGTTCATTTTGAATAATTCACATGCCAAATTTTTGTGTAATAAAGAATTACTATGACTCATTAGAGTAAGCAAAATCAAAAGAAGCAATAAAATATAAATTCTTTGAAACTTTGAAAATTGTGAAAAATTGAATTCTTTAAAACTTTGATCCAATAATAAAATTTAGATTTTATGAGATGGATTCTAATCCAAAATCAAACATATAACAGATCATCAAACACTCTTTCAAAATGAATAAAGTTAACAAGGACATCCTAGTAAATATGTAATTTTTCATGATTTTTTAAATAGATAGAAGTTCAAATTGACTTGAAGTGTATTTGTAACCTTAATTAGTATTATATAACTGTAAAATCATAATATATCAAAAATCAAAAACTTTTAGTTTTAACTCACTTGTTTGCATTTGAGGTAACGATTAAAGATCTTTTTCTAGCTACCAATACTATTCTAAAATCCATAGCCATTGCCTTACCAAAAAGAATGAAAGGAAAGAGACAATTCAAGAAAAATGAGATATGAAATATAATTTCTGAAATTAATTAGGGGTTTTTTTGGTATCAAATATTTTTATTAAAATACAATCTGTTGCCCTTTTACCACTTAGGTGTTAATTTCTTAGGAGCAACTTCGTATGTGTTAAATTCAAAATAATTATAAGCAATAGAGGTGACAAAAATATTCGTGCTGCACTTATGAAAAATATGAATATTGTAATGTTTAAAGAAGATTTGCATGCAGAGCGAATATGATTTAGAAATGATTCGTAAAAAATTCGGATTGAATTTGTATTATTAAATTATTAATAAAATTTTTTTATTTAGAATTTAAAGTAGAATAATTATTTATAATTTTTACTAGTATTTAAATCAATCTAATCTAATTTTGTAAAATTTTGTAGAAAATAATAACAAAAAATATAAAAATTTAAGCCTAAATAAAAAAATAATTTTTTTCACATCATGATATTTAGTAATTTGCGATATACTTGTAAATATATAAATTTATTATAAATATCATTAAATTATTTATTAAATTATGATTATTTTGGTTTCTTTTTCTATAATCATTGTAAAATTTTTTTTATTTCTATTTGAATAAAATTTGATAATAGTGTTGCATAAAAATTTACACTTTTTACAATACATAGTTTTTATTTTTAATGTAATATTTAAAATATTTAATTAAAATTATTTGTACATTTTTTTATTATTCTATATCAAAATAGAATATTTATATATTTATTTTTGTTTTCTTTTAAATTAATATATTTTTAAAATTTTAAATATATTTACAAATCCGAATTTTTGCAAATATTTGATAATGTGGATTAAAAATATTTGTACGTATTCATATTATATATATATATATATATAGACACGATAATTATATTTTAAGTTTGAATACGAATACGAAATTTGGATTTTTGTCGCCCTACTAACTACTAATTCTATTTTAACAAGCGTTCTTTGAAAATATCAAATGCATCCATTTGCCAAATAATTACTTCCAAAATAAAAGTGTATTTGTTTCGAAAGATAAGATGCAAACGCGGTCCTCTTCTATGTTTCACCTAAATAATGAGCTAATTGGGTCCCACAAAGCAAATCACAATTGCGTTACTTGCGTTTGTTGGCCATAACCCTTTCTTTAATACCAGCTAAACCTGAGTTGACTCAGCTAACGCGCCGCCCTTCATTTAATAGGAGTTCATGGTTCTAGGTCATTTTTCAATTCATTGCTTTCCTCTGGACAGAACTCTTCCTCTTCATCTGTACCGCTCTATCATATCTAAGTTGAAATTTATTTGTTCCAATCTGCAAGTTTC
Organism: Trichilia hirta; assembly: GCA_035221805.1. Lineage (NCBI taxonomy): Eukaryota > Viridiplantae > Streptophyta > Magnoliopsida > Sapindales > Meliaceae > Trichilia > Trichilia hirta. The sequence continues at coordinate 4,713,490 of JAWDEX010000023.1, forward strand.
TTTGATAAATTAGCTCAAACCAACCAGGCCTATAAAAATGAAGGTGGGATATTTTCTATTCTTCTTTTTAGGCATACGTCAACATATTGTTGTAGATCTGATCTGTTTTTATATAAGAAATAAGCATGCGTGATTTCAACGTTTTTCTTTTGATCCAGATCTAACAGTTTCTGATCTTGTTTTGTTACAGAAAGCAGTGTTTAAATTGGAAGTAAATGATGACAAAGAAAAGAAGAAAGTCATGAAAAGAGTCTCTGGCCTTTCAGGTATTGAATTTTAACCTTTACTTCCTTCCTTGATTATTCTTCCTTTGTTTGGATGCTGAGAAAATCAAAGAAAACCCAGATCCTACAACTTGGAAAAGTCACCAATTTGATTGATCTTTTGATGTAATTTTTTTTACAGGCGTTGATTCAATCTCAATGGATATGAAGGACAATAAAATGACAGTGATTGGAGACTTTGATCCAGTGACAATAGTGCGGGAACTGAGGAAGATATGCAAGACAGAAATAATATCAGTTGGACCAGCGAAAGAGCCTGAGAAGAAGAAGAAGGAAGACGAGCCGAAGAAAGAGGAGCCGAAGAAAGAGGAGCCTAAAAAAGAGGATGTATCTGAACTTGTGAAGGCTTACAAAGCATATAATCCTCATTTGACTACATATTATGCCAGAAGTGTTGAAGAAGATGCAAATTCCTGTGTTATCGGCTAAATCTGGGTCTCGGATGGAGAATCGAGGAAGAAAATGAATAAATGAAAAAAATTCCTCTTATGTACAGTAGAAAACTATGGCTTGGTTCATCTTTCTTGCTTGCTGTTGGGTTTAGTACTTACGTAACAAACTTTGTTAGTAAAATTTCATTAATGAAATATTATAATTTGTTTTGAATAATTTTCAATGATGTTGATAATGTGGTGATCATACAAAATTTTGAAATTTGAAAATTTTACTTGAACAGAAAGTTTTTCTTTTCCTTGCTTTGCTGTGGCATGTCCTCTTCTGCAAATAGGTGTTCAGGAGTATGGAATATGGATCTCATATGAACGCTATGGAAATTTTTGAATATTTGTTCATAATAAAAGATTCAAAATTCATTCCATGGAAACTCGTGTGATCTAGAGATGTTAATTTACACCTGCACTGCCGAGCAACCTCAAATAGAAATTTTTCATGTCGAATATTAATATAAAAAATATGATTTTATTAAAATTAATGTCAAACAAAACCATCCTAATAATCTTGGAAAGAAGCCATTGTATTATATCTAACTGTCCCCCACTGTAACATGATTACACTACACGTCTTATACATTTTCATAAAATAAAATTAAATTTACAAAAAAAAAAAAAATATGATAATAGTATAACTTTGTATAAATTTAATTTATAGAAAAAATTTTATTTTTAATATTATTAAATATACGAACTAGCTTTCAAGTTAGCGTTCATTTTCGACTTCTCAATTGTTTGTTTGTAACTACATGCATTTTTTCCTAAAACACTTGTATAATGTGTAGCTTACATTACTCCCAGGAGCTGTGAACGTACGCTTGCCCATTAACATTTTCCGCAAATATAAACCACATGTCGGCGAAGTTTTTGCAGTAACTTGTCCGCGAAGTTTTGAAGTGTTGGAACTTCAAAGCCTCTCTCTTTCTGTTGTTTCGTGTGTTGATGTAAGAAATTCCTTCTTATCCTCTGTATATTCATTTGTTTGATTAGGTTACATATAGATATATCACATCCCTTCATTGTATTTTAACTTTATCCCTATAATCTAAAACATTACAACTCGTGTCATAATTTTTCACTTTCTGTTATATTTTTATAAGTTAAAAATTTTATCACAAAAGGATAAAAGCATGTACAATAATACATCTGATTGCACTACAGAATAACTTGTTTGATTAATCGAGTTTTATTTGGCCGGTCAATTGTTTCATTCATGTTTTTCCCTAAATTTTGTTCTTAGTGTATGGATATGTTAATCTCAAGAGAAAAGAGGAGTAAGGGTATTGGACACTTGGTTTTGTTAATAAGAAATATGGTCAATCATTATTATTTTATATTTTAAGTTTTTGATAATTAACATCAACAATGAAACATACAATTATTAATAAGCCAATATATGAATCTCACATACTCTATGTTGCCTACGAACAATTAATTAATAAAAAAAATGGCCGTCTATGTTGAAAAAATCGAGCTATATTTATTGTTGTTGTTTTTTGGTTCTCCTATTTTATTAATAAAATTAACGACGTAAACTTATTTCTATTTAACGACATAAAAATTTTGCATGAGATTATCTCATAGATCAAATTTTTTTAGGTAATCTCAAATCTTTTGTGTTGAAATGTGTTTGGAGACTTCTTAAAAAATGGTAGAAGGTCACCAGTTATATGAAATTTTTTAAAAATTGTTGTGTATGAAACAAAATGCATAAATTTTGAGCCTATTAATCTATATCTCGAATTCATCAATGATATGTATTTGTTACAGATATAGATTGTATTGTGCCGTATCAATATTATTCATAAATTTCATAAGTTCATTCGTATTTCATGTCGAATATATGTTGCTTAATTTTTAAAACATCGGTCTGATTTGATACATGATTTCTTCAAATTTATATTGTCCGACTAAATTGGAGACTTAGAGTATTGGACTTTGAACTTTTCTCAATTTTTTTTTTTTAAATTTTAAATTAATTAAAATGATAGATACTACATTATTAGTAATTTTTTTTTTTTTTTTAAACATTTCTATTGACATTCGTGCTTAAAATATGAGTCTAATCTGATCTTATATTGTCCTGTATCATACCGGTTTACTATTTTTTGTATTGACCTAATGGTGTGTTGTGTCGACATAATCTATTTGACACTAATAAATATTAAGAACAATGTATCAAGAATGTTGTGCATGTTGTGAATGATAGGTAATTCAATTGGTAAATTTTTTTAGGATGATACAAAGTTTGAAATGAAATCCGTTCATACCAAGTTTGGGGGAATTTAGGCTATTCTTTTGTGATAATTATATAAAATGAAACTTAAGAAAAAGGATGGTGTGCATACCAGGTCATAGAAATAAAACCAAAAGACATAATAACCTTGGTTTGCAAAATTGTTATGTAACAGTGCATTAAAAATAAATTTTACAAAATCATACGAAGTTAATATTTTTTCAGCCATCATCTTCTGTCCACATCTCCACCCAATTCTGCTTCGCTTCTTCCAATCCAAGAAATGATCCTTTCTTCTCCGCATCCCAACTGCTAGAAAGCGGTCCATAAGCACTTCCAACCGCCAACATCCCAAAAGTTATGAAAGTTGTCAGCAATGGATGCCAAAGAGGCACATCAAAAAGCTGCTTTTCCTTCACAACACCAAGAAAATGCAGCAAAACTAATCCAGTAGCCAAAGTAAAACTAACAGAGACAAGAATTATGACGATTATTCTCTCCAACACCACCTGAGGAACATGATTTTCGTCATTGGTATTGTTGTTGCTATTGCCAGAAGTACTTTCAGAAGCACTTTCTTTTAAGCTAGTTGGTGTTCTTCTAGTCCCAAAGCCCTTTGAATTTGCATGAAGTTTCTGTTTCCATGTTGTTGTGGGTTGGTTTATGAACTTTCTCTGGTTTGTGGGGTGGATTAAAGGGCTCCCTGTATTGCATAAGAAGGGTTTGGGTAGAACAGAGAGGTTCCTTGTGAACAAAGTAGAGTTCTCATCAGTACTTTTTTGGATGCTGCTTTCTCCTGAAATAAAAAATGCTAGTAATTGTTGCGAATGCTAATTATTATCTTATCCGAAACAAAATATATGGTCCAGCATTTTTTCCATTACGAAATTTTGGTTTTTCTCATATGATACTTTCTGGTAGATTTTATTTTGAAATTCTCTTTCGCAGAATGCAAATGGACAAGATTTTTTTTTCCTTCCTTCTCTTTCTGTCCATTTCTTTTATTCTTTTAAATTATTATTAAGATAATTGTTTGATACTGATAAATGTACACTATATTTTAAAATTTGCATCTTAACTAATATCAAAGATGATGTGTTAGTATTACCTCTTCTCATATATCTAGTATTTCCAATGAATTTAAATAAAAATATGAGGTATTATGTCTTTTAATATTACTCAAATTCAATGCTATAATTCAGTCCCTGATTTTTAGTAAGACAACAAATATGAACACACTTTGATTTCTTTTAATAAATTACTACTTGTGGGAAGTAAGGGGTATCTTCAGAAAACTCCCGAGGTTTGTAGAAACAATATATAAAGTAATAATCTGGAATAAAAGGGTGTAAAAGGCAAATGATTTGGCTGAGCATTTTAGACAGTGTTGATTACAGTGTGGTGTGTTTTGAGAGTCATGAGAAATTGGAAGAAATTATGGTATTGGGTGATATTGTGAGTTGTGCAACGAATTCCGAGATGTCATTGGTAAGAGGTGAGAAATTGAAAGCAGGAGCTCATATGGATTTGGTTGGATCGTATAAGCATACAACGAGAGAATGTGATGATGAGGCAATAAAGAGAGGGAGAGTGTTTGTTGATAACGATGCTGCGTAGATCGAAGCAGGGGAATTCGTTGGTGCTTTTGAGAGGGGAGTGATTAAGGAGGACATTGCGTGGAATTTGGCGGAGTTAATTCACTGGAAAAAGGATGTAAGGAGAGATTCTCAGGAGATTACTGTATTAAAGTCTGTTGATTCTGCGGCTGTGGATATACTTACTGCTCAATTGCTGTATGAAGTTCACATGAATGACAAACTAATAAAAATGGGGTCAAGTTAAGGTGCCACACTTTTTCTTTTTTTAATATTCAACTATTAAAATAATATGTAATCAATGTTTTAATAATGTCAGAGTTATGCTAGTTATGAATTTACGATTGCTTTTGATTTGTAATTTGTACGCTGCCCAAGAACATGTACTGTATCTTAATTACACAGAACCTTGAAAAAGAATGGATTCTCATTATAATACCACTCAATAAAAACATAAGATGACGGGCACAAGAATTTTTTTTTTCCCACGACATAATCAATCCATAAGTACAACAAACATAACCTCTAAACTAAATATTGAAATTTGACAGTGTCAACATTCATTTTGATACGTTTGTTTCTTTTTTTGAGGCTTCTGATGGGTCCTGGGTAGTAGTAAGTCATTAAGCTGTCCCTCAGCACTATACCCTGAAGTAGCCTGTAAAGAAAATTTATTGGGCATTATTACAATAAAAAATCAATTTCTGATATCGGCATTATTTTATGCTGTAAAATAGTGAAGGAATGGAGAACAAGTCACTCCAAGAAACTTTAACTGCATTATTAGTGGTAACTGCTTCATATGCGATGATTAGACATCCTCAGCAGTTAAGAGGAATTGGCGTTTGACAGATAACAAAATGCCTTTAATAGCTTACAGTTAAAGCCATGAGGTTATTATGTATGGCACTACATAATCCCTTGTCTATATATAGGCATCTTAGAAGTCCTCGTCTTCTACATTGGCATGTGATAGAACACGGACGGCAAACCAAGTAAAACATATTCAAATGAAACAGAAACCTCGGAAGGCTGAGAAACAACTGACATACCCGCGCCTTAAATGAGAATCGCAATGTTTGGATTTGTGTTCCTGAACAAACTCTCAAGTCAAATCCAAGGGAATCTACTCCAATAAGTGCTGCTTCCTGTAGTCAATTTCAAAGAGAACCTGTTAGTTAATATTTCATTATATCAATTAAAGAAACTGACAATCAGAAAATTGCAAGGTGGAATGCATATTACATCGTAGGGTCTTTCTATAAACTAATATTGCAGTTCCTTTTGCATATTTGAAAAAACTAAACACATTCAAATGGCTCACGATTGTAAACCAATTGCAACGGAATTTAAAGGTGTTACAACGTTCAACAATGGGATGCATCTCCTTCAATACAGCTGATAGAATCATATATAAGTTAACATGCTAAGAACTTGAGGACAATTAAAGCTTAAATATTGGCAAAATTAATATATTGTCAAGTGCTAACGCTTTACATCTACAGGAATACCCTTAGATGTCCAACAGAGAGATTTGAGGGCTTGAGTGGTCTTTTCTCCACCAGCTTTCACATGAGATATAATTTTTGCTGCTGAGTGTGCAATAGCATCAGGTTGAGCTTTTCTGACGTCTTCTACATCGACAACAGCCTACAAAGAAGCAGAACCAAACAATTACCTTCTTTCAAGTCAAAGTAGGTATTTCTAAATGGAAAACAACAGCTCATATTATGGGAAAAGGTCATATAATACAGTAAGGAGAAATGCTTTTTAGATTAGTAATTTCATGCCATATATCCGCTAGACCTTAATAATACCTCCTTACAATCCTCAAGGATATCAAATTAAAAAGACTGACGGAGGGGCAAAAACTCTCCAACACACACGCAACTTTAGAGAATAGACTATACTGTCAAAATTTGTTTTAGTTATCAAAATGTCGAATTCCTAGCTGTAATGTTATGGTAAGTACACAGACCAAGAAAGCAACCTTCCTACGACAGAAATTCTCTGTTGACACGAACAACTTTTAAACAGAAAATCTGAACCAGCAACTAGCCGATGATGATATCTATCCAGATCCAAACAAATATGATATCCTTCTAACCTGTTGAAGCTAACATGTTTTAATGTAAAACAAAAGTTGACAAACAAGTACCAGAGTTTTAGCATGCCTACAAGTACAGAAATATCTTAATACCTGGTGTGCATGAGCCCAAAATCAGCTGAATTTTTGATCATCTCCAACTTGTAAAATGAAGTCTCATTGATTGCCATATCATCCTTCTTTGACTCCTCTGCAGACAACGAACCATCTCTGGACAACTCAGATTCATGTCTATGACCATTGATTATACAAAAATCTTCAGGTTTATTTTCTACAGCATTTGCACTAATATCAGTATCACCGGACTGATTGCTTGGTATATGCCTCCAGATGTCTGAGTGTTCTTCAATTAAGGCAGGCCTTAAAAGTCCTTGGATAGCTAGTCCAGCTGGAGGTTGCTCCATCCAATCTATAGGATCATCTGGAGCAACCTATGCATAAAAGAAGGAAAACACAAGAAAAGCTGTCCAAATATATTAACATAGTAAATCAAGAATTTATATTTTTTTACAAGAAGCTGACGTTACAAGGGGATCACAAAAATTGCGGTTATTGAGTTTGATAAATGCAATACCGGCAAAAGCATGAATTTGAGGTTACTTTCCTAAAATCATATCCAATTTGTTTCATTAAGAAACTAGAGAATTAGAATTGATTATTACCTCAGCAAGCTTCTTAGCAAAATACATTGGATGAGAAGAACACATGATCTCCAATTTTGCCCAGTCTCCAACCAGCTCATCTCTTCATCCTCCTCCTCTTCTTCATCTTCGAGAATGTTAACCCAATCCTACAAGCAAGAATTTTACATATTATGAACAGCATTACATTTATTCTTGAAAAGCTAAATTCCCACACCAAAATTATATCTGTAAGGGGAGAAAAGAAAAACACACCTCATCATAATCCTCATCATCCTTGTCATCTTCAACATCACTGTCTTCATCTTCACTCTCATCGATTCCAAAATCAATTTCTGATGGGCCTGCTGATAATTCCATTTCCTTGAGCATTTCTGCAGTATCAAAACCTATTATAACTTGCTGCATTGAATGTAAACCCTGTAAGCCTTGAAAAACTAACAAACAAAAATAATATGATGCACCTTGCTGAGACATCATTGTAAAAAACCACGTTCTTCTAGAAGTATTTGAACAAATTACTATTATGTTTCTGAATGTTGTTTAAATAAGGACCAAAGTGTAACAATTCAAAACCAGAAAGGTGAATTTTTTCTTAATACAAACTTATTTTTTCCTTGCAAGACCAGACAAAACTAATTCTGCTGTGTGCTAAAACTCAAACTTTCACATCACCTTATGGTTTTCATATTACTGTTAATCTACTCTCCAGCTGTGCATGTCAGCAACATTCAAGGTTATAAGGACAACAAAACCCCTACCACAAAGTTATCTTCTGAAGTTAGGCTTTGTAAAATGTCCTCCTCATTTTTTACTTGGAAGTATATATCTGTAGTACATCAGATTAAACAAACACTTCAGTTCAACAGAAAGCAAAGGGCAAATTGATAGAAATAAACTTGGGAAAGACGAACTTCATATATCAGACTTACTTCCATGTTCATCAGTTACATAAGGCAAGTCTGGCCAGATAATATTTTCATGAATTCCATCATTGATAAAATCTGTAAACAAAAATGTCGCCTTACTGTTCACCTGAACATGACACACAACAGGCAACATTAGTAATGCAAACAATGTAATTGAACATCAATGTGAAGTATCATGCAACATTGTTATAAATTCAAGGCATTTATAAAAAATTAATGTTTTGGGAGATTTATTTTATATGCATTATAATGGAAAGCATCAAAGAAGAAGATAAGAGTGCTGAAGCACTAATCCTAAGTCCTAATGACATGACTTTTCCACTCAATTTATGGAGACATATCTCTAGATATGACAAAATGGAGGACACTAATAGCGAGCCCAAACTAGTTAAGGATTTGGTCTTAATTCATCTGAGTTATCTTTTTCGTATGCCCCTGATAGTTTTTGGTGGATACAAATTCAATGTTTAAACATCAGTGCAGGGTAGGCAGAAATTGATTTTAAACCTCGATAAGAAATTTTCTTGAAGTTTAAACATGATCTAGAACGTAGCACAATAATCTTCAGGATAAGACATTAATAAAGAATCACCCATAATTCAGCCCTTAAGATTGGGTGCACATCCTTCTTAATGTTCACATGTTCAGTTTCATCAGGTCTAATCTTCAACATGTTATCATATCTCAATCTAAATATGCAAAGATTATTAACTAAATATATGTTTACTTAATAAGTTGAGGCTCCAATAATTTAGACGACTTGAGATGTGAAGTGACAGATTCATGTGTACAAAATTATCTTGAAGGAGCTACTATTTCAAGAAGTGAAGTCAATAGAATACCTCAATAGTGGTCCTAGTAGTTTCTGCAGCTGTAAGTCTAGCATCAACACCATTCCCTAATGTAGACTCCACAATGTCCTCCGACGGATAATATCGTGTCCCCCATTCTTCTTTACAGGATCCAAAGACATGCTCGAATCCTATTCTTTATAAGATTGCTCCTCCTTATCAAGGATATACCATTCGATCTTCGAAATTTATTCCTGCAAGTTAATCTTCACATTCATAACTTGCTTTCTTAACTATCTACAACTGCTACTAAGAAATGCTGCAAATTCAACCATTTTAACACTCAAAAATTTGAATATCTTGATAAACTTAAAAGTTAGATATAAATATTCTGATTGATATCTAAATATAACACTTTAGTTTCTTCGTATATTTCATGAACAATGAAATGATTGCAGACTAGGAAAAACTAAAATAACATAAAGCATTATCAAGATATGCCGGAGCAACCGCAGTGAAAAAGCCAGCGAGAAGAGACGTTGGAACCACTAACATCCTCCTCGCTGCAGATAGTGCGGCTATCTACAATTGAAATGCAGCACAAATTCAGTATGTCAGGCGTTGTTTGGTTACCGAGGAAATACAAGAAAATTAAAAGAAAACGGAAAGTTTAAGTCGCGGGCGGCTGTTAAAAACTTAAAAGGTTGTTATAATGAACGAAATTTACGGGACAAGGTTGCGGACGAGCAGAAATTTGTGCCGGCGAGAAATTGGACGGCCATGGTTGATTCGATCATCATCATTTTTCTTTTTAATTTATCATTTTGTTCTTCTTCTTCTTCTTCTTTTTTTTTTTTTTTCTTTTTTTTTTTATATCATTACAACAAGGATGGTCTGATTTTGTGACGCACAGGCACCATCCAACTCTCAAGGAGCTGGAGCGAAGATGAGGTCCAAGGATAGGTTCTAGCGTAACAGCAACTATGTGTATTCACTACAGTCGGGCATATTATCGTACACGTGGCAGAGTTAAACGCATCGTTTTGGCACGTTTCACTTCATCTGTTTGAACGGCTGTAAAATAGAGAAACTACAAGGGAAGAAGACAGATCAACGAGCGAAATCTTAGGACTCGTAAGCGAAGGAAGAGAGTACATAACAAACAAAAAAATCTTCCATCACCGTCACTGATTAATCTTTCTATTTCTCCAAACTCTTTCTCCGTCGGCATATTCAAGAAATGAAAAAACATTTCCTCTGCAACTGACCAAATAACGTGCTAATTGGGACGTAAGTGACAAATGCTGTTGCCGAGCTAAAGATTCCCTACGCTGAATTTCAATTTGATACCTGTTCTGTGTTTTCTTTTGTTTCGAATGTTGATATGTAATGTAAACTAGTGTTTCCAAAGCGTGGTGTTGCTTCCAAAAGGAAAAAAAAATTGTTTCTTGGATTTACTTTTTGAAAGCCAGACAAGCTATAGAAACAATACCCTTGTGTTAAAGGATTTACTTGTTTTTGTTTGTCAGGATGCTTTGTTTTAGATATTGCTTGCCTCTCATTGCTAAAACATCGGAACCAATCAAGATTTCCTGGAGTGCTAGAAGTGTTGTGGTAAGATTTCATTGTATGGTAGAGATACTGAATACTTTGGAGATCAGCTATCTTTTATAAATTGTTGCATCCATTCATTGTCAATTTGAGAGCAAAGTAACTGATTATAATGAAAAGGTTTCAATTTTCATGAAGTTTGTTCACATAGTTGCTTTGTGCTCTGGGGACTGCTATTAAATTGTCAATAGTTTTCAGGTATGTGCTGCAAAAGGTCCACGACCAAGATATCCTCGGGTAAGGAAAACAAGGAGGAGAATTGGGACTATCTCCAAGTCAGCGAAACTTGTCACTTGTGTGAGCTCTTCTTTCGTTTATCTCATTTTTCTTGTTTTCTGATGTCTCATTTCTTACTTCTATTGCAAATTCGCTTGTAAGTATTTGTCAGGACTGATGAATTTAAAGATTTCCCATTTGCCTGAACTTAAAAGTGTTTTAGTTAATTTTCCCATTTGAATTGACTTTCTAAGATCAACCGGTGGACCTGAATTTGATGTTATTTTGCATCTTGAGGTAACACGTTTTTTTGCTATTCTCATCCAGATAAAGGGATTATCAAATGTAAAAGAGGAAATCTATGGGGCTCTTGATTCATTTATTGCTTGGGAATTAGAGTTTCCTCTGATTACAGTAAAGAAAGCATTGAAGACTCTTGAGAATGAAAAGGAATGGAAGAGGATAATTCAGGTACTAACAAATTAGGAATCTTTTTCTCCTTTCCTTTCTGTACTACTTGCATAAAAGATCATATGTAAAACAAGGAAAGTACAATGGGGTGGTTGCAGGTGACAAAGTGGATGTTGAGCAAAGGTCAAGGGAGAACAATGGGAACCTATTTTACTTTACTGAATGCTTTGGCGGAGGATGGCAGACTTGATGAAGCTGAAGAACTTTGGATGAAAATATTTTCAGATAACCTAGAAAGCACACCACGGACTTTTTTTGATAAAATGATTTCTATTTACTATAATAGGGGCATGCACGAGAAGATGTTTGAGGTAATGCTATGAAATTTCATTCTAAAGTCTAAACTATGTTATTTCATCGCCCACGTTTTTTGTCTGTTTTCAATGGATAGATGATGTATCATAGTGATCAGTTTACAAGTAGCCTCAACTTTAAAAGAAAATATATATACCTATAAAAGCTATAGGTAAGTACTTCTTAATGTGAGGGAATGTTCAAACTTATGTAAAATCCTCAATTAGAGCACAAATATGTCCAACATATGTAAACTCTTTCAGTAATTTTATGTGCTGGTGGTTCATTGTGTTTGACTGATAAACCTTTAAAATCAGAGCATATGATCTTGCAACCGAGTGAGTCGCATCTATTGGTATTTCTTGATTTTGGACTAAAATTTTTTTAAAAGTTTTTCCTTAAAATAAACCAAATACTACCGCAACTTTCATGTGAGCAGCATTGGATCCTAAAACCTCTTATATCACTCTAAATAAAATTACCAGTCGAGCCATATGGTATTCATGCAGTGGACTATAATTCACTGCACGTCTGTATTTGGAATGCCTATTGTCAATCTTTCCTGGACTTCTGCTTTTTCCTAAACTACATGGCATTTCAACATCATGAACTATATATTTCATTATTTAGAACCTACCTTTCCATGATTAGAGTTATTAAATATTGCATAACCCTATCAAGAGTTTATATGTTGTACATGAACTCGTCTGGGTATCTGACTTTCTAGTTATTCACTCTTGTAGATATTTGCTGACATGGAGGAGCTTGAAATTCGACCAAATGTTTCAATTGTTTCAATGATGGGAGATGTCTTTCAAAAGCTGGGTATGTTGGACAAATATAAAAGGTTAATGAAGAAATACCCACCACCTAAATGGGAGTATCGATACATTAAAGGAAAGCGCATTAGGATCCGAGCAGAGCCTAAAAGTGGATTGGATGATGCTACTGAAGGCAAGACTGAGAATGATGAAAATAACAAAAATCTTGGTGAGTCATCTGAGGAAGCTGAAGCAAATCCGAATGAACCTTTTGAGGAGATTGAAGCAATTCCAAATGATTTTTTCAAAGATGCTGAAGCAAAATCAAAAGAATCATTTGAGGAAGCTGAATCAAATTCAAATGAAATCAGCATTTCATCTGAGAGATACATGTCATGCTAATCTGTTTCATCGATTCCTTGCAGTTGGTTAGATTTGGTTATTAGTGGGATCATAGTCCGGCATTGGTAGAGGAATTGAATTTAATTCATTTGGAAGTGTGCAAACACGATGATCTAAAAATCCAAATTCACCCAGTTAGGCCGAAAATTAAGCGATCATACAAGTGCTAAGCTCATCTGAGATGTTAATGACTATCAAAGACAAAGAATCGCACCAACCTGCTGTGTAGTTAATCTTGTAATAGCTGATGCCAGCATTGAGCATGTCCGTAAATTGTAATGACTTGTACGATGACTTTAGTTGCCTTTACAAAAATTTATTGAAAGGAGCAGTTAGGAAATTATGGAGCGTAGGTTTGGAATTTGGGAAATCCTGTGCTTTTAATATTTAAATTTTGAATTGTCATTTATAGGCACCATTGCATTAATCCTGCGTCAAATTTACTACCTTCAGCTGTTGGGGTACAAACTCAGAATGCATAAATGAGCATAAATAAGAAACTAATTTTTTCTTTTGCCCGAATTTCCCTTCCCTTCTTCCCAGATATTGATAGAGTACTTAAGCCGAAGAAGAAATTTTTTAAAGCAAGAAATGCTGTCAATGATGCAGCTCCCCTTACACATTATCATCCATCAATGGTGGCACGTGGTACCGTCGGCCAAAACAGGCTGTTCTTGTATTCTAAAGGATGGTTTAGTACATTGATGAGAATGGATGTTTTGACTAGAAGCACGTCACTTCAAGGACACAATTTCCACTAAAATTTAGATAGGCGGGGGGAACATAGGAGAACAACGAAAACAATGCATTAGAAGTATATCATGCTAATTATCTCAACCATAAATTTCACTGAAGGGGTAAAATGGTTTCCAAACACAGGTATACAGCATCAAAACTATGAAGAAGGCAACAATGACCATCACTGTGGCGGCTGCTAAGTTCTTTCCCCAGTTAAAAGAATTTGAAAGTTCAAAAATAAATTATCTATTCTTTGAATTGATAAATAGGGTTATTTGTTTCACTCCTCGTCTGTTCCAGAAGGATCCGATTTTGCACCCTTTTTCCTTGCTTTGCCATTGGCAGCAGGGCCCTTCTTTTTTGTATCCTTCTCATCATCCTCATCTTCACTGTACTCACTCTCATAATCATCATACTCCTCTTGCTCCTCCTCCTCTTCCTCTTCAGCTCCATCCTCCACAATGGGTCCTTCTTCAGATACAAGACCACGGGTGCTTGCCCGCGTTCGTTTCAGAATTTTAATCTTCAAGTTTGTCCTTTTGTCACAACCTATCCACGAGTCACACAGGCAGTAACAAGTCAAATTGTAACTACCCTCAGCAGGGGCCTGGATCTTACCCATCACCAGTCTGGAGCCACTTCGCACCTTCTCAACTGCTTCTCTAACTGCTGCACTTGTCTCCTTCGCGCTTGCTCCAGATCCCTCCATACTATCCTCAATCGCTTTTGAAGCTCCGGATATAGCTGCAGCTTCATCCATGAAACTAACCTTTTGGGAGAACCATACATTATTTGATACAGAATCTGCCAGCAGAAACCAGAAATTTTCTTCTTTGTGAAATGGATAGTTGGGGGCATGGGGTAGGGCACCAATCAAGCCATTAACTCGGTTGAGAGTAACCCAAGCTTGAACTGTCACAATATCACCCTCCTGTATACCCTCCTCACCCTCAGTCTCGCATGTAACTTCAACTGTTACTGAAGGCATCATCTCGAGTACCATCTCAACATCCTGTACTTCTGCAGAAGAAAATCCGCCCACTTGAGTAAGCAAATCAGCACGATCTTGAAGGGTCATATCCCTAAGCTCCTGAAATGTTCTCACCTTCTGCAATTGAAGAGAAGACCTTCTAAATAAGAAGAATAAAAGAAATGGTTTCCCTAATACAGACAAATGCACCGTTATTAATTTGTTCAAAACGGTATTCCTCATTCAGTCTATAAGGAGGTCCACAAATACATTTGCAGCCTAAGGACTCTTCAACATATCTGATACTACTCAAAACCAGTCATTTGAAACACAGAGTCAAAGGATTGGAAATCTCAAACAATATGAAAGGTAAACATTTTCAAATACTAGTAGAATGCAACCTTTTAATTTTCTTCAGCTAAATTATAAAAAAACTTTTATTTGGATTTAATTCAATTGTGTCCCAGACAGGGGAGAATAAAATAGTTTATCGGGTAAAGACATCATAATAGTTAAATTTATTGCAAGAAATGGTAACAGACAGCAAAATACTCGGTAAGACATTGGTGAGTAGCAATGAAAGCTGAAATATTTAGGTTCATTCACAGCTAGCAAAAGGCCGTATTGACAATTACATGCCTGCCACATCGGTCATCATTATTCAATATAGCATATTATCCACTAACCTTGCGAGCTATCTTTTTGATAACAACCTCATTAAAGTGTGGCAGCTGCAAGAAGGGTGCAATGCCTTCAGAGGATCCTCCAGTTGCCTTCTTTGAACTCAGAGGTACAGCCTGCATCAAAGTACATAAAAACAAAAATATATCCTAAGAGTTGACATGACCAACCAATAGAACTGATTAGAATAAGTGATATGCATGCAGAAATCTTTTTTCCAAGAAGTGTAGAATGCGTAGATGAAGCTGACTTCAAAATGCTAAATTGTGTTTCAAACAAAAAGGTGCAGGGCCTAAGGATTACAGACACAAGGCAATCATTGAAGATTATAGTCTGACAGAAACCAGGATACTGTCAAAATTAGCAAACAAGTTTTTAATTGCTACCTGAAAGTTGGAATGTATTGTTTTCCACAACACATAGTTAAAACTAAGAAACCGCCAGTAAATTTAGAAGAATTAAGATCCAAGGGGGTTGAAAAGGGCAACTTGGAAAAGAGAGAGGAAAATGCTCTCAAGCATCTGTTAGTCTAGAACCTTAAACATGATTAAACAGTTGTGTATATCATCCAGTATAATCGATTTACCTGTAAATTACTAATTAATGCATAAAATCAAAAGAACGCAATCAACAAAAAAAGGGATAGTAAGAAATTGAAGATTTTTTAGTATGGCACGTAAGGGGGGAAAATATAGAAGATGCTTTCACAATAAAGACAAACCTGAATGATGCACTGCGAGAGCTCGACTACCCCAATTGCAGGTCTAAGCCATCCATGACCCTGAGCTGTGCGAGGTATTACTGCCATCTGAGCAGAGAGTGTAACGCATTAATGATATTAATGAAGAGTCTCAAAGCCAAAATAGATAAAAAAAAAATATCATCAAAGAATGTTGACAGAGTTCATGCGAGAAGTCTCAAATATTTGAAAGTGACCAAAAGTTTCAGATACTTAGAATGCAAAATGAAATAATTCACTAAACAATGGCCAAAATGAAAAATACAAGAGGCCTGATAACAACAACTAATTCAACCAGTGTAATCAAATGCACATAGGTCGTTTTTAGTATACATTTCCTACTTGTCTAAATATCCAATGAGGCATTGGTCAGTAGCAGGTTAAGTCCTTTAATTACATAAAGCATAGACAACAAACTGCTGAACAGCCACCATGCCAAAACCATGTCGGGTGTGCTTCCATGCTAGATCCATAAGAAAATATCGCCAACATTCTGTCAACATACACACTCAACAAGCTGACAAAAATTACTGTATAAGCAAAACACTCAGTGAAGACTAGACCAGTAAGTTCAGGGTACGTGTGGAAGAGTTCCTATAAAACAATCAATGTGCAATTAAAGGCCACAAGAATATCAACCTGACTCAACTAAGCCTTAATCTCAACTAATAATGTCCCACAAATATGTCAAATGATAACATGCAAGGAGGTCCCATTGGAGAAGGATTAAGAAAAAATGAACTTGGAGTGAACATTCCGAAATGCATTCATCCAGAGCTCTAAAAGACTGTTGCTTGAGTAGAAAGATATGGAATGTAAATCACCAAAAATAAATAAGATAAAATCGATTTCTTTTCACTTTTAAACTAATTTTAGGAATCAGGCTCAATGTAAGACTTGTTTATCAAGTGTTACTCGTGTTATGATCATTTTATCAAAAGTTTCACACAGGAAGTCACAGACTTGCAGAAGATGTTGCAATGTCAAATACCAACCTCACAAATCCAAGAATTCTACCGTAATCCAGAAAACACAAATTTTACCTTCATCAATTCTTCTAAGAGGCGAGGTGCAAGTTCCAGCACACGTCTGAAATCACCTAGCAAAGCTGGAGATAATGCAACTGATTCACGATTTAACTGAGTCTGAATCAACAACTCTGTCTATATGGTGCAGAAGCATAAGAAACTTCATCAAATGGAAGAAACACCTACTGCAACTGCTGAATATGGCTAATCTTGTACCAGAAAGTTACCTTAACAATGGCTGGATGCTGCTTCCAGAACTTTGCTTGCTCTTGCTTAATGTTTTTAAGATCTAAATTTAATTCACTCCTTACTGACATAAACAGCTTCTGGAGAGGTTCATCATCAGTCCTTCGGACTGGAATTTCCATATATTCAGCAGCCTTGATGAAAACTTCCATTACTTTGCTGTAAAGTGAAGGAATCAGATCCGGAAGCAAAATGATATAATATAATTGAGCTGTTGGTGGAAAAAAACAATGCACAACTGTAGAATGAAATTGAGTGACTCCTCATAGATGGACATCCCAGATGCTAGCAAACTAATTACTATGGTCCCAAATACCGTGTAGAGCATCAAATGGCTTAAAAAAGCTGAAATGTATATAATTTATAGGTGATCCTATATGGAAATAGCTAAAACTAAGATATTACTGCACACTAAACTTAGCACATGCTAATAACAACATAGTTAGATACATACTTAAGACTCAGACACAATACTGACTTATGCGTTGGAAATATAAAGAAACAAATGTCAAGTTCTCATCTGTAAGAAGTTACTCTCACACATCCTATCATTCAATTGCCACCATATATCCAGTAGATATACTGTTATAGCACCAATAAATGGTTGATATGGTAAATTACTTAATGAGAAAAGATTAATAGTAACAAAATAATAACAAAATAAGAAGAAGAAGCAAGTACCTTGGGGCCAGAGAAGGTTTCATGAAGTAATAGTATGTGGACAAAGTCTGATGCATGACATAATTTCCGGTATATTTCGATGACCTTGAGAGATAAATAACTGCTATCACCAATGGAAGGAGAATACAAACTCCAACAATCCAAAGCAAGAGTATGCCACCAGATGCCCCATCAATGTCAAGCAAGAACTGCGGGAGAGCTATGCCCATTTGAAATCCCTGTCTCAACATAGTTGCAAATTAGTTTAAAGTGTTATTGCCAAATGGCTAGACAAATTTTCCGGAGAATATTAAATGCAAATTCCCATTTGTCTTTTCAGAAGAGAATGGAACATTGCCTGTCTACCATCTGGATGACCATATTTTTCAAAATTCTCACGAGATATTGGATCTGTTAGTGCTTGATAAGCCTTAGAGATGTATTCCACAAAGTAATTGTGGGCCTCTGAAATATAAAATACAACAGTTAGTAGGCATAAGTTAACATTCAAATGTCTTGTATTTCCTGCTAAATAATGTTCAGCCAAGCAAACACATATAAAAAGAGGAACCAAAACACCTTCAACCTGGATCTGGGTTTTTATCAGGATGGTATTGTATGGAGAGTCTCCTATATGCCTTCTTTATATCTGAATCTGAAGCTCCAGGTTCCAATCCAAGTATGCTAAATGGCTCAAAAAC